>VZRI01008843.1:113909-157485 GCA_013397515.1 Upupa epops | reverse complement strand
TTAGGTTGGATGCTAGGAAGCCCTTCCTCAGGGAAAGGGTGCTCAGAGCCTGGACTGGACTGCCCAGGGCAGTGGGGGAATCCCCATCCCTGGAGGTGTTGAAGGACAGCCTGGCTGTGGCTCTTAGTGCCCTGGTCTGGCTGATGGGGTGATGCTTCTTGATTTTCAGTGAATTAATGATTCTGGAAGGGGTTTTTTTGAAAATATTTGAAACAGGCAGTACTAAAAGCAGCACTGAGAACTATTTTGCATGGTGTTCTCTCTTCACCTTTCTGAATACTGCTTGTAGGTCAGGTTATGCTTGCAAGGTAAATGAGAATGATCAGAAATGTAATCACACGATGGATGCACTAAATTGTAAGAATGGTGTCCACATCATTTCCTTTGAGATCTCAGTAAGTGAAATGCACTCCCTACTCTCAGTCTAAATTGCTAGTAGCGTAGTAACAGGAGGAAGACTGTAGGAGAAGGACACAGGCTCTCTGACAGCATCCAGACAGACTCTATCTACACAAGTTAGATGGAGCAGCCCCACTTTGCATCTCAGCCATGCAGCCTCCGTCAGTGGGCCTGGGGGTTCCATCTGGTCTTGGGGCATTGCCTAACCTCTATGAGGGAACAGCAAGGGTGTGGGACTCTGAAAAGAAAGGAGGCAATGGTAGAAGACAGGCCATTCCCATATCCATGCAGGACCCAGGGCAGAAGAGGGAAGCAGGTGTGCTGACAGCAGCTAGTTGGGCAGCATCCACCCCCTGATGGCCAAGCAAGTTCCTCCTGTTAAGGAATGTCTGAGGTCAAGCTGGGTAAGCTGTCAGCAGTACCAGAGGCTCAAGGCTCAGGCAAGCAGTGAGGTGAGGACTTGTGCTGAAGTATGGCTCCCACGCCGAGAGAGCGTGAGTGCAGCCCTCAGATGAAACTGGTCTGGACAAGCAAGAATTACTAATTCATTCAGAGCTATGAGAAGAATTACCCCAAACCTCTCAGATTTGTAGCACAGAGTCCTTTCCAAATGGCAACACGGAAGGCTAATTGATATTCCAGTAGTACATGTTCCCTAGATCACAGTCTACTCTGCTAATTACAATCATAATTCCAAGGTGCTTGCGGTCTACATAAATGAGGTAGGTGAACAACAGGTGAAAGGACATTCACTGCCCCAGTTTGATTGAAAAGGCAAGCAGAGAAGACCCTTTCTTATCCTGACAGAGGTTAATGCAGATACAAAACTGCAGGCTAGGTTTTTAACCTCTTATTTATGAGACTGTTCTATCACCGAAGATCAAGCTTGCTCTCTGCAAGACATGGGAGCACAAAGCAGTGGAGGGGCAGTTCTTGGGCAACATCAGCAGATGGTGCAGCCAAAGCAACAAGGATAAATCATTCCCTACAGTAGCTAAAGGATTATGTTCTCTACCTGCAAAGGTCTGCTTGAGTTGGTCGGGGGTTTTTTAACCTCTCCACACTCGGCTTTATTTTAAGAATAACAGAAGTGCTTTTGATTTGGAATTGTGAAAGACATCACTGCTGTGCTCGGTCAGCCCACCTTAACCCAGATGACACTCGTCTGGGTTCATTTTTACTATCATCTCCTGGGGAAGTGCTGCAACCCTCCTGATCCCTACCTGAGCGGTGACAAAGTGAGCTAGGGTGATACTGGAACCAGTACAAACCATCAGAAACTACCTGCACCGCTTGCAAGCTTTGAGTTTGTTAGTTCAGTGCTTGGGACTCTGTAAGTCTCCCAGTTGTAGGTGTTCTAGGTAGTTGATGTATGCAGCTACCTCAGCGTTACCTTATAATTATGTTTAATTACTAGTGCTAATTTATTGCTGACACATCTGAAAGGCACCCTCCTGCTCACAAATTTCATTGTCTATTTATTTTTAATTAATAGCCAGCATTTCTCTTCAGCAGCACTTCTAGAAATGTTTTCAACCTCAGCAGGAATGCTTTTCCCACTCAACAGGTTGAACTTGAAGTACAACAAGGGTATNATTTCTTCATCCCATACATGCTAGGATTTCTCCGACTTTGTATCTCAACACATCCCTGTTTCCATAAATAGAAATCATTTGCTTAAGCAGTTTCTTTGAGAATACGTTATTATTCTGATCACTGTCTGCGTTGGTTTTCATGAAGTCTTAATCAGATATATATCAGTCTCTCTCTGGATTGCCTTTTTACTATTCTATATTCGAGTCTGTGTTATTATCTGGCTTGTTTCCCTCCCACAAGACTCTAGTGATCTTTACCAGTAAGGATTTTATTCTTTAACTTCTGCCAAACGTGATTTCTCTGAAAAAGAAGTACAACCGGCTGTGTCTCCTGTACCAGAGGGAAGCAGCAGTGAGCAGGGCCATTGGCAAACTGTATCCCTGCTCCAAGAATGAGGATTGGATTCACCTTCAGAGGATGGGGTTCTAATTCTATTCAACATTTTCATAGCCAGTTTTAAGGAAGTTCAGAATGATGCTCTGAATGAAGTGTGAGAGATGCATCTCAAAAGCAGATCTCACCGTTAATATCTTGCTAAATTCGTTCCTGTTGTAAAATAAAAGGTTGTGGAGTCTCCTTCTCTGGAGACGTTCAAGACCTGCCTGGCTGTGTTCCTGTGTGACCTGGTCTAGGTGGTCCTGCAGTGGCAGGGGGATTGGACTGGATGATCTTTCAAGATCCCTAAGGATTCTACGATCCTATGATATTGTAATTAAATATGGGCAAAACCCCCTCTATTCCTGAGCTACAGTGTGTGAAAAACAAGTCTTTCAAACAGTGTTGTTAGAGCTTAGGATTAGAAAATCAGGAGGCCATTCTTATTCAGAGAGAAGAATGACATTTTATGTGTGATCCTCAGGTGGATCGTAGGTAGGGCTGGCCCTTTAGACTGCCCTCAACAGTGAAATGGCTTTAAAAATGTGTCTGTGCCCCACGAGCATCAATAACCAAACAGAGAATGAATGGGGAGAAGGGAAAAAAGAAAAAGAAGGGGGTAGAACCTGCAATAGACAGGGGAGGGGAGGGAAGGAAGAAGATGGAATGGGGGTTTGCAGTCAAGCAGGAAACACATGTTGGTCATTGCTCTCAACCAGGATTTTGCAGGAGATCTTAATTTCAGCTTCTTCTTCTAGAATTGAGCTTCTCCACACAAAGAGGTAACCTAGCTGTGTGAAGTGTCTATGGCAAAGATCCTCTCTTAAGTTCCTTTATTTATGACCAGGTCTCCAAGTATCGACAGTGAAAGCTTAAGGTATTCATTCAGAGATACTCAGCCACTGAAGAGAGCTGCCCTTTAATGTGGTTTGGGGCTACAATTGATTAACAACAGCTCATTAGTTGTCCAGGGGGAACTCAGCACACACTCAGGCTGTGGGTATATCAACCTCCACCTGCTTGGTCAGACAGATCGATAACCTCTTTGTGCTTCTTTTTATACGTGCCTGCCTGTAGCACTCTCTCTGTTGTAGACTGTGGATGGTTTTGGGTCTGTACTGCCTGAGTGTCTACTTTATGCCTGGAACTGCTGCCTACCATGGCAACAGAATGAATATGGTAGTGGCAACAGGGCTAATGTGCATACACCTGGAGAGGTACTGTATCTATTCAATCTCTCTGGGGTTGCCTCTTGGTTTCGTGCTGTAGAACTAGATCCACCTGTCCAAAAGAAAGCAACTGTACGATGCTTTTAGGGTTTATTTAACCAAGGAGCAAGCTAACAAGTTTCAAAGTGCTACTTCATAGTAAGATGTCACATAGTCCTCCTCCAGCTATTTCACACCTCTAGCTACTCCCCTAAAATAAATGAGTGTGGGGGTCAGTGAAGCTTCTGCATGGTAAAGAAGTGATGAAAAATGCTTGACAGAATGTTAAGCAGCATTTGACACCTTTATTCCTATAGGTGATGGAGAGGGGGAGACTCAGGGGGGATCTTCTCCCTCTCTACAACTACCTGAAGGGAAGTTACAGACAGGTGGGGTCAGGCTCTTCTCCCACAAGACTAGTGTCAGGACGAGAGGGCAGGGCCTGAAGCTGCCAGGGGAGGGTTAGGTTGGATGTTAGGAAGCCCTCCCTCAGGGAAAGGGTGCACAGAGCCTGGACTGGACTGCCCAGGGCAGTGGGGGAGTCCCCGTGTCTGCAAGTGTTGAAGACTAAGTGCCCTGGTCTGGCTGCTGTGGTGATGTCAGGTCCTGGGCTGGGCTGGATGAGCTCAGGGGGCTTTTCCAGCCTCAATCATTCTGTGATTCTTTCATCACAGTGGGCACGTGGGCCTTATCTGAACTGCAGAGACATGAAGAGATGCACTGGAATATTTACTGGTGCATTCCTGCAGCTTCTTGGTTTTAGAACTGTCTGGCTTCTAATGCATGCAAATTAATTCTTTGTTAAGAAGAGAATTTCAAATGCAATAACAATAACTTCATTGGAACTGAACGAGTGGTTTGCCCCCTTGAACCTCTGGGGGAATCAGACCAAATTCATTTTCTTAAGTAACATCATAAATCTAGAGAAAGAAAAACACATTTAGATGAATGAAAGTCTGTCAGAGGCCACAGTGCTCGTGGCGTTGAATTGGACTATTAATTATGTAGTTTGTGCACATCACAAAGAGTGAGCAGCTTCGAGGATGATGACTCAATAATACAGCAAGAGAAAAGAACCAGGCAGTGTGAATCCTTCATCAGGCCTTTTCCCCTGTGACCCACGTTTCACCCAATGCCGTCCTAATGATGTGATGAAAGGATTAGAGCGCTGAGATATTCAAACCTACTGTCCGTTCTGACAGCCGTAGCTGCCTACCATCTGGGAAATTAAATAAGCAGATACAGTCAGAGAGAGAAATGCAAGAGTAGCTCTTTAAGCTTATTAACTCTCATTATGCACAGAACTTCATGCACAGGCTAACTGTCCCACAGTATCAATATGACAAAGCAATGTGTCTGTGGGAATGCTTTGATCTCCTGATATCAAAGAAAGAAGGTTCACAGTGCTCTTGTCCGCAGTGTTTCTGTATGCAGGGCTGAGAACTCACTCGGTAAATGGAGCTTTACTCAGGCGTGTGTCTGTCACAAAGGGTCTGACACAGCTACAGGGCTCACTACACCTCCTCTTTCTTCTCTTTAGGTGTGAATGATGCTTCCCTTTTCTTCTCCCCAATTTAAGGTTTCATTTAGGTGCTATTCTCCAGGAGGACGTCTGTGTTGTCCTTCGAGTACAGCCTGCCTACGTCTCACTGAGCTATCCTGAAAGAACACAGCTGAAGAACTGATTATGCTGCAATCACAAATGCTCAGTGCTCAGCACAAGCTGCTCCATCAGTGCTGGAGGTGCTCTGTGAATACGCAACTGTCCCGGCTCCACTGAGCTTTGCACTGCACTGGCTAATTTAGAATGAGCCTGGGTCCATGGTCCTTAGTCACACTTTTGGATGTGGAATAGATGCATCTCAATAGCTGCAGTGCCCTAGGTACTAACTGCACTGACACAGTGCTTCTTCATAGATCCATGGAATGGTTCAGGTTGTAAAGACCTTCAAGATCACCTAGTTCCAACCCCCCTGCCATGAGTAGGGACAACCCCTACACACTAACCAGAGTGCTCAAGGCTGCAGCCAGTCTGGCCTTGAACACTTCCAGGGAAGAAGGGAGCCACAACCTCCCTGGGCAACCTGGTCCAGGGTCTCAGCACCCTCATTGTGAAGAACTTCCTCCTGACTTCCAGTCTAAACCTCCCCTCTTCCAGCTTGAAAGAATTCCCCTGCTCCTACCACTCAAAGCCCTTAGAAACAACCCCTCCACGGCTTTTCTGTAGCCCCTTTCAGGTACTGGAAGGCTGCTAGAAGTTCACCCTGAAGTCTCCTCTGTTCCAGCTGGCACCCAGTGTCCCTTGTCCTGTCACCAGATGCCCTTGAGCAGAGCCTGGCTCCATCCTCCTGACACCCACCCCTCACAGATTTAGAGACAGGAATGAGGTCCCCCCTCAGCCTCCTCTTCTCCCAGCTCCAGAGCCCCAGCTCCCTCAGCCTTTCCTCAGCAGGGAGCTGCTCTCCTTCCTTCATCATCTCCGTTGCTCTACGCTGGACACCCTCCAGCAGCTCTGTGTCCTTCTGGAACTGAGTGGCCCAGCACTGGACACAGCACTGCAGATGCAGTCTCACTGCTGCAGAGTACGGGAGGAGAAAGACCTCTCTCTTGATCACCACCCCCCCTCTGATCCCCCCAGGATGCTGTTGGCCCTTCTGGCCACAAGAGGACGCTGCTGGCTCAGAGTCATCTAACTGTCTACTAGGACTCCCAGGTCCCTTTCTCCTACACCTCCTGCCAAGGGATCTAGGTGTGAGATGGGGTAATCACCTGCTTGTGTTAAAAAATCACCATCCATTGATTCTTTGCCCTGCAATTCCTAATAATGTGAAAATGACTGCTTGGAGCTTGCCCAGACACTCATTCATCAGCGTGTGCAGTCACTGCTCAGAAAAAGCACTGATAAAATCAATTAAACAGAGAACTCATGAGAGCTGTAATTCCAGTGCAAACCCCATCCTCAGCAGGGGCTGTCCACAAACGGACATGTGAAAGACAAATAACTAAACAAATCCTACTGCCAAAGGATGGTTTCCGTTTCCCAGACAGCCTCTCCTGTATTTGCACTGCTAAAACAGTGTCTCTCGTCCTCTACCATGGTCCTGCTTTGGTGAGCATCTTGATGCACGTACTTCAGCCCACGTTATAGCTAGACAACAGGTGTCAGACTGGCAGGACACAGAGCTGCTGGGGAGAGTCCAGCGCAGAGCCACAAAGATGATGGAGGGAGGGGAGCATCTCCCTGATGAGGAAAGACTGAGGGAGCTGGGGCTCTGCAGCTGGGAAAAAAGGAGCCTGAGGGGTGACCCCATGGCTGTTGATCAAGATGGAAAGGGGGGGGGTCAGGAGGGAAGAGCCAGGCTCTGCCCAGTGGTATCCGATGCTGGAGTACCGGGTGTCAGCTGTTGCAGAGGAGGTTCCACATCAATAGGAGAAGAAATTTCTTTCCAGTGAGGGTGCCAGAACCCTGGAAGGGGCTGCCCAGGGGGGTTGCAGAATCTCCTCTGGAGATGTTTAAAACCTGCCTGGCCTGTTCCTGTGCGACGGGATCTAGGGGATCCTGCTGTGGCAGGGGGATTGGAGTGGACGATCTTTCAAGATCCCTTCCAACCCCTGTGATTTTCTGTCTATCCATTTCAAAGGAATTCATTTCCTGAAATCTAAAGCCTTCAACGATTCATTGCAGATTCAATGTGGAAAGAAACCTCGAGCCAGCTGCACAGAAAGCTTGAGGCAGCTTCTCTCAGTGTGATACAAGGCAGATATCATGCCCACCCATTGTATTATTTAGGGTTGTATCTTTTTTCCCTTTTAAATTGGAAGTTGACTGCAACAGGCACTTTGTGGTGGCTACACCCTGCCTCACAACCCCTCTACTCCTGGAAAGCTAAATACACAATCAAAAGAAAGTAATTTGGAGAAAATGAGAATTAGCATCTATTGCATTGTTGTTAGGATGAGGGCTGGACTTGATCACCCTGGAGGTCACTTCCAGCCATGAGGATTCTATGATCCCACGATTCTATCTTAATAGACCTGATACTGAAGCATCACTTTGGAAGTGAATACAGTCAGAGGCCTTAACTGAGTGCATTAATAACCTTACAGTGGACAAGAGTCAGCCGTGAATGACACTACCTCTTTTCCAGGGAAACTTTTTCACAGAGGTACTTCTGAAAGAGAAAAGAATGATATTCTGCCAAAATCCTCTCCCTTTTAACAGCCCCACTAATATCCCCATTGCCCGGCGTCTTGTCTCGCAGGAGGTCATAAAATATTTTGTCAGTGATTCATGAGAAATAGATATTCTAAGTCATCTCATTTCCGCTTGCTAATTGTCTTCTCCCAGCTCGGAATCAGGAACACATTATTCCATGCACTGAACTCAGAAGCAGCTTCCTGCCGTTCAGTACAACCATTACAAGGTGTCACGGAGAAAGCACTAAGGGATGAATATTGAGAAGTGCAGAAGCTTGGTAGAGCTCATTTCAGAGGATGAGGTGATAATTCACAATTCATTCGTGCCACCTAGAGAAAGCGGACAGGCTGGAGGAAGCTTCTTGAAAAGAGAATCCCAGGATAATACTGGTTGGAAAGGACCTGGGGGTGTTGGTCAACCAGAAAGTCAACAGGAGCCGGCAGTGTTCGCTTGCAGCCCAGAAAGCCAACAGCATCCTGGGCTGCATTAAGAGATGCACAACCAGTAGGTTGGGGGGGTGAACCTCCCTCTCTATTCTGCTCTCAGTAGGCCCTATCTGCAGTCCTACATCCAGTTCTGGAGTCTCCANGAGCAGGGGGAATGGTTTCCAGCTGGAAGAGGGGAGGTTGAGACTGGCAGTCAGGAGGAAGCTCTTCACTAGGAGGGTGCTGAGACCCTGGACCAGGTTGCCCAGGGAGGTTGTGGCTGCCCCCCAGCTCCCTGGCAGTGTTCAAGGCCAGACTGGCTGGGGCCTTGAGCAGCCTGGTCTGGTGGGGGGTGTCCCTGCTCCTGGCAGGGGGGTTGGAACTGGATGCTTTTTAAGGTCCCTTCCAACTTGAAGCATTCAACGAATCTACGAATGTTTGACCTACATGAAACAGCAGTCGGTAGTTGTTTATAGTGTTTTTGAGGTCAGATTAATCATAGAAGCAATTTGTGACAGAGTTGTAATTTAGTCATCATAAAGAATGAGTTTTTAAAACGAGATTAGGGATATCTACACAAGGCTGTTTTCTTAATTTTATTGAGATAAGTGAATAAGAAAAGGCAAATCCCTGACCGCTATGAGCTGATTTATATCCTGCCATTCCACGATGCAGTGAAAGGATCCAGGGAAAGCAGGTTTAACACTTTCACTGACCCATTAGTAAAGCAAGATGGGCTTCTTATTTGGGGTACTTCCCTGCTAAGGTATTGTCAGGAAAGATAAGATTCATATTTAAAGTCAGTGATATATAAAAGGCTGCAGAAATATTAATGAGCTCTGAGTCACAAAGAGCTGACATTTGCTTTTGTGCAACGTTCTCTCACAATCCGTGGCGATAAAGAACACAGTCTTTGTTGAGGGATGGTAATTACAGAGAGTGAGTTTCCTTATATTCATTAATGCATAACAGCGTCCAGGAGTTTTATTCAGCCTCGGTAGTGAAGCGTTTAAATCTTGACTGCCTTGGACTACAACGTAGTGTAAGCTTTGCCTCTCAATTCAAGGGACCTATGTGATTTTTAGCTGTTAGAAATTAGTTGGAGCTAGGCAAGCACATCCTGTGATGGTCCTGAATGATGCTGAGTTTATTTAGCATGCAGCTTCAGTTATGTGGAAGATCATGATTACAGATCTTTGCAAACTCAGGTAAAAGGATGGGGTTTGTTTGTGTCTGTCAGCCTCTCAGGTCCTGAGGTTTTTTGTTGGTGTGGGGATAGTTGGACTCGCAGATCCAAGCTCAAGAGACCCAGCTCCCTCAGCCTTTCCTCATCAGGGAGATGCTCCACTCTGCTCTGCTCTGCTCTGGACTCTCTCAAGCAGCTCTGTGTCCTTCTGGAACTGTGGAGCCCAGAACTGGACACAACATTCCAGATGTGGTCTCACCAGGGCACAGTAGAGGGGGGAAAGAACCTCTCTTGATGTCCTAATCCCTTTCTAATCCACCCCAGGATGCCACTATCCTTCTTGGCATCAAGAGCACATTGCTGGCTTCTGGCCATCCTGCTGGTCACCAGAACCCCTAGGTCCCTTTCTCCTATGCTGCTCTCCAACAGGTCAGTTCCCACCCTCTCCTGGTCCCTGGGGTTGTTGTTGCCCAGATGCCAGACTCTACAAATGAAATGAATTTCACTCCATCCCTCCCTGCCCAGCTCCCCATCCTGTCCAGGTCCCGCTGAATGGCAGCCCAGTGCTCTGGGCTGTCAGCTACTCCTCCCAGCTTGGTGTCACCAGCAAACTCGCTGCCAGTGCACGCTGATCCCTCACCCACGCCATTCACCTGCACCTATTTTCGCGGTGACTGTAAGAAGTCCTAAAGGCGTAACCTTGGGCTGTGGAAATCACCCAGATGCTGGGCATTCTATGAGTGCAGCAACACCCAGGGAAAGCAAAAGCTTTGCAGGGGCCGTTCTCTGCGACTAATCCCTTGTGGCAACCACACAATTGTGGATTTTATCTCATAAAGTCGGTTTGAATTTATAATTTATACATTTTACAGTATTTTTGTGGTCCTTTTGAGTTCTGTGATAAAGCAGATGTAAAAGTAAGGGTTACGATTTAGCAAGATGTCATCATTTAGCACTCTCTTCCAAGCTGAAACTTACCCCTCCTTCCCTGAGGTGCTTTAGTTCATTCCCTGAGGGGCTTTAGCTTGTTGTTAGTGATGAAAAAGCAGGAGCAAAACACAGGTCAGTGAAATTCTATCAAGGTTTCTGGCAAGTGAAGCCTTCAGATCCCTAGTGAAGAGCCACCAATGCCTAGTTTTATAATGTCAGGATTAAATAGAATATGTTTGTGTTTTAAATCACTGTGGAGGGAGCTGTGAATGCCTCTATTAATTATTTAATACTTCCCTAAAGTTATATAGCAAAACTAATTTTAATGAGAAAGAGCTCAGTTAGCTTAGGTTTCAAGAGCTTAAATGCTGTGTGTGATGTTGCCTTGGTGTTCTTCAATTTATTAATCACAGAATCACAGAATGGTTGAGGCTGGAAAAGCCCTCTGAGCTCAACCAGCCCAGCCCAGGACCTGACATCACCTCGTCAGCCAGACCAGCCTGACTGCATAACTTCCTGAATTGATGTTTGCAATAGAAACTGCAAAGAATCGCTGTGAAAGCAGGGCAGAATGCAGCAGGAGAATGTGAACTGTCCTAGATTAGGACAGCAGGCCCTGTACATATGGCTGGAGTACAGAGTTAGCTGTGCGCAGGGGTTTGATCATTTATGCATTCAATTATTGATGTTAAGGAAAACCTTATGAGACATCAGGGAGGGCTACTGTTGTCATACAGATAAGGAGTCCTAGGAACGACTTCTGCCAGACTCCAGTTGGTTTTGTTGCTGAATAGCAAAATCACAAAAGAGAGGCTAGACCTTCTGTCGCCAATACCCTCCACTCATCAATAACCTTCACTCACCAATACCCTTCAGTCACCAATACCCTTCATTTGTCAATACCCTTCACTCACCAATACCCTTCAGTCACCAATACCCTTCAGTCACCAATACCCTTCATTCATCAATAACCTTCATTTGCCAATACCCTTCACTCACCAATACCCTTCAGTCACCAATACCCTCCACTCATCAATACCCTTCACTCGCCAATACCCTCCACTCATCAATACCTTTCACTCACCAATACCCTCCACTCATCAATAACCTTCACTCACCAATACCCTTCACTCGCCAATACCCTTCACTCGCCAATACCCTTCACTCACCAATACCCTTCACTCATCAATACCCTTCACTCGCCAATACCCTTCACTCGCCAATACCCTTCACTCTCCAATACCTTTCACTCACCAATACCTTTCACTTGCCAATACCCTTCACTCTCCAGTACCCTTCCCAGAGGCCCAGTAACAGGCAGCTCACACAGAGGTACACCCCAGGCAAAGAAGTGTTGAAGGAAAACAGTAGCCTCCAAAGACCAGGCACAGCTAAAAATAAGTTGGCCAGCGAAACCATTGTTCTTCTTTTATCTGAGTAACAAGAATTAGACAACTAATCTACTTATCCTGCACACTCTTCAAACCACAGCCCTTGCAGAGTGCTCAATTCTGAAAGCCAAATATGCAGTAGAGCTAAATCACTGATACTAATGGTCTCACAAGAACTTAAAACAGTTGTAATACAGTTCCTGCTTAAGCTCTGCATCCCCTGGGCTGAGTTTGTTGACAGCAAGCGATGAGGCAGCAGAAGATGCCTCTTATCCTCTCATAGGAGGATTGCAGTTGTGTTTCTTATTAGGAAGTACAAAACTAACCAGCAAACAGCACTCCACCAGGCTGTTCAGAACGCTTTCTTTTCAGTTATAACTTTGCTAGAGAAGTTTCATAGTGCTTTGGCATCACCCTAATCCCACTTGAAAGCTGTAATAAACGGGGGAAAAAAAGTAGTAAAACAAAAAATAAAGAGAGAAGTTTTAAATCCCAACCAACTCCAGCAAGCTGCTGGGAGAAGGTAGAATGGAAAATCATTTGCAATGATATTTTGACAAGAAATGGGTTTTGAGAAGAATAAAGATACTGTGCCTTCAACTACAGTCAGAGGAGGTTATGTACAACCCACAGTACGATAGGGGTTGGTACTGGGGCCAGTACTGTTCAATCTATTCATTAACGACCCCATGACTGTTGATCAAGATGGAAAGGGTGGGTGTCAGCAGGAAGGAGCCAGGCTCTGCTCAGTGGCACCCGATGCCAGGACAAGGGGCACCGGGTGTCAGCTGGAACAGAGGAGGTTCCACATCAAAAAGAGAAGCAACTTCTTCCCAATGAGGGTGCCAGAGCCCTGGAAGGGGCTGTGCAGGGGGGTTGTGGAGTCTCCTTGTCAGGAGATGTTTCAAACCCACCTGGCCTGTTCCTGTGAAACTGGATCTAGAGCATCCTGATCTGGTGGGCGGATTGGACTGGATGATCTTTCAAGGTCCCTCCCAATCCCTGACAGTCTGTGATTCTGTGATTTTCAAACATTGTACAGTAAAAAAAGCTGCTAACATGATGCAAAGAGAAAGTTACGAGGGAAAAACTGTACCTGATTTTCATGGGGGGCCTGCAGATATCTTTGCTGTCTTAAGAGTATCAGAATCACAGAATCATAGAACAGGAGGTTCATAAGGGACCTCGGAAGATCTAGTCCAACAGCCTTGCTAGTCAGGATCAGTGTAACATAGCTCACATCCCTTGGTGTGAGAGATGTGTGCTCACATCCAGTGATGAAGGCAGTGCACATTCCTCACAGATAGCCTCTTCTGGCTGCTTTCTTAGCATCCTCTTCTCTATCTGCTAGTCTGATAGTGCATAAAAGCCTGGGAGTTCTGAGACCTCAGAATGCCAGGTGGGAGAGTAGTGCCGTGCAGCCAGACCAGAATGAGAGGAATAATTATGCACAGTGACACCTTTTTGTAGCCCTGTTTGCTAAGAAGACAGGAGCTCACTCCCTCACTCCATTATCCCGTGGGCTAGAGTTCACCTCACAGGTTACTTGCTACTAGATTGGAAAGCTGCGTGGTATTTAGAAAGGAAAGTTCAAAGCTACGTGAGTCACAGTGAGTTCCTCTTTTCTTCTTCCACCGTGTCAGATACCATAGATTAGCAATTTCCCTAAGTGATATTTAATGCTAATTATGTCAGGGTCAGTGAGCTCTAACCAAAAAATCTTTAATAAAGCTTTTCTCATCTGAGATTTATAGTGAGCGTTTCTTCGGACCCATTTCAGCTGTGCATGTGGATCTCTGCACACCTTGCCCACGTGAGCCTTGTGCTGATGCTCAGTGGTTTTCCAGCTCTGCTCCTCAACTATAGCTACTACTTACGAGGGGAGGCATGCAGAAGCTGGCTCCACTCAACATCTGACAGCCGCTCTCCTTGAGTGTGCTCTTCTCAGCGTGCTCCCTTTGTGCTGCCCCTTCAGAGCTTTCAGGATGACATTACTGACCAGTGATCTGAACTCAGCAGTCCAACCCCGTGGAAATTGAAAAAGCATCGCCTAATTGCCTTGACTTGCATTTCAAATTGAATGATGCAGATGAGTTTGTGTCACGCCTTGCCTCTCAGCCTGTCTTGCTAAAGAGGGGTGTGGGTTGGTTTTTTCCTTTGGAACATCCATAAACTGGGTTTTTTTGCCCTCATTTTACACAGAAGGCAGCAATCTGAGGCTTCTAGAACTGGAATGAAACACAAGCGGAATGTATAGCTCTGTAACCCCCTGAAGGGAAGCTGCAGACAGGTGGGGGTCAGGCTCTTCTCCCAGGCAACTAGTGATAGGACAAGAGGGCAGAGCCTGAAGCTGCCAGGGATGGATTAGGTTGGATGTAAAGAAGCCCTTCCTCACAGAAAGAGTGATCAGACACTGGAATGGACTTCCCAGGGAGGTGGTGGGGTCCTCATCCCTGGAGGTGTTGAAGGACAGAGGAAGGCTGTGGCTCTCAGTGCCCTGGTCTGGCTGATGTGGTGATGTTAGGCGCTGGGCTGGGCTGGTTGAGCTCAGAGGGCTTTTCCAGCCTCGATCAGTCTGTGATCCTGCATAGCTCTTTTCTTACAAAAGCCAAAGCAGACATTGTCTTCCTTTCTTTTGTCCTTCAGCTCACTGCAGTAGCGCCAGTCGTTACATGAGTCAGACCCACGGGAGAAGAAAAAAGTGGCTTTCTGTTTAACTTTTAAGATCTTGAGGTTTAACTTCTTAGTCTTGCCTTTGCTATCCTGAGGCTAGAAATTGGCTTTTTTAAAGAAAGCTGAAATCCTGATAGAATCATAGGCAAAAGGATTCCCTGAGCTTTGAGAAAGTTCGACCCAGTGGGGAAAAAAAAATCACCATTCTGATTGTGATTGTTTACAGGATTATCAGGTGCGATTAGGAAGGCACTGCTGGTGATACAGAGAGTCTGCATTCACACACTGCTTGCTCTGTAATGTAAACCAGTACTGCAATGTGAACCAGAACAAAAATTGCATGATTTAAAAAGAATTACTAGTAGTGGTGATCACAGAATCACTGAGTGCTAGGGGTTGGAAGGAACCTGGAAAGATCATCCAGTTCAATCCCTCTGCCACAGCAGGATCCCCTAGATCCAGTCACACAGAAGTCCAGAGGGGTTTTAAATGACTCCAGAGAAGGAAACTCCACAATCTCCCTGGGCCAATTCCCTTCCGATGTCCAGTAGCCCTTATAGTAAAGTTTTTCCTCATATTAAGATGGAATATCCTGTGCTCCAACTGCCCCTTGTCCTATCCCATGGTGCAAATGAAAAGAGTCTGTGTGTTTCTTCTTGACACCCAGTCCTCATGGATTTATAGACAGATTTATATTAAGTCCCCTCATAATCGTCTCCTCTCCAAGATGGAAAGTCCCAGGTCTCTCAATCTCTCCTGACAAGGCAAGTGCTCCAGTCCCCTAATCACTCTTCTAGCCCTGTGCTGGACTCTCTCAAGCAGATCTCTGTCCCTCTTCCACTGGAGAACTCAGAACTGGACAGAATATTCCAGCTGTGGCCTCACTAGGGTAGAGAGCACACATTGTCCCACTCAACAAAGCTCCTGCCAGAGTGCTAGCATTAACTCTGAAGCAGTTATTAACCCAGTTTAAATACATGTGTGCATACATGTACATAAGTATATACTAATTTTTATACCCCTGTGTGCATATCCCCACACGCAGACAACTACTCAAGCTCTTCTTGTTTTAATTACTCTGTCTGAAAATGGTCAGATAACTTCCACAGAGCTCTGAAGGTTAAATTCATCGTACGAGTCTGTTACAGCTTTACAAGTTGGACTAACACCTGGTATAGATCACAAATCACAGATCACAGAATCATTGAGGCTGGGAAAGACCTCTGAGCTCCTTCAGCCCAGCCCAGGACCTAACACCACCACAGCAGCCAGACCAGGGCACTAAGGGCCACAGCCAGGCTGTCCTTAAACACCTCCAGAGACAGGGACTCCACCACCTCCCTGAGCAGTCCAGTCCAGGCTCTGAGCACCCTTTCCATGGGGAAGGGCTTCCTGCCATCACTCCTTTTTGATGTTGTGTTTGCAAAGCCTGCTCTAGCTGACCCTGCAGGCACTGCTGGATGTGCACCTATGGAACTAGTATTTATGCAGGAGGAAAATGTTCTCTGGTTTTCTGAAATCAGGTCACAAACCACATGTAAACCCCGACTTCCCTTAGTACTGTAATGGTTAAAGCTGAAAAGGATTATCAGTTTTACCTTATTGATGAGAAATTAGCCCTTCAGAGAACAAATCTGGAAGTTAAACACTGCATTACCCATTCATTACATTGGAGATTTCATTTTAATATCATTCTGTGTATTTTAAGAGGTAATTTATGTAACAGGAAGGCCCAATAATTACATAACACGGTGCGTTCTCCTTAATGACACAACTCACTGGAATTTCAGTTAAGCTGTAACTGTGTTGTGTGCACTTAATTAATACTGCAGTCAGCTGCATTCATTACTATAATTTTACTATAATTCCATTACTATGATTTTATTAGACAATTCAGTTCCAATTCCCCTGATGAGAAATACAAATATAGGTTAAAAAGATGTTTGAAAATTGCAGACACGTCTCTGGTTATACTTCTATAAAAATTAGGAAGCCCTCCCATGCTCCTGTGACTGAATGGACGTGAGGTGTTTGCACTGGCTCACAGATTCTTCAACTAGAAAATAAGAAATTACTCATAGATTCATGGAATGGTTTGGGTTGGAAGGGACCTGAAGGGTCACCCAGTTTCAACCCCCTGCCATGAGAAGGAACATCCCCCACTCAGACAATCTGGCCTTGAACACTGCCAGGGAGGGGGCAGCTACAACCTCCCTGGGCAACCTGGCCCAGGGTCTCAGCACCCCCCATCCTGATTTCCAGTCTAAACCTCTCCTCTCCCAGCTGGAAACCATTCCCTCTGCTCCTACCACTCCAAGCCCTTGGAAACAGCCCCTCCTCAGCTTTCCTGTAGCCCCCTTCAGGTACTGGAAGGCCACTCTAAGATCTCCCCAGAGTCTCCTCTTGGATCTGAGGAAGGAGTTCTTGACTGAGAGAGTGGTTGGGCACTGGCCCAGGCTGCTCAGGGAGGTGATGGAGTCCCCATCCCTGAAGAGGTTTCAAAACTGAGTAGCTAGAGCACTTAAGGCCATGGTCTAGGAGTTGGGAAGCTGTTGAGATGAGGGCTGGACTTGCTGATGCTGCAGCCAGCCATAATGATTCTGTGTTTCTATCTATAACGTAGATGTGGATTCTTGATCCAACCAACATTAATTCTACCTTATGAACCAAAATGGAACCATTGTTTCTAAAACTGAATCTCTCTTTCTCTGCTAATATCGTTATCACTTCTGGCTGCGCCAGATAATTTCCCCTAACAAGAAGCACTGGAAAGTTCAATCTCCCACTAACTGTGACAGTTAGGTTGCTAATGCCATATGTTCTCTGGAAGAGCACTGGCAAAGTGCACGATGTAAGGTTGCACCTTCCCTAATCTAACTAAACTTGCGTGGGAGCCCTGAAGGTAGAGAGCTTCTGTTTGGTTGTTCTCTTGGCTTGTTTGTTTTCATAAACAATAAGCAGCATATGCAGAGTACCCCTGCAGCTAAACGAAAAGTGTGGCGAAGGACAAGACGCTTTGTTATGTGGAACTAGGTTGGATCGTCTACTTAGAGCAGATGTTGCATCTACCTGACTCATTTATCTTGCAGGCAACACTCAACAAGGGTCTTGTGTACTTGTTATTGCAGTGTAGTGTTAGCTCATAGGAGTGTTCTGAGACGACACTGAAATTACAGCGTGGAGTGGCAGGCTCACATAGGAAGCACTTTCAGCACCTTAAAGCTCCTGTTTCTTGCCAAACTGTGAGGAGTAACATCGTTTTCAGTTTTAAATCACCAGCTCCACATTGAGTGTGTCCAAAATGTCAGTAACTTTCTCAAACTCTTGAAAAGTCAAACAAAACCACCTCAACAAGAAGGCCCCATGCTTGAAAATGGAATTCAGCATCATTTTTGTGATCTATAACCTGTAAAAATCACAATGATGCTGAGAAAGAAAATTATATTGGCTTTTGAATATGAGGCTGCTGATTTATTGAGGCACCATGAGGTTTGTATTTTACAATGACAATTTATTAAACTATGGTCCCTCAGGCAATTGGCCTCTGCCCAGCGATCCATGAGAGTTCTGGTCACTGAGTGATACTTACATTCAGTCTGCTCTCCTACCCTTCCAGGGGTGGTCTGGTAGGATTCTAGAGGAATTAATTTCTTGTCAATCTGGTTCTTTCTACTTTGGAAGCAGAAACGCCATCGTTCAATTGTAAGGCACCTCTGCATAAATTCCCCTTTTAGAACTGAATGACAAGTGCTAAATGACCTGGTTTCATCACCTAGGCAGGTGAACTCAGCTCAAAATAGCTACTAAAGGAGAAAAAAAGTATAAGGAGCAGAAAAACAGCTGAGAATTAGCCTCCCCAATGGAAATTGTGCTTTTAAATTAGATGCATGACAGAAGACGACACAAAAGTGATAGAAGCTGCAATCCCTGCGCTCGTTCCTATGGACTTGAAAGGGAGTTTTCCCCTTGCGAGAAACGCAGGATCAGACATCCTATCTGTACTTGTTTCTTTCAGCATCTGGCTTTTACATGAGTTGTCAGGAGAGCTTTTCTCACCAGAGGGGAGCTGTGAAACAGCTTTGAAGCCCTGGGTATCGCTCAGTCCACTGCCGACGTGGTTAGGCGCTCCTTACACCTGCACCACCGCAGAGCAAAGTTTAATTTGCACCTTAGTGTGGGAAAAGAACCCTTCCTTCAACAGAACAGGATTTCACAGCACTCTACTCTTACTCTAGCTTTACAAAAAGTAAAACTGCATAAACTAGCATGTCCCATAGCCCCTCGAGAGAGCCAGAGCAGGTCCTTTCTACTACTGTCACACCAGGGCTCCTCCTTTAGGAAACCTCACTCAGCAGCAAGAAGGTAAAATGGTTTTTTGAAACCCTGCAAAACGTTGTCGTATTTAGGTGATGGGAAATGGAACGACTTTGGGGCTGCTTTGTCAGACGTGATAAGAGAAAATTAACCATCATCTCTGCAGTTCTGAGTGTCTGGGGAAAGAGGAATCAGCTGATGTGGAATATTTAAGCACAAGGTAGAATTGTTGCTGCATAGAAATGCATTCTGTGTCTTCAGCTTTTAATTCCTCTAATTATCCTAAAAGCTTTTTTAGTCTGTTAATGTACAGCCTGCTTCAAAGACACGGAGATGCTGGAACAGGTCCAGAGCAGAGCTACCAAGCTCCGGAGGGGTTGAGAGAACCAGTTCTGTGAGGAGAGGCTGAGGGAGCTGGGCAGGGTCAGTTTGGAGAAGAGGAGGCTGAGGGGGGACCTCCCAGCCCTCTACCTGAAGGGGAGTTTTGGAGGGGTGGCTGTTGGCCTCTTCTCCTTGGTGCCTGCTGACAGCAGCAGGGGCACTGCTCTGCAGCTGAGGCAGGGGAGGGTCAGACTGGTTCTGAGGCAGAGATTCTCTGCAGCCAGAGTGGTTGGGCACTGGCAGGGCCTTCCAGGGAGGTGGTGGAGTCCCCATGCCTGGAGGTGCTGAAGAACCATGTAGTCGCCATCCCTGTGTGGAGTCTCCTTCTCTGGAGACTTCAAAACTTGCCTGGACATATTCCTGTGCAACTTGGTCTGGGTGATCCTGCTGTGGCAGGGGGATTGGACTGGATGATCTTTCGAGGTCCTTTCCAATTCCTAATGATTCTATGATTCTAGGTGTTTAAGGACAGCCTGGATGTAGCTCTCAGTGCCCTGGTCTAGCTGATTGTGGTGATGTTACGTCATGGGCTGGACCGGATGACCTCAGAGGACTTTACCAGCACCAGTAATTCTGTGATTCAGTATTATTTCTAATACATTTTAAAAATAAATATTCATAAAGGATCACAGATCTCACAGTTTTAAGGGATTACTTAGTTTAGACAATTGTATTTCCTTCTTCGGAAACACTGCAACAGATAGTTCTCCCAAGAAAGCAGTTATTAAACAAATACATAATGCTTCCCTTTTTGTTTCCCCTGGGGTTGATCATTGCATTTTGCTTGCACAGATTAATTGACCTTTTTTATTGTGTCTTATTAAACCGACTTATATTATTTGAGGAAAGGGTGGTTGCTGCTTGTGCTATTAGTGGTTCTGCAAAGAGATGCTGATTTGGAAGAGAGCTTCATGTATATTAAACCTAATCATAGCCTCCATCCTGAGGAGTGTGGGGTCAACTAATAGCAGCCTCTGATTATCTGAAAACATAAAAGCTGTTTAACTTTTGTCATCGTGGCACTGACAGTTCAGATTCTTTTAGATTTCATCGGGTCTTCCATTCATTTCCTCCTTTCAGTTCTTCCAAAAACACTTTGGGAGGCAGGGGGAAAGTAAAGATGCTTTGAATTGCCCTGTCCTGGGAAGGAAAAGTGGGGTCACTACCTTGTGGCACTAACTGGGCTGGCTTACAGTGGAGGGTACCACATGCCCAAAGCATTTCCCATGGCTGCTTCTCGTTGAGCTGCCCCACATAACTGACTGGTGCCTGTGAAACCGGGCTATGCCTCTGCAGCTCTGAATCTACTGAATCCTGTGTCTTGGACCCCGAGATGCATAACCTTGCTTTTAAAGTGTCATTCACAGTGGAGAGAGAGACACTCATCCCTTAAGAATGGATGTGCAAACTGTGTTTGATAAGTGAAGGCAACATTCAACAAATACTAATGATGCCAAAGTGTGGCGTTCCACTCTTTCTGGCCTTTTTAAGGGAGATTACAAAGCAGAATCACAGAATCATTAATGCTGGAAAAGGCCTCTGAGCCCATCCAGCCCAGCCCAGGACCTAATATCACCCCATCAGCCAGACCAGGGCAGTAACAGCCACAGCCAGGCTGTCCTTAAAACACCTCCAGGGATGGAGACTCCACCACCTTGTGAGCAGTCCAGTCCAGTCCAGGCTCTGATCACCCTTTCCATGAGGAAGGGCTTCCTAACATCCAACCTAACCTTCCCCTGGCAGCTGCAGGTCCTACCCTCTCATTCTAGTGCTGGGTGCCTGGGAGAAGAGCCCGACTCCCACCTGTCTGTAACTTCTCATCAGGGAGTTATAGAGAGTCATAAGGTCAGTCCCAAGCCTACTCTTCTCCAGGCTGAACACCCCCAGCTCCCTCAGCCTCTCCTCATCAGCCTTTCACTCTAGTCCCTTCTCCAGCTTCATTGCTCCTCTGCACCCACTCCAGCCCCTCAATCTGGTTCGTGAAGTGAGGGGCCCAGCACTGCCCCCAGTACTCAAGAGGAGTCCCCCCCAGTGCTCAGTCCAGGGGCAGAATAACACCCCTAGTGCTGCTGGCCACACTATTGCTGATTCATGCCAGGATGCCACTGGCCTTTCACGCCACCTGGGCATCCTGCTGGCTCGTATTTAGCTGACTGTTGACCAGTACTGCCAGGTCCCTCTCTGCCAGGCTGCTCTCCAGCTCCAGCCACTCACCACATCCATACATCAGCTAGCAAAGCTTCCTATGAACTATTTAATTAAGTCATTTGGAATCAAAGCCTACAAATGGGTGAACTCCTACGAGACGCACTCCTACCTTATCTTTTTGATTTAACAAACAGCACTGTGCCCAAGCAGCTGAATGCCCAACAACCCCAAAGTCTTGTAAACATCTTTCTGCTCTAAACACGTAGTGGATCACATAATTATTATAAATATACTGCAGAAAGAGACGTACGGTTCTGGTTAGCAATCCTGAGTGACAAAAAGTGCTCTACCGCATCCATCACACATGATCAATCCAGATGGTCAGAGCATATGGTAACAGTGAAGTTGTCACTGCAGCGCCTTGGAGCGCCCAAGTCACGTGCCCAAAGAAAGATGTTTCCCTCTTTACTCAGCTGACCTTTCAGGAAAGAAGCAGAATTCCCCTCCGGGTGTCATCTGCTGATTTGGCTCACTGTATGCCACCAAGAAAGTGGCTTCAAAGCCAAACACACACCAAGACAGGGATTCCCCAAAGGGCTTTATTAGATAAAGTATTTGCAGTGTTTCTAGCCAGGAGAAATCGGATGAAGACAGATGGCTTCATGGAGGAATCTCTTTCCAAAGGAAAAGTTTTTTCTAGCTTGGGTCCAACATCATTTCTGAAAACATTTAAGCCCTGGTTCTGCATGGAATAACAGCTTTTCAGTGCTGGTCAGCTATCCCCATTGTGATTTGAGACCAGGAGGGGTTGGGTAAATGGAGACAGGAGCTCAAATGGTGCCTGTGAGAAGTTTCATAGAATCATAGATTCCTCACAGCTGGAAAGACCCTCCAGGAGCATCAAGTCCAAATCTCACCCCAACAGCTCCCCAACCCCTAGACCACGGCCTCAAGTGCTCTAGCTACTCAGTTTTTAAACCTCTTCAGGGATGGGGACTCCATCACCTCCCTGGGCAGCCTGGTCCAGTGCCCAACCATTCCCTCAGTCAAGAATTTCTTCCCAAGATCCAATCTAACCCTCCCCTGATGCAGCTTGAGGCCATTTCCTCTTGTCCTACTCTCTCCAGCTACAGGCATGAACCTCCTGTTTTAAGCCATCAGTGCCTTTAGAACAAATATATTTGGGTAGAGAAATGATGCTCTGCTGGCCTTTGGGTTTGGTTTTGTTTTGCTTCAGAGGGGTTTTAGGGGGTTTTTCCTTTGTGGAGCTCCCATTTTTGTTCTATATCAAGAAATCCCTTGGAAAAGGCACGCAAAGTCTGTCACAGGAAGTATGTGGAGGTTTCATAAATCAGAGAATCACTGAGGCTGGAAAAGCCTTCTGAGAGCTCAGCCCAGCCCAGCCCAGGACCTAACATCACCCCAGCAGCCAGACCAGGGCACTCAGGGCCACAGCCAGGCTGTCCTTCAACACCTCCAAACACGAGGACTCCCCCACTGCCCTGGGCAGTCCAGTCCAGGCTCTGATCACCCTTTCCCTGAGGAAGGGCTTCCTAACATCCAGCCTAACCCTCCCCTGGCTGCTTCAGACCCTGCCCTCTCATCCTGGTTGCCTGGGAGAAGAGCCCAACGCCCACCTTCCTACAATTTCTCTTCAGGAATTTACAGAGAGGGCTAATGTTCCCCCTGAGTCTCCTCATCTCCAGGAATATTTACATTCTTGTTCTTGCTCTAAACACATAATTTCTCTGTCCTGAATTTTGTCATCTCTTCTACCTGCATGGAAATTATTAGGCTTCCCTTTCATTCGTCCCCTGAGTGTTGCAAAGCAATAATACCAGTTCACATGGTTGTGCTGTAACAAGAAGGATTTTGTAGATAGATGAGGCAAATCCAGATGAAAAGAGAAGGTCGTCAGCTACATAATTATGCACCAATATTTTCGGAGACTTCATAAGCATCATGCGTGCCAAGGAGCCTAACCTTCCAGTACTGTTATTAGGCCTGCATTTACATAGAATCAAGCTGATGGCTGAAAAGTACCTCCAGGATCATCAAGTCCAGCCCTCATCCCAACATCCCTCCAACGCTGTATGTCACTGTTGCATCGTATCCCTCGCTGCAGCTTGTACTGCGATAGGAGGATCAGTGCTGAACTGTTTAACACTGCCTGCTTTGACGCTCCGTGCCTCCAGCTACGTCTAACTTAGGAAAGTGCACAATCACATCCATCGAGTTCAGTCAAGAGCCATTAGGAAGCACTGAGTAAACACCTATTAGGAGCATTATGCAAGCAGATGCGTCTAACAATCTTTCTAGTAATGACCCATGGATAAATCCCTACTGGTGAACAGACTACGGGATAACAATAGTTTGAGAGAGACTGAACGCAGCCAGTTCTGCTTCCAGTACTGCTGTGCGGCACAGCGACCATCTGATACTGCAGAGAGGGTTGGCAGTAAAGTATTAAAGGCCCTGCCAGCTGGGATTGGTTTTCAACATACTCTACCTGCCTCAAAACAAATAGAGAAACAGAAAGATCGGGTTTAATCTCTGTTGTCTAGATAGGAAACTAAGAAGCCACAAGGCTAAGTGCTCTGTGTCAAGGTCACCCTGAAAAAGAGTAGCAGAGCTGAAAATTGAATTGAGATGCCCAATGGCTGACACAGATGCCTCACCTCTGGACCACCTCCAGAAGAGACCACATCCTAAAGATTTAACCAGAGGTACTCTCTGACACAGCTATCACCATCAGCAGAAAAGGCAGACGCGGCAAGAGCTTTGGATACAGCCAGAGGCAGACTGAAAATGACTCTCAGTATGGACAGAAGAATTAGCCTAAGCAAGCACAAGGCTGTACAGAGTGGAAGCAGTTCTGCTGATACACAGCACCTCTGAGGAACTAAAGTTTCATAACAGAAACGTAGGGCAGCATGGATTGTTCAATGAACCAGTCGTGTGAGGAGAGACTGAGGGAGCTGGGCAGGGTTAGTTTGGAAAAGAGGAGGCTGAGGGGGACCTCAGTGCCCTCTACAACTACATAAAGGGAGGGTGTAGAGCGGTGGGTGTTGGCCTCTTCTCCTTGGTGCCTGCTGACAGCAGCAGGGGCACTGCTCTGCAGCTGAGGCAGGGGAGGGTCAGACTGGCTCTGAGGCAGAGATTCTCTGCAGCCAGAGTGGTTGGGCACTGGCAGGGGCTTCCCAGGGAGGTGGTGGAGTCCCCCTGCCTGGAGGTGTTGAAGAACCCTGTAGCCATGGTGCTTCACACCCTGCTCGAGTGGCAGCAGGGAGGGGGTCAGGTTGTGTTTATCAGTCTCTCAGGGATGGAGGGGTTGTGTTGGGGTGGGGATGGTTGGACTGGGGGATTTAGGAGGTCCTTTCCAACCAGGATTGTCCTGTCATTCGGTGATTCTGTGACTTCAGTCTAATTTTGCCTGTGCCCAATGGGTTAAGAAGTGCTTTGGAGATGTAGTTGGTTCTTTCCTGTGTGCAGCAAGCAGTGCTTGATGATAACTCAAAGGGACAGCCGTGCCTTTTGAAAACATCACTCCCAGCAGTCTGCACCGAATTAAAACCCCAGTACTTTGCATCACAGAAAACCCCATTCCCACTACATTCTTCATAGGTTGGAAGGAGCTGTCACAGAGTAAATATGTCTTTACGACATTAATTTCCATGCCAAGGTAAATGTGGGTATTATATTCTGAGAGTGTGGAAAAGAAAACCAAGGTAGAGAGGCAAAACTATTCAGTCCCAGCAGTCAACCAAGTGCGTTTCTTTAAAGAGCAAAGAGATTTCTTACACCACCATTCCCAGGAGCACCACCATGGCTTAAAAGCTTTCTCCTGTTCAGTGGGAGTTTGTGTGGCTGTTTGATTGAGTGGAAGGAGTGCAGGGGAAAAATGAGAACACAAATATATGTTTTGGCTGCCATACAGTCAATACAGTAATAGGTCGGCAGAAACATCAAAACACAATCAAGAGCCGTCCTCAGGGCTGTGAGTGAGCAAGATTGGTTGGGCAATCAGCCAAGGGAAAAGAGAAGAGGTCTTCTGTTGTTCTCATAGCTCATCAAGAGGTGCTAAAGAAGCAAATTGAAATCTCTTCCTATTGAATCAGGAATTGCTGTTGTAATCTACATGTGCAGTCTCATTATGTCTAGTGTAACCACAGCCATCGTGTTCTTTCTCTTGAGGTGACTACACTTTGGGGATGAGATTGGTGGTCGTACGCAAGCAAGTGCACATACAGATTGCAAAACGTTCCGTACATTGAATCTGGGGTGGATGCAATATTCAGGAGCATTAAAGCTAAGAGTCACAGCATCACAGAGTTGTTATGGCTGGAAAGGACCTCCAGTTTGGGGGCGAGAAGACTGAGCGGCAATGTCATCAATGTCTATAAATCCATAAGGGCTGGGTGTCATGAAGGCAGCAACAACCTCTTAGAGCAGCCTTCCAGTCCCTGAAGGGGGCTACAGGGAAGCTGGGGAGGGGCTGTTTCCAAGGGCTTGGAGTGGTAGGAGCAGGGGGAATGGTTTCCAGCTGACAGAGGGGAGGTTGAGACTGGAAGTCAGGAGGAAGTTCTTCATTATGAGGGTGCTGAGACCCTGGACCAGGTTGCCCAGGGAGGTTGTGGCTGCCCCCCAGCTCCCTGGCAGTGTTCAAGGCCAGATTGGCTGGGGCCTTGAGCACCCTGATCTAGTGGGGGGGGTCCCTGCTCATGGGAGAGGGGTTGGAGCTAGATGATCTTTCAGGTACAACCTGAACCATTCTATGAATCTATGAATTTATCCTGTAATCAGGAAACAAAAGAAAGCCACAGTGGCTCTGATGTTCCAAGGAACAATATTTCTGTGCAGTGATGGAGGAATCTAAATGGCAGTGCAGGTATCTGAACAGGTATCTGGCCCAGGCTGACAGGACACTGATATTCCTGCCGTTCTTATCCTGTGGAAGTAGAAGATGATTTGTGGAGCATTGTCAAAACAGATAAAGTGCTGTTCTCTGGACTCTGTGTGTTCTTGTGGGAATCAGCATCTGAGAGACAGAAAGATCAGTTGCTCAGGCACAACAAACCCTTTTCAGCCTTCGTGACAGGTAGCCCTTGATGGGGTTTTTCTGAGAGTGCAAGCATCAGGCGCTCAGGTCACAGGGAATCTCTGCCTGGCACTGTCTGAAAATCGGGAATCTCTGGGGCATGTTAAGGTGCTCATTCAAAATCCCTTTTATCCTAGGACTCCACTGTTCTGTCAGTGTCACTAGAAGCACTACCTACAGGTGAGACACTACTGTGTCTCAAGATTTCGGGGATGGGATTTGGGATGTTTTCTGGCCATTGGTCATTGATTTTCTTATTAGGCAAGAAGAGACTGAATATCCTCCCGGGCTTAAAGGTAAAAGGAACATTTCATAGTGACTTTCCCTCCTGGTGCTGTTTTATGTTTAGACTACATACGGCCAGTCAGAAAACCCTCAAGCAGCGATGTGTTTGTGCAGTCAAGGATATTGTCACCTTATTAACAGACTGAGGAGGAGACATTAAACATGATAACATGTAATTTGGAATCAACTTTAAATCTCCTGTTTCAGGGCAAATTTTAAAGTGATTATACACTGCCCAGGGAGGTTGCAGAGTCTCTTTCTCTAGAGACTTTCAAGTCTGGATGCATTTCTGTGTAACCTCTCTCAGGTATTGTGATCCTGCTCAAGCAGGGGGATGGATTCAATGACCCAAGGAGGTTCCTTCCAACTCCTAATGCTCTGTGTACCTGTGTAGTCCAGATAGAAGTTGGTGCAAATTATTCTTGTCTTCTTTTTTCCCTAAAAACGAATGATAATAAGATTTTTCAAGCTGCCTGAGGGATTTAGAACCTTATCCTTTGGGTGAAGTTGATACCTGTGACCAAGCCTGTGAAGCCTACTGGTGTACACAGTCTACTGCATCAGGTTTGCCTTAGAGCATACTCTGTATTGCAAATTAAAAACAACTAAACAACCCCCTCTCTGTTGTCAGACAACTATATTTCAATATTAAAATTAAAAAAGTAATTACAAATGCTTCGTTCAGTTGGAAGATTTGTATTCACTGCGATGTTCACGGTGACAATGCAGGAGGAAGACTCATTTTTGTTCAAAAATAAACATGCATCTGCCATCTGCCACACAAATACTTTCAGAGACGCTTAGAAAGTCAGGGTATTTCCTATTACATATATATCCAGACAGACATGCCTTTGAGTTCTGGAGATAGATTCCCAGAGCAGGATGTCACTAAATTAACCACCTGTTTCAGAAGGATTTAAAAGACTTCACTGAGTTTTATTCAAATGAATCCTGCCTATGTAAAATTTATCTGGTTTGATTTTATCTACAACCATTCTGAAGGCACGAAAGGAAAAAGGTCAGAACTTACAAGAATTCAAAGAGGAAACCGGGGGAACTAAAAGACTGTAATTAATGATGGAATAGAGGATTGATCATTTGCTTTGCAGGGTAATGGGTTCAAATTCAAGCTAAGATGCTCAGTTGTGGAGTCCTACCTCTGTGTGTGTATATATATATGTTTATTAATTTATGTGTATTCCTTTTTATTCACCTGCTGTCTGTAACTATTGATGTGCACAGAACTACTCAAGTAACTATACCTGGGGAATGTAGGGCCTAAGTCTGTATTTTGGGAAAACTGGTAGTGTTTGATTATGAAGCAGCACACTGGTGTGCAGGTACGGACTGAAAATGGCACAGCCAGAATACTGATGCCACTAGGTGTCCGTCCTGGCTCCAGGGTTAAAGATGGAACCTGCACAGAGCTTTAGGATAAGAGAGATCAGGTGACTGGAATAAAATGCTGTAACTTTAGTGGGGGAAATTAAGAGGGATAACGAGAGGAAAAGAGTACAAAGGGAGTAAGAAATACTGTACAAAAAAACCCCAGTACAACCAGAGCTGGAACCTGGAGAGCAGCCGGCCAGCCCAGCAGCAGTGAAGTGCCAGGAGAGGGTGAGGGAAACTGACACAGCCCCAGAGTGACCAGGGTCATCAAAATTGCAGTCCTGGAGCAGAGCTCAGAGAAAAACTGAAACCAAAAAGGACTCAGGGCACTCAGGCAGCTGAGGCTGAGAGGGTGAAACACAGAGCCAAAATGGAAACGTGCAGACTGCATCAGAATTGCATCTGGCCTTCCATTCTCCACCCTTTCTTCTTCCCAGGACCCTTGTCACACTCATGTCCCGCACATAGCCTCTTTGTTCCCTTCTTTCCCCCAGCAACCTCCCCACTCACCTATCAGCATTGCTGCTAAATTACTTGGGAGGGAAAATGCGATAGGAACTCAATAACCTAAACCATGCTACCTAGGACAGTAGGGTAGTCATTAACACAGCTGGCATTAAGCAAGGGTCTCCCCTGTTTTCCCTAAAAAACATGGAAAGGAAGCTCTTATCAGCTTGTGTCCATCAGAAAGCTGGCAGACTATCAGCAGCTGTCCCTCATGTTAACTTATCCTTCTTGCATCTGTAGCTACCTCTTGTCCCTCTGCCTATCTGTACCATTCAGTTTCTCTAGGGCAATGTTGTCTTCCTCACTTGTGCACAACCCCAGCCCGTTACCTGTCCTCAAACACACACGAGGTAGCACTGACTATCAGGAAGAATGCAGAACCAGAAGCTAACAGCTAGGCTATTGATAGCCCTATGATGAAACCAGCAACAAATTTATGTTGTTTGCTTTTTTTAACACTTATTAGGATTTCACTAATATTATTGATAATACAATTTTGATAATATAATATAATATTGATAATATTAGGAATATTCATTCAACTATAGCCATTCAATAAAGAGCATTGACTACTGATGTAGAACATTTTTAGCTCCTTTGTGATTTCCAGGAATTTTTGGCTGAATTTCAAGACAAGGTTTTAAATTGGATTTCAACTAAGATTATATCATCAGCTGAAGCGAAAGAGCATTGCAGGTGCAGAACATGAAAGACTTGCTTTGTATTCTTATATAGAATGACAGGATAATCCTGCTTGGAAAGGACCTCTCAGATCCCCGAGTCCAACCATCCCCACAGCAACAAAACAACCCTCAATCCCTGAGGGACTGACAGACACAACCTGACCCCCTCCCTGCTGCCACTTGAGCAGGGCGTGAAGCACCATGGCTACAGGGTTCTTCAACACCTCCAGGCAGGGGGACTCCACCACCTCCCTGGGAAGGCCCTGCCAGTGCCCAGCCACTCTGGCTGCAGAGAATCTCTGCCTCAGATCCAGTCTACCCCTCTCCTGCCTCAACTGCAGACCAGTAGGTAGTTATAGAGAGGGTGAAGATCCCCCCTGAGTCTCCTCTTTCCCGGGCTACACATCCCCAGCTCCCTCAGCCTCTCTTCATCAGATTTTCCCTCCAGTCCCTTCCCCAGCATCATTGCTTTCCCCTGGACTCACTCCAGCCCCTCAATCTCTTTCTTGAATTGAGGAGCCCAGAACTGCCCTTAGTACTCGAGGGGAAGCCTCACCAGTGCCGAGCAGGGACTCCCAAGTGAGGGAACTATTCAGAAATGGAAAGGAGTTGGATTTTCCTGCTGCCTTGCACCATTAACAATCTCGTTTGGGGATGTTATTTGTAAACAATTTTCTTAATACTCTATATGCAGGTGTTGTTGATGAGCGCTGTCAGCAACTTCACTATGGGACTGCTGACATACTCTCTTTCTTACTATCTCTCACATTCATTTCATCCCAGCCAGTATCCACATGTTGAAGTCAGCTCTTCCAGGCACTCTCAATGTTCTGACATATAGACAGGTGGGGGTCAGGCTCTTCTCTGAGACAACTAGTGCCAGGATGAGAGGGCAGGGCCTGAAGCTGCACCAGGGGAGGGTGAGGTTGGCTGTCAGGAAGCCCTTCCTCATGGAAAGGGTGCTCAGAGCCTGGACTGGGCTGCCCAGGGCAGTGGGGGAGTCCCCGTGTCTGGAGGTGTTGAAGGACAGCCTGGCTGTGGCCCTGAGTGCCCTGGTCTGGGTGACTGTGGCGATGCCAGGTCATGGGCTGGGCTGGATGATCTTAGAGGTCTTTTCTAGCCTCAGTAATTCTGCAATCTCTGGTCAAATGCAGACCTGTCAGCAAAATAAACCCCACTTGAAATAGCACAGGTAACTGATAAGAAAATTATTAAAATGCTAAGAGAAAAGAAAATTGATTCTGTGGAAAGAACAAGGGTCAAACTCTAAAAAGTGCTGACTATGTGAAAAAGGCACTGCATGAGAAAAAACCACTGCAGAGAAGTGCTAATTTTCATGTCAGGAAGCCCTCTATGTGTCTCTGTCATGCCGCCTGGTGGCTCTCTGCCGAGCCAGGAGAGCATCTTGAGCTGTTGGCACGGTGGCAGCAGCCAGCAAAGGGAAAGTGTGATGGCTGAATACCCGAGCCTCTGTCACCCACCCTCACAGAATCACAGAATCTTCCTGCTTGGAAAGGACCTCCCAGATTCCTGAGTCCCACCAAGCCCACAACTCACAGTGGCACTCTGGTCAGTAACCTGCTACAGTAGATGGTGTGTGGGAAGACATCCTTGATAGCTAACTACTACCTTCAGCAGGGAGGTGGAACTGGCTGGAGGACACTGCTCTGTCTGAGAGCAACGTAACATCCAATATTTTTTAATGTTGAAATTAAATGAAGAAATTTATCTCCATGTTTTGGCTGTTTTCTTTATAGAATCACACGATCCTCATGGCTGGAAAGGACCTCCAGGATCACAAGTCCAGCCCTCATCCCAGCATCTCCACAATGCCTAGATGATGGCTCTAGCTACTTGATTTTTAAACCCCTCCAGGAATGGGGACTCCACCACCTCCCTGGACAGCCTATTCCAGTGCCCAACCACTCTCTCAGTCAAGAATTTCTTCCTCAGATCCAATCTAACCCTCCCCTGACGCAGCTTGAGGCCATTTCCCCTCATCCCATCATGAGTAATTTGGGGAAGAGCCCAGCAGCAGCCTCGCTGCAACCTCCTTTGAGGGAGTTGTAGAGAGCAATAAGCTCTCCTCTCAACCTCAACTTCTTTAGACTAAACAACCTCAGTTCCCTCAGCAGCTCCTCACAGGCCCTGTTTTCCAGCCCTGTCCCCAGCATCACTGCTCTTCTCTGGCCCCACTCTAGCCCCTCTACGTCCTTCAGTTTGTCCTTGATGACAGTGTTGTCATGGAACAATACTCCACATATTCTCTCATTACTAATTGTTCTTCTGCTTCTGTTGGCCATTCTGTAAGATGAACATTTGCAGTCACTTCCTCTGATTCGTATCAACCCCTCATTCACTGCTGCTTCTGGAGATTTCCCTCTCCTGACTCACAACTGCATTAAAAGCCCTTCATCTGAAAAGCTGCCCCCACCACTGCGTCAATGATTTCCCGGCGCTGGCAAGTGGAACTGGTGGCTCTCCTAGGCAATTAACCTGGAAGTTATCAATAGCAAACACCCCGCGCTGTGACAAAGCATCGCCGAGCCGGGAGCCCAACGGCGATGGATTGTAGAGCACAGCTCATGGAAAAGGGAACGGTGAAATGGTTAGGTTAGCCAGCCTGACTCCTCCCAACCCCTGGCAGAGGTAATGAGTGTAGAAAGCTCAGTCTAGCACCTTCCTGTGTCCAGGGTGCTGTGGAGAAGCAGTTATGCTGATATATATGTGTGTGTGTGTGTAATGTGTGGCCTTTGTCAAGGCCAGGTTGGATGGGGTCTTGAGCATCCTGATCTAGTGGGGGGTGTCCCTGCTCACGGCAGGGGAGTTGGGAGTACATGATCATTGAGGTCCCTTCCAACCTGAACCATTCGATGGATCTATGAATCTATGCACATGCGTATTTAAAGAGGGATTGGCAAGCAGCCTGCAGCACCACCCTTCATGAGTGCTTTGCTTTAAAGTACATGGAACAGCAGAGTCAAAAATGAAAAGTAAAGTCTTACAATAAATCACAGTTATTGTACAGAAATCCCAGAGTGCTGCTTGTCCTCAAACCTGCCCAGGGAGGCTGTGGAGGGGTGGCTGTTGGCCTCTTCTCCTTGGTGCCTGCTGACAGCAGCAGGGGCACTGCTCTGCAGTTGAGGCAGGGGAGGGTCAGACTGGCTCTGAGGCAGAGATTCTCTGCAGCCAGAGTGGTTGGGCACTGGCAGGGCCTTCCCAGGGAGGTGGTGGAGTCCCCCTGCCTGGAGGTGTTGAAGAACCCTGTAGCCATGGTGCTTCCCACCCTGCTGGAGTGGCAGCAGGGAGGGAGTCAGGCTGTGTCTGTCAGTCTCTCAGGGACTGAGGGGTTGTGTTGGGGGGGGGATGGTTGGACTGGGGGAACTGAGAGGGCCTTTGCAACCAGGATTGCTCTGTGATTCTGTGATTACCTCTATGAAACAGAAGTGTTCTTGCACATCACATTAACACCAGTTAATAGAGAATTAGTGCCACCTAATGTAAAAAAGTAACCTAAGTGTCTCTGATGCTAAAACACAAGGCTATCTCTTCCTTTCTCTTCCGTTTGCAACAATCACTAGTGACATAAAAATAACCATGGGTTATGGAACTGTTAAATATTATGTCCTCCTATGCTATGATCATCTATGTGTTATTATATCTATATAATATGCTATTAAATTGTCTATATTAGTCACATTTCACCTTTGATTAGCAACAAATAGCTGTTTTATTCTGAGAAATTGGCCATTTTGTACTGCTCTAAAGGATTAATTGCAGTAATGAAACCCTCCTCTGTCTCAGTCTTGTGGAAACTATAGCCACTTTGGACCCAGCTCCACAAATGCACATGCGCGTTCCTGATTGTACTCAGGTAAGGAGAATGAAGTGCACTTGTAAATCCTAATGTGAACAGGAGCAAGGAATTACATGCAACCTCTTTTATTTATACTAAAGGTACAAACCTAAATGAATGAGGTCCCCCCTTAGTCTCCTCTCCTCCACACTAAAGAGACCCAGCTCCCTCAGCCTTTCCTCATCAGGGAGCTGTTCTACTTCCTCCATCAATCTTCATCGCTTTACACTGGCCACCCCCCAGCAGCTCTGTGTCCTTCTGGACCTGAGGGGCCCACAACTGGACAGAAAACTCCAGATGTGGTCTCAATACTGCAGAGTAGAGGGGGACAAGAACCTGTCTCGATCTGCTAACCACCCCCCTCTGATCCACCCCATTACTGGCTCATGTTGAGTTTTTTGTCAACCAACACCTCCAAGTCCTTCTCCTCAAACCTGAAATCCTTGAGAGACCTCAAGTTATTTAGCCCTTAAATAGCTCAGCCGTGTACCTAGGCAACCTACTCTGCCATGTATTCCTACCAACAGAACACACTTTTCTCCTCTTGAATGCCCCTATCTCCCATGTTATGATTTCCTTCTGTTCTGCCTCCACTGATCATAGAGAACAACTCTCGGTCTCATTTTAGCAACAGCTTTAACTGATAGAAAACTGGACCAGGGTGCTCAAGGAGGTGGTGGAGTCCCCATCCCTGGAGCTGTTTAATAACCGAGTAGCTAGAGCACTTGAGACCATAGTCTAGGGATTGGGGAGATGTTGGGATGAGGGCTGGAATGCTACCTCTCTAGGTATATAATGCATACTCGAGTGTGAGGTCTGCAACGAGGGAAGTTGCTGATATAATGAGAACAACGAAGCTCTCACTCTAGAAGTCCTAACTTTTTGCATCATTTGATTATTTGCAATTAACGAATAAAAACCTAGAGAAATCCTGTAATGAAGGGGCTTTTTCAGATGCTAAATGGCAAATTCCGGGGTCAAGCGACTGGCAGTTTAATAGCAGAATTAAACCAGTGACCTGATAGCCCTGTAAATTATTTGCAATTCAAGGAAGCATGAAATTTAGTCACGCACTCCGCTCGGTCACCATCATATTGCTGCGCTGACATTTGAACACGACTGCATTCCTTTCCTCTCTCCACTGCATAGTAGAGCTCTGGAAAGAAAATTTACAATTACTCTGAGGCAGACCTGGTGGCAGAGAGTTTTCATTGCTCTTACTGACACTGCCTGTTCATCCAGGAACCTGTGGTGATGCTGCCTGACAGTGCCAGCGGGACCAAACCTGAGTTATCCAGCCTTTGGAAAACCTTTGGACTGCTGAAAAGGTATCTCAGTTGTTATGGGGCAATTGAGATTCTGAGAGCATCCTGTCTTCCTGGTGTTCTTTAGGCTGTCTGGCCATGAGGATGAGGGGANGGGGTGTCCCTGCTCATGGCAGGGGGGTTGGAACTGGATGACCTTGAAGGTCCCTTCCAACCCAAACCACTCCATGAATCTATGAACTACACAAGTCCTTGGGGAATATCCTCCAGTGTCATATCTTGAATCTTAGAATTGAAACTTCAACACAACGAGTTCCTAATACACCAGCAAACTTTGACCTAGAGGACTTGTTCAAGTACCTTTCTGTGCCTTCCCAAGCCTTTGCCATTTGCTTGAATCACAGTCTAACTGATGATGTTTTGGGAAACGTTTTATGTGGAATTCACACTGAATGGAATGCTTTTAGAGAGAAGCAGCCCAATGTGTTCTGTAAAGTGCCAGAAGTGTTTCTTTTGAGAGGCTCTCTGTTGTAGATAAAATATTCTCCAGCGTGATGTGAATGGTGACTTAAAAACAGAAACAGCTTTACATGGTACAGTCACTTCAGCGCTGCATCACAGGCTTCAGCAACAACCAAATGAGTGTGTTTGGGGGTAGCATGAAGGAGAAAATTACTAGAATCACGGAATATTCATGGTTGGAGTGTTCCTCACAGTTTAAGCTTCGCTTCACGTGTAGGATCTGTTAGAATGACTGTGCCTTAACTGCTCTAAAAGGTCCCCTATAACTCCCTCAATGGAAGCTGTAGTCAGGTGGGAATCGGGCTCTTCTCCCACTTAACTAGTGACAGAATGGGAGGGCAGGGCCTGAAGCTGCTAGCAGAAGGTTAGGTTGGATGCTAGGAAGCCCTTCCTCACAGAAAGGGTGCTCAGAGCCTGGACTGGACTGCCCACAAGGTGGTGGAGTCCTCGTGTTTGGAGGTGTTGAAGGACAGCCTGGCTGTGTCCCTGTGTGCCCTGGTCTGGCTGATGCGGTGATGTCAGGTCCTGGGCTGGGCTGGACCCTGGGTAGCAGTGGTGGTTATGTCATATAATTCATGCTGGGCCTCCCGTGAATTCAAGTGTCACTCTGAAATAACAGAAATTAAAATCACAGCTCAGATGCTGAATCCTTGTCACAGCTTGCCTGCAATTACGCAGTACAAAGCTGGCTAAGAGCAGAAACGCACATATTTGAGATGGGCTTTCAGCTGAGGAGTGAGATACTAGTGATCCAGGCTCTGGAGGACTGTGGGACAGACGTGTATAGCACCACCAAGGTTCTAATGGGAAAAGAGAGTTGTTACAACCTTCAAAAGTCTAAGTAGTCAGAGGACTAGGACAACGGAAGGAAAAATACTAGAATTTAAGGAAACATCCCCCTTAACCCCCATTACAACACTGCAGTAACTACAATCACTTCAGGACCACAGTTTGACGAATGGCTGTGGAGATCTGTGTGAGCTTGTACTTGGCAGCTGTTTGGATGCTCTGCACTTTGGTCTCGTTTGTTAATGATGGAGTGAGGAATCTAGGAGGCTGCTTTTGGCAGACACTGTGTAATGACTAAGGTGGATGTCTTATGCCAGCTCCCAGCAAAGCCGGGGTGATTTAACTTTGATGTGTACACCAAGCCAGTGCTGCTACTGTTTGTTCTTACTGTGGAAATGACTCACTTCATGTTCCTTATGCAACACAGAAAGGGTATCTTGAACATGAGAGAGGAGACAGAGCAGTCTCAAACTCTGAGGTAACAAAACAACATAAAGACAATTAACTGGCTGAACAGCAGAGCTCAGAGAGCTGTGTGCAGCAGCACTGAGTCTACCTGAAGGACGGTAGCAAGTGGTGCTCCCCAGGGGTCACTGAGCCCAGGTTTTATCAACACACTCCATGACCTGGATGAAGGGAGAGTGTACCCTTACAGCAAGTCTGGTGATGATACAATACTGACCCCATCTGGAGTACTGCTTCCAGTTCTGGAGCCCCCAGCATGGGAAGGATATTTTGCTGTTGGAACCTGTCCAGAGCAGGGCCACGAGGATGGGTGGAGGGCTGGAGCACCTCCCCTACAGGGACAGGCTGAGAGAGTTGGGGCTGTTCAGCCTGGAGAAGAGGAGAGTCTGAGGCAATCTCAGAGCAGCCTTCCAGTACCTGAAGGGGGCTACAGGAGAGCTGGGGAGGGGCTGTTTCCAAGGGCTTGGAGTGGTAGGAGGAGCAGGTGGAATGGTTTCCAGCTGGAAGAGGGGGGGGTTAGACTGGAAATCAGGAGGAAGTTCTTCACCATGAGACTGCTGAGACACTGGACCAGGTTGCCCAGGGAGGTTGTGGCTGCCCCCTCCCTGGAAGAGCTCAAGACCAGACTGGCTAGGACCTTGAGCACCCTGGTCTAGTGAGGGGTGTCCCTGCTCATGGCAGAGGGGTTGGAACTAGGTGATCTTTCAGGTTCCTTCCAACCTGATCATTCTATCCACCTATGAATCTATGATCTAGGTACACTTGCTTTAGCAGGGCATTGGACTACATGATCCAGAGATTCCTTGCAACTCCTACCCTTCCATGACTGCAAAATTACCTAAATGAAAGTGCTGTTTGGCATTCTGAGTACCCACAATTAACCCCGTTAAATGTTTGGATTAAGAGCCTCAATAGAAGCCATGAAGAGCAGTCTCTTTCAAATATAAACTAGTGAGAAAAACATGAGGGTCTCAACGGTATTCGGTACCAAACTGGTGTGAAAATTTCAACGAGTACACAGAAGCAGGATCTCTTTGAAGTATGACTTATGACACTCTCAAAAGGGAGAAAGAAGTAATTGCAGTGAGGTCACCCTAACAAAACCCAAACATCTGAGAAAGAAGAGCAATCCTCAGTCCAGAGGCAGCACATAGCCCTGGACTGCACAAATTACTCTTCTCTGGGAGATTCCCAAGCAAAACACAATCAGTGTGGGAAAAGAGTAATGCTCAGTCAACCTAGAAGTGTCAGATCTAATCCTGTGTTCATTTCCCTTGGTAAAAGAAACAAACAAACCAAAGAGTTAAAAATAAATCTCTGCCACTCTATTTTCAGTGCTTCAGTTATTGATTCCTACCTTTTCCAATATCTCCCTTCTGCCCGCGTGGATTCTGTACTTACTATAAGCAAGACCACTAGGAATCAGTAAGGCAAAGAAATTCTGTTTACTTCTCTGCCATGAGAAGATCTTGCATAATACCCCACAAGATCGGCAAGGCTTGTGTATCGTGTTTTAGTTATGGTATGTAAGGAAAACTGGAGCCCATTCTGTGGATTCATTTTGAATAGGAAACACAATGTGAAGAGCAGAACAGCTGACAGAACTCTGAGCTAACAAGAAGTCTGTGTTCCCAGCAGTGCATCAAGGACTAAAGCAAAAACTGTCCTAGTCACTCTATGCAGCACAGCAGAAAAGCACAGAATCATAGAATCATTATGGCTGGAAAGATCCTCCAGTATTACCAAGTCCAGCCCTCATCCCAGCATCTTCCTAACTCCTAGACCATGGCCTCAAGTTCTCTAGCTACTCATTTTTTAAACACCTCAAGGGATGGTGACTCCACCATCTCCCTGGGCAGCCCATTCCAGTGCCCAACAACTCTCTTCTTAATAGCTAATCTAAACCTCCCCTGACACAGCTTGAGGCCATTTCCCCTCGTCCTATCATCACTATTTTGGGAGAAGAGAGCAGCACCAGCCTTGCTACAACCTCCTTTGAGGTAGCTGCAGATAGCTATGGCCTGTTCTCCAGCCCTCTCCCCAGCCTGCTCCATTCTATCTGTCTCTCTATCTGTCTGCTCTATCTGTCCCTCTCTGTCTCTGCTCCATTCTATCTTATTCTGATTCTATTCCATTCCATTCTATAACCCATCAATATTCCATTCCATTCTATCCTATAATCCATCAATACCTGAGTTGTAATTTTACCTGGTTCTCCGTTCACCCAGTGTTTGGGTTGCTGCTCTTGCATTTATGGCTGCGTGGTTTCATCTGGCTGCTTTCTCCCCAGTGAGAAGTCTGTGCTGCCTACGTGAGCTGGCTGCTACAGCTCTGGAGCACGGCTGGGAAAGGATTGGGCATTAATTCCCTGTTATATTTGCACTACCCCACAGCATTATAGATGAATTGGGAAGGAAACTGGAAACCTCAAATGCCACGATGTGACTCAGATGATGTTATTTATACAGTGTGAAAGTTCTGCTTCTAATGACCATCCAGGCATTATTAATCCCACTGTGGCTTTAAATACTATCGTCAGTGCAGGAGGAGTGACTCTCACGTTAGCAGATTGAAAAGCACAGCTTCTTAGGTATAAAAGCAAATCCGAAAATACCACTGCACATCTCTCATAATTACAAACATCAACAGCCCACTCTGCCGTTAGGCAGCAGGCATTCAGCAGGTAGACTCAAGAGAGTAAGTAAGGTGGAAGTAAAGCCTGTTGTGTACAGAGTGCAGCTAGCCTAGGCTAGACTCCTACTCACAATTCTTTGAAAGTAGGAGTCTGAAATGAAAGCTCTTGAAAAAAACACTGAGACCAATGCTTTTCAATCACTGGGAGATGCTGGAAATGCACGGTTTAGTTCTGGACTAAAAGAACTAGAAAGTTGCCTCTGATAGAGACAAATATGTTACAGAGAAGATGAAATCCTTAATTCCACTACTGGGTTTATTTCCAGCCCTACCTGTCACCTCGACCTTGCAACTCTCATTGAATAAGAAACTGGAAAAGCTTATGACACCGAGCTGTGTGGTAGAGCTAACACACTGCAGGTGTAGGGAGGTGATGGTGCCCCTGCACTCTGCACTTGTGTGACTGCACCTTGAGTACTGGGTCCTGTTTTGGGCACCACAGTGTCAGAACATTGAGGGGGTGGAGTGGGACCAGAAAAGGGCAAAGAGGCTGGGGAGAGGGCTGGAAAATAGGTGCTGTGAAGAAGGGCTGAGGGAACTGGAGTTGTTTAGTCTAGAGAAGAGGAGGCTGAGAGCAGACCTTAGTGCTCTCTACAGCTACATCAAAGGAGGTTGGAGCGAGGCTGCTGCTGGGCTCTTCTCCCAAATTCTTAATGATAGGATGAGGGGAAATGGCCTCAAGCTGCATCAGGAGAGGGTTAGATTGGATCTTAAGAAGTTCTTGACTGAGAGAGTGGCTGGGCACTGGAATGGGCTGCCCAGGGAGGTGGTGGAGTCCCCATCCCTGGAGGTGCACAGCACCTCCAGCACTTGAGGCTGTGGTCTAGGGTTTAGGGAGGTGTTGGGATGAGGGCTGGACTTGCTGATCCTGGAGGTCCTTTCCAGCCATGAGGATTCAATTCTATTCTCTGATTCTACAAACTTTCAAAAGTGAGGGTGAACATGGGGGTTCTTGGATTACCTAAGGAAAAAGAATCCACATTCGTCCAAGACTGAGAAGAGATGAAATGAAGAGGGATGTGTTCAGAAAAGCACTGTACAGAAGTATTTCTATGTGTGGGAGTGTATATTCTTGTGTGTGTGTGTGTGTGTATGCGGGTGTAATATGGTTTTATTCATACTATTCCTTGTCCCGTTGATCATTTTCAGTTTGAAATACTACTGCAGGAATGTCTCAGCATTAATGAGCACTGTCAAATGTCCCCCTCTAGGTGCAAGAAAAGAAGACACAATCTCGGTTCCTTATAATATCCATTTGTAGTATCTCTGCACGAATATCTTACTAGGTAGCAATATTTCCTACCATTTGCAATACAAATAACTGCATCCTTTATTCCACCTTAACTGCTAATGATGCTCTGCTGGCTGAACAAGCTATCAAGAGTTTTCTCATCCCCATAACTTTTCTTCTCACCTGCTGTTCAGTCCTTTGCTGTTTAGAAGGTTGCTGTCTTCCTCCTTCCTCAAACAACAGCTGCCCCAGTGATTCATGAGCTGCTGAGCACAGACCTTGCTCATTGAACTGTGGGGTTTGGCTAGCTGGAATCCTACATAGATGTAACCCAGTCAACACTAGGACTGAGTATCTTTGAAGAACAGCTCCTATTTTACATTCCTTTCCTTCCATCTCATCAGTTTATCACTTTCTCTGGTGTTTGAAGAACACAAGCATTTTTAAAAATAATTTAATGATAGGGTGAACTGTGTCAGACAGATGGCTTCCAATTGCAGCTATTCGAAATGCAAGCTAGCAATCTGCACTGTAATAATTAATCGTTGAAGAGCCCTTATTTTAAGCTTCTCTAAGAAATGCCATTCCTCTGATGTGCACATGGAGAGGACTGAGAAATTCAGTGGGTTTTAACCAGTGTTAACCTCCTTCTACAGGGACAGAGGACCCAATACCTTGCAGCTGCAGAAGCCCTTATGCAATACTATCAAGATACCTCAAATAGCTGAATTTGATGAATTCAGACAGTTCCCTGGGAACAGTAGATACTACTCACCGGGAAAACAAGGTACAGCACACATTTTGCCCCTCTACTCTGCACTTTTGTGGCTGCACCTTGAGTACTGGGTCCTGTTTTGGGCACCAGAGAATCAGACAGACATTAAGGGGCAGGAGCGGGGCCAGAGAAGGGCAACAAGGCTGGGGAGAGGGCTGGAGAAAAGAAGAAGGGCTGAGGGAATTGCAGTTGTTTAATCTAGAAAAGAGGAGGCTGAGAGGAGATCCTATTGCTCTCTACAGCTACCTCAAAGGAGGCTGTAGTGAGTGTGCTGCTCGTCTCTCCTCACAAATTCTTAATGATAGGACGAGGGGAAATGGCCTCAAGCTGAAACAGGGGAGGGTTAGATTGGACCTGAGGAAGGAGTTCTGGACTGAGAGAGTGGTTGGGCACTGGACCAGGCTGCCCAGGGAGGTGGTGGAGTCCCCACCCTGAATTTAAACCAAGAGTAGCTAGAGCACTTGAGTCCAGTCTAGAGGATGGGGAGAGTAAATTGGAGAGAATCTCATCCTGTGCTTTGAAGGCCCAGGACCCCAAAGAAGAGCCTGACACCCAAACTGTAATGCAAGAGAAGCCTGAATTGTAAAACGGTTTGCTCAGCCATTATTTTCCATAGTTTCACAAATTTTCAAAGCAAACATTAATATTCTTATGTACACAATTCACGTGGAGCTCTCTGTGCTCTTTTATTCATGTTTACTTTTAAGATGCATTTTCCTAGCTCTCCAAATTGCATAATGAGTTTCTGAATAAGGAAACAAACCTCCCCTCATTTATGAAAGGGCTTAGAACAAACTCCCAGGGTCACTCTTGAATAAATAAACACCAAAGCTACATGTAATTACAAAGGCAAAATGAGTGAATATTTATCTTCTTACCTGAGAGACTGATTATTGTCAGACCTTCTATGTTTTCTTGCATAGCTCTGCAGGATGACATCTGTAAAGAAGAACAACAGAACAGCTCCCTTAACAGCTACTTTAACCTGCAATTGCAATAATCTACGTCATGATGATTCCATGCCTTGGAAAGGCAGCAAGCAGAGTACATTTACCTGTAAGGCTCTGCTACTTTGATTTTTTGAATCAGCAATATGCGTTCACATCACATGAATGAGGTTAATTACACAGACAGTGAAGGTCAGCTGGAAACCTCAAAGCATCAGTGAGAGAAGTTCTACCCAGCACCCATAAAGTTTACGTGCTGGAGTCACAGAATCAGAATTAATGAGGCTGGAAAAGAACTCTATGGCCATCCAGCCCAGCCCAAGACATCACCACCACCATCACCACAGTCACCTAGACTAGGGCACTGAATGCCAAAGCCAGTCTGTTCTTAAACAACTCCACACGTGGGGACTCCACCATGACTGCCCTGGGCAGTCCAGTCCAGGCTCTGATCACCCTTTCCATGGGGAAGAGCTTCCTAATATCCACCCTAAACCTTCCCTTGCACCACCATCATGCTCTGCCATCTTGTCCTGTTGCTAGTTATCTGGGAGAAGAGCCTGACTCCCACCTCACTACAACCTCCCTTCAGGTTACAGANCCACCTGACTACAACCTCACTTCAGGTTACAGACAGTCATAAGGTCCCCCCTTGAGTCTTATCTTCCCCAGCCTAAACACCCCCAGCACCCTGAGCCTCTCCTCATCAGCCTTTCCCTCCAGTCCCTTTCCCTGCCTCATTGCTCCCCCAGATCAGCTCCAGCCCCTCACTCTCTTTCCTGTAGAGAGGGGCCCAGAACTGTCCCCAGTACTTGAGCTGAGACCTCAATGCTGAGTAATACCCAACAGAATTGAGGTCTAAAGCCAGAACTCACTGAAAACATCTAGAAAGAGAATGTGAAATCTGATACTGTGTCATGTGTAGATGGAAAGGCAGTGTCTGACTTCATGGTGTGTACTGACATGAGAAATTAAAAGGGTCAGGGTAGCTCCAAGGGAGCCAACAATACTTCTCCTAAAGCGAACATAAAATGTAATATTTTCACTCAGAAAGGTTTCTCTGCTGGCTTTTTCTATTCAGTACAAACCTCAATTCATTGCTAGCAACGAGTATTTATTTCTTCTACAACAAAAGAGTAGCAGCACTCAGCAACACAGTCAGAAAATTAAGAACGGTGTCTGTATGTGAATAAAAACCAGGACTCAAGCTCCTTTTTGGCTGAACTACTCCAAATAAGCTGCAGTTTTCAGGCCTTGCACTCACTTCTGTATTCAACAACAGAAGAGAACAAGGAGTACAAGCACACAGTAGAGCTGCTCTTGCTATGAGCATGCATCTGTGTGCAGCGCAGGGGACCAACGTAGAAAACAGACCAGGAAAGATTCATTCTCTTGGGTTTAACTCACTAATGTACAGTTCGCAGTCTCTGAGTACAGGGGTTGCCTTGACCTGAGGCAGTTGTGCTGGGTTCACTCATGTAAGATGTAAAAACGTGCCAGGTCAGCTGGGAATTTCACCTGGCAAACACCAATGTTCCAGACAGGGAATGGCCCAGTCTCCATAGGGATGCTCAAGGTAGCTTGAGTCCCAGGGATGTGGTGGAGTCCTCATCCATGGAGGATGTTGAAGGACAGCCTGGCTCTGGCACTTAGTGCCCTGGTCTGGCTGATAGGGTGATCACAAAATCATAGAATCATTAGGGATCGGAAGGACCTTGAAAGATCATCCAGCCCAATCCCCCTGCCACAGCAGGATCACCCAGACCAAATGGCACAGGAATATATCCAGGCAGGTCTTGAAAGTCTCCAGAGAAGGAGACTCCACAACCCCCCTGGGCAGCCTGTT
>VZRI01008843.1:82823-112878 GCA_013397515.1 Upupa epops | reverse complement strand
TCCAGTCCCTTCCCCAGCCTTGTTGCTCCTCTGGATCCGCTCCAGCCCCTCACTCTCTTTCCTGTAGAGAGGGGCCCAGAACTGTCCCCAGTACTTGAGCTGAGACCTCAATGCTGAGTAATACCCAACAGAATTGAGGTCTAAAGCCAGAACTCACTGAAAACATCTAGAAAGAGAATGTGAAATCTGATACTGTGTCATGTGTAGATGGAAAGGCAGTGTCTGACTTCATGGTGTGTACTGACATGAGAAATTAAAAGGGTCAGGGTAGCTCCAAGGGAGCCAACAATACTTCTCCTAAAGCGAACATAAAATGTAATATTTTCACTCAGAAGGGTTTCTCTGCTGGCTTTTTCTATTCAGTACAAACCTCAATTCATTGCTAGCAACGAGTATTTATTTCTTCTACAACAAAAGAGTAGCAGCACTCAGCAACACAGTCAGAAAATTAAGAACGGTGTCTGTATGTGAATAAAAACCAGGACTCAAGCTCCTTTTTGGCTGAACTACTCCAAATAAGCTGCAGTTTTCAGGCCTTGTACTCACTTCTGTATTCAACAACAGAAGAGAACAAGGAGTACAAGCACACAGTAGAGCTGCTCTTGCTATGAGCATGCATCTGTGTGCAGCGCAGGGGACCAACGTAGAAAACAGACCAGGAAAGATTCATTCTCTTGGGTTTAACTCACTAATGTACAGTTCGCAGTCTCTGAGTACAGGGGTTGCCTTGACCTGAGGCAGTTGTGCTGGGTTCACTCATGTAAGATGTAAAAACATGCTAGGTCAGCTGGGAATTTCACCTGGCAAACACCAATGTTCCAGACAGGGAATGGCCCAGTCTCCATAGGGATGCTCAAGGTAGCTTGAGTCCCAGGGATGTGGTGGAGTCCTCATCCATGGAGGATGTTGAAGGACAGCCTGGCTCTGGCACTTAGTGCCCTGGTCTGGCTGATAGGGTGATCACAAAATCATAGAATCATTAGGGATCGGAAGGACCTTGAAAGATCATCCAGCCCAATCCCCCTGCCACAGCAGGATCACCCAGACCAAATGGCACAGGAATATATCCAGGCAGGTCTTGAAAGTCTCCAGAGAAGGAGACTCCACAACCCCCCTGGGCAGCCTGTTATGATGCTCCATTATCCTCACCAGGAAGAGGTTCTTTCTGATGTTTATATGGCAACTCCTCTGTTCCAGCTGGCACCCAGTGCCCCTTGTCCTATCACCAGATGACCATGAGAAGAGCCTGGCTCCATCCTCCTGACACCCACCCCTCACATCTTTATAGACACTTATGAGGTCCCCCCTCAGCCTTCTCTTCTCCAAGCTCAACAGACCCAGCTCCCCCAGCCTTTCCTCATAGGGGAGATGCTCTACTTCCTTCATCACCTTCATTGCTCTATGTTAGGTCTTGGGCTAGGCTGGATGAGCTCAGATGTCTTTTCCAACCTCAATAATTCTGTGATCAGGTACGTCATCCTTCCTGCTCCTGAGGCACATTACAGTTGAGACATCACTCTCACTATGCAATGAATGAGCATTTGGAAGTGCTCTGTGACTTCCAGCGTACCACAGCGTGTGAAGTTGCTTCTGGATTAGATGCGTACAGCCCGATTGTCCGTGACTGCACTGGACAAGACTCAATGATCCGAGTAATTGTTTCCAGTCTTGTGTTCTCCAGCACACAGAAGTACAAAATAGCTGGTAGATGAAGAATGTTCATGATCTGTCCAAAGGCAGTCACGCACACTGTAGTTGAGTGAATACATTCTAGCCCAACACCCCGAGATCTTTTGATGAAGAACCAATATAAACAGGTGCTTATGAGGTGCAGTTGAACACATTAAAGGATACAGGTAAAATACTCCACTGAGTCACACCCTAATACCTGAACATTCACCTTCTAAGAACTTAGGACACTCAGGTCAGATGTAGACAGCTACAGCATAGTCAGAAATGATTTCAGCCAGTGATACTCGGGTGGAATATAAATAGGACAGCCAAGGAACATCTTGAATCATGGACTCCAGCACTGGACACAACACTCCGTATGTGGCCTCTCTAGGGCAGCGTAGAAGGGGGAAAAGAACCTGCCTTGAGCTGCTGGACACACTCTTCTTGATCTATCCCAGGACACCATTTTATATAAATATATACAGCATAAATACTCTATCTTTAGAGAAAAAACAGAAGTCTTTTAGAAACTTCTAATGGATGCAATGGTAGGAACAACACTCATCAAGAAGAACACTAGGTTACAACAAACTGAAGGCTGACTCTCCTAGGGTTCAATTCCATGTCATTCCATTGATTCTGGGAGGCTGCCTTGATTTACTGATGTCAAGGCCTTCATCCAACATCACAAATTCCATTGTAAATGAGCTGTCAAACACTGTAGTATCTCAACTGTGGGCTTTTTGCAGGGAGTGATCTAGCTGGAGAGGCTCTGGAGCAGGGGATTTGTGGATACTCGTTACTCAGGAGTTACCTGCAATATTTTATGGACATGTTTGCATTGGATCATCCATAATTTTTAGCGACTGAAAAACGACTATGGAAAAGGCAATGAAAATGGTGATGGGAAAGTATTCTGTGTTTTGACAGACTCTAAATGGGATGTGAAAGCTGCTCCTTCGGGCAGGTGAGGAGATGGCTTGTTTTGATGACTCTTATTACAAATGAAAAGCTATGGAAAGAATTGGTGCTGCACTGGAGGCACCAAGAAAGCAGAATGAAAGAAGGTCTTTTTCTGTCCTGCCAGGTGCAGGAATGCTATTAGAGAATCACAGAGTTACTGAGGCTGGAAAAGACCTCTAAGATCATCCAGTGCCCCTTGTCCTAGCATTGGGTGCCCCTGAGCAGAGCCTGGCTCCTTCCTCCTGACACCTACCCTTTCCATCTTGATCGACAGTCATGGGGTCCCCCCTCAGTCTCCTTTGTTTCAAGCTCAAGAGCCCCAGCTCCCTCAGCCTTTCCTCAGCAGGGAGATGCTCCCCTCCCTTCATCATCTTTGTGGCTCTGTGCTGGACCCTCTCAAGCAGCTCTGTGTCCTTCTGGAACAGAAGGGCCCAGAACTGGACACGCTATTCCAGATGCAGTCTCACTAGGGCAAAAAGTATAAGAAAATAAGCAAAAATAAGCCTTTGTCTCCAGGCAAAGTTTCTTTCATGCAGCAGAGCTGCTGGAACACTGCTTCTTCAGCATTTACCTTTCACCAGAGCAACTTGGAAATGTGAGCACTGAAATAAACAGATGGTGTCAGTAATGACTGATACCCTTTGGAGCTGTATGAACACGTTAATAATCTCTNTTTGGAGCTGTATGAACACAGGCGCATTCATAATCTCTTTCTTGAAGCAAGATGCTCAAAAATGCCCTCAGTACTTGAGTGGAGACCTCACCAGTGCCCAGTACAGGGGGAGAATGATGTCCCTAGTCCTGCTGGCCACACTACTGTTGCTCCAAGCCAGGATGCCAGTGGCCTTTGTTGCCACCTGGGAACGCTGCTCGCTCCTGTTCAGCTGGTTGTCCTAGTACTGTCAGGTCCCTCTCTGCCAGGCTGCTCTCCAGCCACTCATCCCCCAGTCTGGAGCTGCAGAAGGTTATTGTGACCAGAATGTAGGACCCTGCCCTTGGCCCTGTTCAACCTCATTCTGTTGGCCTCTGCCCATTGACCCAGCCTGTCCAGATCTGTCTGCAGCATCTTCCTCCCCTCCAGCAGATCGACAGTCCCCCAGCTTTGTATCATCTGTGAATTTACTAAGAGTAGACTGAATCCCCTCATTCAGGTCATCAGTAAATATGTTGAATAGAACAGGACACAGTATTGATCCCTGTTACTGGTCTAGTCTGTTCTTCCTAGTGAAAGAAGCGGCCCCATTATGAGAAGGGAGCTTAGAGATTTATAGCATCTCTTTGCTACTCTATAAACTCTAATTCCCAGCATTTCAACTTTCAGGACACAACCTTCACCAAGTTAAATAGGAACTGAGTGTAGCTCCTTTCTGTGTAATACTCCTATCAAATATGCACACATCTGCTGCCTGATAGAGATAGGGTACCCCACACACCTTCTATTCCCGTGAAGATGACTGAACTGACTGTGTTTAGTGAAATGCTGGAGCTAAAGAATTTAAGTGTTTTGAAACAAAAGCATTCCCGTAGTGATTGACTGCTCTGAGTTGATTCTCTTTTCACTATTTATGTTTATTTTTCTCTACCTTTTATCAAAAACCAGAGGAGAACTGTTCCACTTGTGCTTGAAGTCAGTTCCTTCATCAACTCCGGTATCGGGTTCTCACAGAAGGCACCAATCAAGCATTTTTTCCGCGTTGAAGTTAGTCGCTAGCAGAAGTTTAATAGCTTTTTAAGACAGTGGCTTTAAGCAGCTCAGAGAGACAGAGGCAGCCAGGAATACTGCAGAACAGCAGAAGGACACCTTGCCATCCTAAATGACCTTCATACGTAGAGTTATATTGGAAATTGGACTGCACGCCATTGTAACACTTCTCTACTCATCCTTTCAACATCAGTGATCAGAAAGAGATAACCAAAACCCATGTGAAAATCTTAGCTGCACAGTGACATACCTTTTCTAGTTTCCCACTAACGTAGTGTAGCAAGAAAAGAATCAAGGAGATAGCACTGAAGATGATAACAGACTCCACGGTGGTTTAAACAAGTTTGCTAAGCAACTCTCGCTACCAGATCTGCAGCACTTTATTGGTAATATTGAGAACAGCACTGAATCCCACAAGGTCACACTGGCTGTCTGCAGGTTACTGCACTGCAGCACAAATGAATACCAGCAGACAAGGTGGGACCCTGCAACCGGCTGTGGAAAACTACATTCAGCAGATTATTTCAAGGCTAATACATTCATAGAATCATAGAATCGTTAGGGATGGGAAGAGACCTCCAAAGATCACCCACTCCAATCCCCCTGCCACAGCAGGGTCACCTAGACCAAGTCACACAGGAACACAGCGAGGCAGGGCTGGAACATCTCCAGAGAAGGAGACTCCACAGCCCCCCTGGGCAGCCTGCTCCAATGCTCCATTACCCACCCTCACTGGAAGAATTCCTTCTGTTACAGTGAGGAAATCATGTAGGAAGAATAATGCCAAATGGCCATTTTAGGCAAGGAGGAGGTGTGACTAAAAAGACCTAGAGGTGAATGTGATCTCCATTACGAAAACCTGACAAGCTAATTTAATCTGGAGGTCTGCAGATCCTGCTTGCAGCGTGGCAAAGCTGCACAAACCAAAGCAGAGTGCCTAGTGCCACTGAGAGCATCCCATGATGAGGAGCGGGTGAAGATTTACTCCATTATACAGCAGCTCTGTCACCAATTCAGCAACACATGTTCCACGTGCACACAGTGCAGATGGTGGTATGCTCACCTCTGAGATGGTTGTGCTGCCTTCATGCCTGCACATCAAATACAAAGCTTGCTTGGATCCACACTCATAAAAGTGGACTATCAATACTTTGGTCTAGTTAGAGAGCAAAGTGACCACTCAAGGTTAAGAGATCATTTTCTGTGTAATAAGAAGTCTTCTCCCAAATTACTAATGCTAGGATGAGGGGAAATGGCCTCAAGCTGCACCAGGAGAGGTTTAGATTGGATCTTAGGAAGAAGTTCTTGACTGAGGGAGTGGTTGGGCACTGGACCAGGCTGCCCAGGGAGGTGCTGGAGTCCCCATCCCTGGAGGGTCTAAAAAATTGAGTAGCTACAGCATTTGAGGCCATGCTCTAGGGATTAGGGAGATGTTGGGATGAGGGCTGGGCTTGATGATCCTGGAGGTCCTTTCCAGTCATGATGATTCTGTGATCCCAGTCACTGACCTGTACTCCAGCCATGCACATGGTTCCCTGTTACTTATCCCCACTAACAAAATAACTCCCCTATTTGTAAACATATTTGCATGCACAATTTTTAACTCCAGTTGTGTAATTGAATCTGATTTTCCCCAAATTCATTTTTATCAAACTTCCTACTGTGAGACTAATGGACCTAAAGCACTGGGGTCGATCTGTTCACCACATCTGCTTCGTCTCATGCTCAGAAGGGAAAAAGAAACCAAACCCAACATCCAAACCTGTCTTCCCAGTGCAAACCATTGTTTAGTGCCACTGAGAGCACCACGATGAGGAGGTACTGGTACTATTCCATCTATTCATCAATGACCTGGATGAGGGATCTGCGTGCACTGTCAGCAAGTTTGCTGATGACACCAGGNTGACACCAAGCTGGGAGGAGTGGCTGACACCCCAGAGCACTGGGCTGCCATTCAGCGGGACCTGGACAGGATGGGGAGCTGGGCAGGGAGGGATGGAGTGAAATTCAACCAGGACAGCGTAGAGTCTGGCATCTGGGGAAAAACAACCCCAGGGACCAGGATAAGGTGTGGAATGACCTGCTGCAGTGCAGAAGAAAGGGACTGTGGTGGCCAGCAGAATGACCAGAAGCCAGCAATGGGCCCTTGTGGCTAAGGCCAGTGGCATCCTGGGATGGATTAGAAGGGGTTAGTAGATCAAGAGAAGTTCTTCTCCCCCTCTACTCTGCCCTGGTGAGACCACATCTGGAATAGTGTGTCCAGTTCTAGCCCCTCAGTTCAAGAAGGACACAGCTGCTAGAGAGAGTCCAGCACAGAGCCACAAGGATGATGAAGGCAGAGGAGCAGCTCCCTGATGAGGAAAGGCTGAGGGAGCTGGGGCTCTTGAGCTTGGAAAAAGTAGACTAAGGGGTGACTCCATGACTGTTGATCAAGATGGAAAGGGTGAGGGTCAGGAGGAAGGAGCCAGGCTCTGCTCAGGGGCACCCAATGCTAGGACAAGGGGCACTGGGTGTCAGCTGCAACAGAGGAGGTTCCACATCAAGAGGAGAAAAAACTTCTTCCGAGTGAGGGTGCCAGAGCCCTGGAAGGGGCTGCCCAGGGAGTTTGTGGAGTCTCCTTCCCTGGTCATTTGAAATAAAGAAAGCTATAGAAGTGGTTGTCACACAGATTCTATGTTTGAGTTCCTAGTATGAAGGTACCATACTTGCTGAGAAAATAAATGTATACTGTGATGTCCACCATGTGACCAGTTCCTTTTTCTTCATTAGAAATTAACAATGCAATGCAATAGGAAATGAATTTAGAATTTAAATGTGATTAATGTTTCCATTGTGTTAATAATTAGCTAAAAGCACTTGCAAGGGAGTAAACATGTAAGTTGCTTATTCGAAGGAGGAAAGCAAAGAGTACAAGGGATTAGCCAATTATGATCTGTGATAACACTAAAGCTAATGTTGTGTGTTACTGACAACTCCGTGACACATGAGCACTAATTAACTGAACGGCTTTGAATCATTTACCAGATCTTTATAATTTATAGCTCAAGCTTCACTGCAATTTCCAAAGCAGACTGAAACTATAAACACAGTAGACTCTTCCTCTGATTCTGTGGTTACACTATGCAACAAGGAGAAAAACATATGAACACAGTAAGGAAGGGGATTCTCCCCCTCTGCTCTGCACTTGTGAGTACAGATTCACAAGTTTCTACCTGTGAGTAAAGTCTACTCTGGGAGACTCCACCTGGAGTCCTGTGTCCACTTCTGAAGACCATAACGTAAGAAGGACATAGAGCTCCTGGAATGGATCCAGAGGAGAGCAACTCAAATGAGCAGAGGGCTGGAGCACCTCCTCTACGAGGACAGGCTGAGCAAGGTGGGGTTGTTCAGCCTGCAGAAGAGAAGGCTTGCAGGTGACCTTCCAGCAGCTTCCCCATCTCTGAAGGGGGCTACAAGAGAGCTGGGGGAGGGCTTTTGACACAGGTGGTAGCGAGAGGACAAGGGGAAAGGGTTCCAGCCTTGAAGATGGGAGATGGGATGTTGGACATGAAGTAACAACTCTTTGCTGTGAAGGTGCTGAGAGGCTGGAACAGGGTGCCCAAGGCAGCTGTGGCTGCCCCATCCCTGGCAGTGTTGAAGGCCAGGTTGGCTGGGGCCCTGAGTACCCTGCTCTGGTGAAGGGGTCCCTGCCTGTGCAGGGGTATTGGATCTGGATGATCTTTAAGGTCCCTTCCAACCCTGGCCATGCTAGGATTCATCTACCCAAAGCCAACAAGCAGAGCTTCTGCTCCTCAGCAGATTGAGTTGTCCAATGTCTCTCAAAACTGACGCATCTTCTATTTTCATTACTGCTGAAGTCCTTCAGGAGAATCAGACCAAAACACATGCAAATATGCTCTGTCTAGAACACGATGAATGCACCAGAACTCAATTATCATTACAAATACAATCTGTGCAGTGTCAGGACAGCAGCGTTTGTGAGGGTAATGCTGTCATTTCCCTTCTCTGTTTTGACGAGTTAGATATTTAATGGCATTGTGGTTGTCCAAAAGCATGTTCTGAAAGAAGAGGAATTAACCTATTCCACATGAAAGAGGAAAAAGATCACGAAGAATGGTCGCTATAACTTGGATCTTGCATACACAGTCCATTTCAGCTACAAGGATAAAGAGAAAAAGCAAAAATACCAAGATACTTCCTTGTACTTTCAAAAATGAAGGAATGCTATGGAAGCAGCAGACCCCAAACCAATAATATTAAATAAAAACAAAAGAAAAGGATTTCAAGATTCATTTCCTAAGTTGGATGGCATTTGGAATACAGAAAATGAGGTTATAACTCTTATCAATCAGAAGTTAATATCAGGTAATAAAGCTGGAAATCCTGAAGTGTAGGTAGCCTGCATCTTGAAAAAGAGAGTTGATTTAATGGTTCAGAATAATCATTGCTCCCTGACAGGAGAAATCTCGATTTAGAGGAGTATAAGGAAATTTGAGTCACCAGAAATAATGCTATGAGGAAGAGAAATGCCTGCTTTCCCAGTGTAACTCTGTTCCTAAANAATATGCTCTGTCTAGAACACGATGAATGCACCAGAACTCAATTATCATTACAAATACAATCTGTGCAGTGTCAGGACAGCAGCGTTTGTGAGGGTAATGCTGTCATTTCCCTCCTCTGTTTTGACAAGTTAGATATTTAATGGCATTGTGGTTGTCCAAAAGCATGTTCTGAAAGAAGAGGAATTAACCTATTCCACATGAAAGAGGAAAAAGATCACGAAGAATGGTCGCTATAACTTGGATCTTGCATACACAGTCCATTTCAGCTACAAGGATAAAGAGAAAAAGCAAAAATACCAAGATACTTCCTTGTACTTTCAAAAATGAAGGAATGCTATGGAAGCAGCAGACCCCAAACCAATAATATTAAATAAAAACAAAAGAAAAGGATTTCAAGATTCATTTCCTAAGTTGGATGGCATTTGGAATACAGAAAATGGGGTTAGAACTCTATCAATCAGAAGTTAATATCAGGTAATAAAGCTGGAAATCCTGAAGTGTAGGTAGCCTGCATCTTGAAAAAGAGAGTTGATTTAATGGTTCAGAATAATCATTGCTCCCTGACAGGAGAAATCTTGATTTAGAGGAGCATAAGGAAATTTGAGTCACCAGAAATAATGCTATGAGGAAGAGAAATGCCTGCTTTCCCAGTGTAACTCTGTTCCTAAAACAGTGTGGGTTTACTCAAGTCATTTATGCTTCCTTGGCTATTAACTAATTTTATTTGAAAGTCCAATGAGGAGAGGATGGGGTTGCCTGGAGAAGAGGAGACTCAGAGGGGACCTTCTGCCTCTCTATGTGAAAGGAAGTTACAGACAGGTGGGGGTCAGGCTCCTCTCCCAGGCAACCAACACCAGGATGAGGGGGCAGAGCCTAAAGCTGCCAGAGGAGGGTTAGGTTGGATGTTGGGAAGCCCTTTCTCCCAGAAAGCGTGCTCAGAGCCTGGACTGGACTGCCCAGGGCAGTGGGGGAGTCCCCGTGTCTGGAGGTGTTGAAGGACAGACAGGATGTGGCATTTAGTGCCCTGGTATAGGTGACTGTGGTGATGTTAGGTCATGAGCTGGTCTGGATGATCTTAGAGGTCTTTTCCAGCCTCAATAACTCTGTGAGGAAGTGGCAGAAGTCTTCAATCCGTAACATTTCTTTAGACATCAAAGGACACAACACAGTGCTCAACTCAAGTTCTGCAGATGTATTTTCTTCTGATTATACTGCAGAATGAGTGCAGCTGGGGTGAGGGATGTGAAAGAATTCAAGTGACGACAACTGACTAGAAAAGGAGAAAAAGAAAAAAAGGAGAAAAGGAGAAGAGAAGACCTTGCAGCTTTAAGTGAGCATCTTAGCCTGAAGATCCCTTCATTTGAGACAGAAAGACNAGAAAAAGAAAAGGAGAAAAGGAGAAGAGAAGACCTTGCAGCTTTAAGTGAGCATCTTAGCCTGAATCTGATCCCTTCATTTGAGACAGAAAGACTAATTGTGGAAGAAAAACAGTTCACTATTGTACTGTTTCTAAGGGTTATTTCTGATCTCAGGTTGTTTATAACTTGCTAGATGTAACTCTGAGAAAGGTATAGTGAATGACTGAGTGTGTCAGCAAATGCTGACTGCTTCCTTGTGAGCTACGACCAAAGTGTTTTATCGAGTCCCCAGCATCTGATTACAAAAACTGAGCCAGTCTGGTTATCAGGGTTGAAAGAGGCCATTCACCAAGTGGGATTTTATTATCCTGTTGGTACATTCTATTATAATTCATAACTTCAGTACTAATGAAGCTGAAGTACCTGACCTGATGATTTATAAGAGACTCCAAGCCACATCCTTTGATTCTCAACAATATATTATCTTCTCCTGTGGATTTTACTGGTTGATTTACTGTGCTCTAGCTCCATGAAAGGCGGGTTCTGTCTGAGTAGAATACACAACCTGCCTCAGCTTTAGAAATAGAATTGCTTTTGTTGGAATATAAGTTTATGTGAGCCAGCAGTGTGCCCTGGTGGCCATGGTCAACAGGAGAAGGGAAGTTCTTGTGCCCTCTTGAGGCCTCATCTCAAGAACTGGGTTCAGTCCTGGGCCCCTCATTACAGGAAAGACATGGAGATGCTGGGACAGGTCCAGAGCAGAGCTACCAAGCTTGTGAGGGGTTCAGAAAACAAGTCTTCTGAGGAAAGGCTGAGGGAGCTGGCAGGTTCAGTTTGGAGAAAAGGAGGCTGAAGGAGAGGGGACCTCCTACTGCCTCTATTGCCATGAAGGGAGGTTGTGGAGGGGTGGGTGTTGGTCTCTTCCCCTTGGTGACTACTGACAGAAGCAGGGGCACTGCTCTGCAGTTGAGGCAAGAGAGGGGTTAGACTGGATCTGAGGAAGAGATTCTTTGCAGAAAGAGAGGCTGGGCACTGGCAGGGCTTTCCCAGGGAGGTGGTGGAGTCCCCATGTACTAACACTCAACCTTATTATAAATCCTGTAACAACCACCTGCTGCTCTGTTATCACACCCTTCTGAGCCTCCTGCTTAAAAACATCTTGGTAAAGGTAGCTTCTTTCTTGCAAAGTTCTTCCTTAAGGCTGAATAGCAACTAGAGCAGAGATCCTGCTATCTCAAGGCATGGCTGCTGCTGCTTTGATTTCACCTCACAAGTGCACATCTGCATCACAAATAGGAAAAGGCAAACTAAATTCAGCAGAAGAATCATTTGACCTGATGTTTACAACTTGAAAAGGAAAAAAACAACCAGGCCAAATCCTTTGGTGTTTCAGAACATTGGAGGGGGTAGGTAGAAGTCAGCAGGAACGATGGGGCATGGTCTCACAGAGCATTCTGTGCCTCCTGGAATGTGCTGCATTTCACATGCTTGTGAGGATCTCTGCTGGCATTATTTAATAAAAACCTGTTTCCAGACCACTGAGCTGAGAACATTTTATAGGCACGCTGCTTTGAAAGCAAATACAGGGATCTATGCATTTAGATAGGAAAATAAAATCACTATGTTAATAAATAAATAAATAAATGAAACAATCATTCTGCAGTCTGCAGAGAGCACAGGGGAGGGAGAGAAGTCATGGTGTTTGGGTATTTAAGGTTAAGAATGTTGAATTCCTCCATTTATTTTGAGTTTACTTATGGCCCTGTGCCCTACAGATCTCAGGGATGAAGAGGCCAAGAGGGATGTCACTAGATAGAAGCAGCACAATTTATGCAAGAGATTTTTCTTGGCGCATCTGTGACCTCTTTTAATTTCACCTTAGTTACAGGAGATACTGCAACTTTAAGCTTGCAGAGGAGCGCAGAAAGATCCTGCTCTATTCATGAGAACATGAAATGCTTGTGTGGCCATTGGTAGCAAAGAAGGTTGGTTCCTTTTTTTACTTAAGCTCTACTTCTGCAACTGTCCTTTTCACTTGACTCTCCTGAAACGATGCCCTCAAGGATGTTTTTCTTCTTTGTCTCACTGCAGTGACTCAAGTGAGCAAAGAACACAGCCTGCAGTCTAGCTAGCACTCATGGATTCAACAAATGGTTCAGGCTGGAAAGGACCTTCAAGATCATCTAGATCCAACCCCCCTGCCATGAGCAGGGGCACCCCCCACTAGACCAGGTGCTCAAGGCCCCAGCCAATCTGGCTTTGAACACTGCCAGGGAGGAGGCAGCCACAACCTCCCTGGGCAACCTGGTCCAGGGTCTCAGTACCCTCAATTGTTTTCATCAACTGGCTTTCCGAGAAATAAAAGAAGATACAAGGTGAAATCACAGTTTAGCACAGATTAGGGCCTTCTGGTACTTTATGTGTACAGAGATGAATTATTAACCTTGGGGGAAAAGCAGCAGTGTGTTCACACTAACTACTTTTCAATGTTTGAGGGTTTTATGTAGTGCCCATAGCCCACTGGGGAGCCATTACAATGATAATAATGAAGAGCTAACTAATTCCTGTAACTTGCTTTATTGTCATAACCTCTGCAGTGTACACACAGCACATCCTGCTCTGAGTAACCACAGCTCCAACCCACTGCAGAGGCTGGGATATTGTTAATCTGCAAAATGCCACTACTACGTTACACAACGTTAACCTCTTATTGCTATTGCTGCGATAATCATAGAGCCCTAGAATGGCCAGGGTTGGAAGGGAACTCTAAAAAGCTCATCCAGTTCCAAATCCCCTGCACAGGCAGGGTCACCTTAACTACAGCAGGTTACTCAGGGCCCCAGCCAACCTGGCTTTGAGCTCTTCCAGGGATGGGGCAGCCACAACTGCCTTGGGCAACCAGTATCTCAGCACCCTCACACAAAAGAAGAGTTCAAACAGGTATTTACAGCCAGAACTTATTTCAAACAGATTTGCTTTAGAGACAGGTTTTTCCCTATGTCGAGTCATTAAAGCATTTCAGCTCAGAGACTGATCTGAAGTAGAGAATTGTCTGAGGAACTGAATAGTTTGGAAAATCGTTCTATTCCTACGGTACAGTGATAAAGAAGGAGCAAGAACTAGTAGCTACATAATGCAGGGTAACTTGGAGCCTGGAAAGATAATTCAGTAATTAAAAGTAGCACTTTCCTTTTCCAACTAAGTATCTTAAAGCTTTGTGCCTGCAAAAAGGTCAGATTCTTAGGAAACTGTAAGCTTAAAGAGCAGATTGAAAATTCGAATGTTTAGTCTTTCCTGATTTTAAAGTCAAAGCTTCAGAGAAATTTAGACACTGATCATAAGTAGAAAGGAATAATCTACCACATAAAGGTCAATCAGCATTTACTGATACACACCCATCCTCAGTGAATGCCCACACTCTTCGCTGGGTACAGCTATATGGCAGCCACCTTTCAAGAAAAACCAAAACACTGTGGTGTTAATTCTTCCTTGTTTGTACTGTTTCATCTTGTTTCAAGTTTGAAATTTGCATAGATTCATAAAATCATAGAATGAAAGAATCCTCCTCCTGGCTGGAAAGGACCTCCAGGAGCAGCAAGTCCAGCCCTCATGCCAGCATCTCCCCAACCCCCAGACCATGGCCTCAAGGGCTCTAGCTACTCAGTTTTTAAACACCTCCAGGGATGGGGACTCCACTACCTCCCTGGGCAGCCTGGTCCAGTGCCCAACCACTCTCCCAGTGAAGAACTTCCTCAGATCCAATCTAACCCTCCCCTGATGCATCCTGAGGCCATTCTTTCTCATCCTATCATTAGTAACTTGGGAGAAGAGCCCACCAGCAGCCCCACTATNTTGGTGCCCTTTCTCCAGCCCCACTACAGCCCCTCAATGTCCTTCTGATACTGTGGTGCCTAAAACTGGCCCCAGTATCAAGTTGTGGCCTCAGGAGCACAGAGTACAGGGGCACCATCACCTCCTTTCTCTTGCTGGTGACACAGCTCCTGATGCAGGCCAGGATCCTGTTTGTTTTCTTGGCCAGCTGGGCAGACTGCTGGCTCCTGTTCAGCCGCCTGTCACAGCACACAGCAGCACAGCAGTAAGTTCTTCCAGTCAGTTTAAAAGTTGCAAGGGCAAATGAACCAAGTTCCCTGCTGCTGTGCTCTGATTTCTCTTATTAACTGGAGCAGGGGCACCCAAAATCTTTGCATTTTTTACAGAAATGCAAGCAAAAAGAAACAGAGGATTGCTAATTGTTGAAAAAGAGCCAGGGCAGCTTACGCACAGTCTTCTTCAGGGTGAAATATAAAGGTAGCAGAGATCATCCAAGGTGACTCTGCCTGTGGATACGACTGGCCTGCCTGCTGAGGCAGACTGCTGCCTCTGATGAAGAGAGGCTTTCTGACAGTTGCTAAATGACAGTTGCTAAAGCTGTTTGGGAACTATTAGCAAAGAGTGATGCCTTTAGGAGGTGCGGTGTTTTAAGCACAGCTCTGAAACCCTTTCCCTATGCCCCTTCAAGAGGAAAACACATCTCGAGGGAAGCAGGGAACAGGGAAGGTGACAGTATCTTGCCTGGCTGGAAATGGTTCTGAGATGAAGCAGCTCTCATGGGGTATTCAGGAGGATAAAGAGAGAGGTTTTCCTGGGTTCCAAACCCAGCTGTCAATCCCTCCTTTAGCCAGACTATCAGGATGTGTTTATAACCACATCGGGGAAATCTTCAGCAAGCGATTGAATCTCAAAATCCTTAATGCTTTAAGCTACTGAGCGCAGCTCGATTATGCTCCACGTTGACCCAGGCATTCTCCACACACAGAAAGTCATCCACCTGCAGAGAGTCATCCCTTCACTGGAATATCACATGCCTTGGCAGCACAGGATCATTTGGAGAGGCTTTCTGTACCCTGAACCACAGCATGTGTTTAGTTCCCACCACAGAGAGCACACGCACTCTCTAGTGCCGCATCAGTAGCGTTGTTTGCCCCCTCAGCTAGCAAGTGGCAGTGAGTGTCTGCTTTTCAAAGCAGAGCTGGCCGGCACCGATTTACAGGGGTCTACACTGAGCAGTAAATCAGGGAAAAAAAATAACGAAGTCCCAGTGAGTGGATTTCCCTGAACAGATAACCCCGTTCTCTTCTCTTCCTCTTCTGGCGTTGAGACTGCTGTCAGCTTCCACTAAAGCTCACTCTGCCCGCAATCGAGCTACAGGGGTTTAGACAACACCTCAAGAATACCGCGGGAACTCTATGCAAGAAGCATGGAGTGGCAGGATAAGACAATTTAAACTAATGAAGCCCTTTCTAAGCCCTCAGGTTCTCAGTTCTAAAACAGAAAACACCAAGTCTGATGCCAGATGTGACACTGACATCTTTCAATTAAAAAAAATAATCCAGGGTGCTTGGCATCAGCATGATCCAGCTCCTGGCACTGCTGACCAGCAGCAGAGCTCTGTTTTAAGGGTCTCACGTACAAGCTCTCCCCATGGAGCTGGGATCTCCAGTTAGATTTCAACGCCCATGAACTACCAGGCTGTGTCAAGGCCCATCACTTCAAGTTCATGTCCCCTCAAGAAAGAGATTGAGGGGCTGGAGCAGATCCAAAGGAGCAATGACACTGGGGAAGGGACTGGAGGGAAAGGCTGATAAGGAGAGGCCGAGGGAGGTGGAGAAGCCTGTAGAAGAGGAGAATCAGGGGGGACCTCACCCATCTCTACAACTCCCTGAAGAGAGACTGTAGTCACATTGGGGTCAGGCTCTTCTCCCAGGAAACTAGCAACAGGACAAGAGGGCAGGGCCTGAAGCTGCCAGAGGAGGGTTAGTTTGGATGTTATGAAGCCCTTCCTCATGGAAAGGGTGATCAGATACTGGAAAATTACCCAGGGAGGTGGTGGAGTCACAGAGATCAGAGCTAGCATGGAGCTATGCTTTGCATCTGTGCTGCAAAGTCTTGCTAATTCAGAGACCTGGGTGTGCTGGTTGAGAGCTGGCTCATACCAGCCAGCAGTGTGCCCAGGTACACAAGAAAGCCGACAAGGCTAGTTAAGGGCCTGGAGGACAGGTCTTATGAGAAGTAGTTAAGGGAACTAGAGTTGTTTAACCTGATGGGATAACCTTATTGCTCTTTACAACAACCTACAGGGAGGTTACAGAGCTGGGGGTCAGTCTCCCAAGTTACTAGCAATAGGATGAGAGGAAATGGCCTCAAGTTGCACAAGAGTAGGTTTAGATTGGGCATTAGGAAAAACTTCTTCACTGAAAGAGCGATCAACTATTGGAATATGTTGCCTAGGGCAACCGTGGAGTCACTGTCCCTGGAGGTATTCAAAATCTGGCACTTGGAAACAAGGCTTAGTGAGTGTGGTGGTGCTGGCTGGCAACCTTGATGATCCTGGATGTCTCTTCCAAGCTTAATGATTCTAAGAATGTATGACTCTATGTTCATTTGTGAATTTAGAAGCCTTGGCTGTGATCGTTTCTGTATAAACTGCCTACCCGAACCATTCTGTCATGTAAGTTGCCCAAACTTGTGGCACAGCAGGGGAAGTTTTTGACACACACAGGCACCCACAGAGTGTCTCGGGGACTCATGAGTATGCGATGCCTGCGCTGTTTCCTGCTGAGAGTATCACACTGAACTGAAAAGAAATAAGCATAGACACAAACAAATGTCTTCGAGTCAAAATACACTCCATGGGGGTCAAGTGATCCACAGTTACATTAACAGGGCCAATCTAGCCATGAGAAAATATTTCCTTGGACCTGTTTTGCTTAGCAGTGGAGAGCAGCTATAGCGACCATCTGCAGCTTGCCTGGCAGGACACATGAAGCTAGCTAATAATGTCACTTCCTTTCTTCAAGAAAGGCTGAATGAGCATCAAGAGTTTTTTTCAAGTCTTGGGAAGGTTCATTCTGGTTGATGTTTTAGCACAGTAAAGGGTAAAAGACAATCTGCTGAGTTATGCAGATATTTCCATGTATATAACATACTGACTTGTGCTGGGCTCCTCTCCCAAATTCCTAGTGATAGGATGAGGGGAAACAGCCTCAAGCTGCATCAAGGGAGTGTTAGATTCCATCTTAGGAAGAAACTCTTGACCAAGACCGTGGCTGGGCACTGGACCAGGCAGCCCTGGGAGGTAGTAGAGTCCCCATTCCTGGAAGGATTTAAAACTGAGTAGCTAGAGCACTTGAGGCCATGGTCTAAGGGTTGGGGAGCTGTTGGGATGAGGGTTGGACTTCAGGAGCTCCTTTCTCAAGAGAAGTACTGTTTCAATAAGAAAGAACCAGGGGCAATGGTCTCGAGTTGAGGCAGGGGAGGTTTAGATTGGATCTTAGGAAGAAATTCTTTCCAGAAAGAGTGGCTGGGCACTGGCAGGGCCTTCCCAGGATGATGCTGGAGTCTCCATCCCCAGGGGTGTCGAAGAACTGTGTAGCCATGGTGCTTCATGTCCTGCTCGAGTAGCAGCATGGAGGGGGTCAGTTAGTGTTCATCACTCTCAGGTCTTGAGGTTTTTTGTTGCTGTGGGGATGGTTGGACTTGGGGATCCAGGAGGTCCTTTCCAACCAGGATTATCCTGTGATTTGGTGAATGCTATCTCTGCAGTTCCAATGGTATAGGACACCACCAAGCCTGAATACATCAAAAAGTACTAAGGCTACTGAAGCCAACTGGAAAGCTTGTTGCTTAACTCTAAAAGCATCGTGCGGTGATAATTACAGCTAACTCACTGGAATGGTCCTTCACCACATCATTTAGCAACTCTTGGTGCCACACGTCAATCAATAATGTAAACAGCTTTCTCTGGAGTTGTAGTAAAAGCTATTCTTCAAATACAAAACAAAGACAGTTCCAAGGCTACCTGATACTGTACCCATCTTCCTATATAACCTTTCATGCCCAAATCCTTGGCTTAAGTGATGTTCACTCCTTAGGACAGAGTATCAACACCTAGACTGTTTGTGATTACAGACAGCCCGAGTATCAGCTGCTGAGCTATTGTAAGCTACTGATCTCAGGTCAGATGGTATAAACCAAGACTCACCTATATCCTAGCTACTTAGAAAAATTCAGGATATGACTTCCTTGCATTGCAAGTATTTAAGTGAATAATACTGATCATATTTATCACAGAATTATTCAGGCTGGAAAAGACCTCCAAGATCATCAGCCCAGGACCTAACATCACATCAGCCACACCAAGGCACAAAGTGCCACAGCCAGGCTGTCCTTAAACACCTCTAGGGATGGAAACTCCACTGCTTCCCTGGGCAGTCCATTCCAGTGTCTGATGACCCTTTCCATGAGGAAGAGCTTCCACATCCAACCTAACCCTGGCAGCTTCAGGGTCTGCCCTCTCATCTTGTTGCTACTTGCCTGGAAGAAGAACCCAACCCCTATCTATCTATAACTTCCGTTCAGGGAGTTGTGGAGAGTGATAAGGTTCCTCCTGAGTCTCCTCTTCTCCAGGCTAAACACCCCCAGCTCCCATCAGCCTTTCCCTCCAGTCCCTTCCCCAGCCTCATTGCTTCTCTGGACCCATTCCTTGCCCTCAATCTCTTTGTTGAAGCAAAGGGCCAAGAGCTGCCCCCCAGTACTCAAGGTGAGCCCTCACCAATGCCCAGTAGAACAGTGTCCTTCCTTCTGAAGAGCTCCAGCAGTAAGACGGTGGATTTGAAGATGGATGAAACACGTGTCAATGACACACTTCTAGCCAGCCTCTTTACTGACCCCATTTCCTCCAGGCTTTTCTAAAAAGCTGAGTATGAAAAAAGCCTAAATGTAACAACAACTTGGTTCTGAATTAGATCTCTAAATTGAGCAGGGGTTAAATGGCAAACTGATTTGCAGCTAACTGCCTCTCTTGTGTAGTTCACACTCCTGACTATATGGCTGCAAATCTGCTTGTTCACACCACTGCTTGCTAGGCTGGAGTGACTATTAAATTCTGTAATTAGTGCAATGTAATTATTTCCTGTAATGGGTTGTAAATTCACATTACCCCATAAATCATTCTTCTGTACGCCTAAGGACTCATTACTCTTCTTAGCAACTGCCTAGCATGTTTACTAAACACAACAATGCTCAACTGGAGTATCCAGTTCCCAAAAGAAATGAGAGAATCGGCCAGGAATAGGAAGCTGTGGTCCTGCAACTGTGGTCAGAAATAAAACTCGAGAACCTGATTCAGCCTGGTATTAAACAAGATTTGTGCATCAGTTCCACTTGGATCATCTATCGCCCTCATTAAGGCTCTGAAATGCTTTCTTAAATCATCTTCTGGAGTAAGAGTCAAGGAGGAAAAACTGCTTTTATGAGGCAAGGAGATTTGTCAGTGAGGACAGCAGATTTCTCCACAGTGACAGAGCAACAACATCCAAGAATCTGCTAAACCCAAGCCAGAACAACTTCAAGTGTAGGCAGACGTTTCCAGGCCTGCATAGAAAGCACCAATATCCTTCTCATACCCTTCTCCAGTCCTCTTTGCACTGCATTCGCAGCACAGCATCACAACCTCCATCTTGCAGCCTGATCATGCAGATCAACAAGGGAACATGCAAGGGTCTGCAGCTGGGAGATCTCTGCCCATTTGACAGGCACTGGGTTATGCTTCATCCATTTCAGTTTATGAGGTGCAGGCATGACAAAGAGAAAGCTCTGGACTGAATTTATAACACAAGTAATATAAAATGTCTTTTTTATACGTTCCGCCGCAGAAGTTTTTCAAGAACAGGAAGAAAAATAGACACAGATATTAAAGGTTAAGAATGAGCAATCTCAAGCAATCATTGACTTTGAGATCTAGACCACCATCATCTTGATACTCCTACCTCTCAGCAGTAGTTCAGGTGTGAGTCCTTTAGGGTTTTATTCATTGCTTTCCCCCCGCATGCTTTGATGTTTATTGCAGTGTATGATAAATGTTCCAGTTACAAAGAGGCCTCCACATAAAACCCACGACTTTAAGGCTAGAACACATTTATAGATCGATGTGAGAGAATTTTTTCCGGCATGGTTTTTCCAAAGAAAAGAGGAAAAATGCTTAAGTAATAAAAGCAGATAAATTCCATACCCTTTCTGAAGTCATTTTTAACAACAGCAACAAAAAAACCCAACCCTTTCTATTGAGATGTAGTGTCTCACCGGAGAGCAACCGGTGCCAAGTCATTGATCCCAATAGCACAACAATGATCAACTGAGAAGGTGCCTGAAAATCCTAACGTTTGAAAAATGAACCAAGAAAGAGAACCTTGCCAGAGCCTCTCCATCCCAGTTAATGCAAGGAGTTTGTATTGTTGAATTCAGTAAATCCAATTCCTTCATAATGAAGGGCAAGCAGAGCGCTTCATAGCAGGATGACCCTGAGCCAGCAATGGGCCCTTGTGGCCAAGAAGAACAATGGCATCTTGGGGTGGGTTACAAGGGGGGTGGTTACAAGTTTAACAGAGGTTCTCCTTGCCATCTATTTTGCCCTGGTGAGACCACATCTGGAATAGTGTGCCCAGTTCTGGACCCCTAAGTTCCAGAAGGACACAGAACTGCTTGAAAGAATACAGTGCAGAGCCACAAAGATGAAGGGAAGGGAGCATCTCCACAATGAGGAAAGGCTGAGGGAGCTGGGTCTCTTCAGCTTGTAAAGAAGGAGCCTGAGAGGTGACTCCATGAATGTTGATCAGTGTGGAAAGGGCGGGTGTCAGGAGGAAGAAGCCAGGCTCTGGTCAGTAGCACCCAATGACAGGACAAGGGGCACTGGGTGTCAACTGGAACAGAGGAGGCTCCACATCAAGAGAAGCAACTTCTTCCCAGTGAGGGTGCCTTGGAAGGGGCTGCCCTGAGAGGTTGTGGGTTAAACCCACCTGGCCTGTTCCTGTGCTACTGGATCTAGGGGATCCTGTTGTGGCAGGGAGATTGAACTCAATGATCTTTTGCAGTGCCTTCCAGTCCCTAACACACTGTGATCCTGTGACTCACAACGAGCTGTTCTGTTTGTTTCTACTGTGGAGGAGCCACTTTTTTTTCCAGATATGTCTAATTTTTTAAATGATTTTTCAAAGTTCTCCCAGCAATATCCTTCTTTAATTTATCAGCAAGTATTGATCAGTTTCTTATTTACGAGAGGATAATTGTTCAGATATATCTCCAACAATCAATAGTAATCAAGCAAATGAGCTTTCATTTACTGCTTGCGCCCAGTCTGTAGCTGGTGATTTTCTCAAGCCATGCAGGCTCAGAGGTATCAGTTCAATTGAGCTTTCTGATGGGCTCAGCCTCCCCAGAGGGTGGCAAATTTTCAGGAGAGGGCTATTCCTGTTCAGACTATAAAATAACTGACTCAACACTCAAATCCAGCTCATGCTTGAGCTACAAGATTTGCCAATGTGGCAGTGCTTGTGGTTACTACAAGTTAGCAGTCGTGGCTACAGGAATACACTCTTAGCAGGGTTTGCAGTGAGTGGGAAGAGGAGTTTAACTCTACATGGTTCAGGTGAAGACCTCTGCATTTGAGGATGCCATCCTCGTGTTTGTTCTGTTGTAAGTATGTATGATCTGTCATCAGCTGGTAGAAATCAGCATTTATAATGCATGATTCATCTTATCTTGAAGTCATCAGATTCCTAGAATGGTTCAAGTTGGAAGAGACCTTAAAGCTCATCTAGTTCCAACCCCCTGCCATGAGAAGGGACACCCTCCACTAGACCAGGGTGCTCAAGGTCCCAGCCAATCTGGCCTTGAACACTGCCAGGGAGGGGGCAGCCACTACCTGCCTGAGCAACCTGTTCCATTGTTTCAGCACCCTTATCATGAAGAGCTTCCTTCTGAATTCTTCCAGTCTAAACCTCCCCTCTTGCAGCTTGAAAGTTGAAAATAGATCAGAAAAACCAGAAGGGCTCGTTTCTATCCATTCTTTACAGAGAACAACTATGGGGGAAAGCCATTATTTTTATATATAAACAAACACACAGTCACTCAGCTGGACTCATCTTCACTGTTTTAAAAACCCTTGACTTCTTTCTTATATATGAAATACATTTTCAAGTGATTGTATAAGATACTGTATTTACATAATCACAGAATCATTGAGGCTGGAAAAGACCTTCAAGCTCATCCAGCCCAGCCCCTGACCTAACATCACCACAGCAGCCAGACCAGGGTACTAATGGCCACCTGGGCACACTGCTGGCTCCTATAAATCCGGCTGTTTACCAGCACTCCCAGGTCCTTTTCTGCTGGGCAGCTTTTTGCTAGCAGCTATCTCAGACACACGAGCTAAATCCCATCTCTGGTGTTTTTAAACACGAATAATGTGGTGCTTACTGGCAGAGCATGTGCTTCATCCACCATTCTCCATACAAACCAGATTTGAAAGGTGATAGGTACCTAGAGACAACACTCAGTCCAGCAGTACCCTCACGGGACAAAACTTAAATTGATTTTTTCCATCTGGATGAGGATTTTAGCATTTACACTGTTACCCTGTATTTGCACAGGATGTTTATGGTTATTATAGTGGACACTTCTCATCTCTATTTGCAGAACATGCTGATGGATCTTTTTTTTCTGGGGAGTCAGCTGTTATTTCTCCACTCCCAGAGGATGACAATGCTGCTATTTTAAGTAAAGGCTGAAACTCACAGTCAAAGGCTCATTTTACTTAGACCCACAATACATTCCTGCTTACAGCACTGACTTGCCACCTCAAGACTTTCAGAAAGACATCATATTTCTTCTAAAGAATTCAGGGCAAAGTTTATGTTGCCAGCAAGATCAAACTTTATCCTATCACACTGTCTCTCTAAGCAATACATTCCAAAAACAAAGCCTGTTATGCTCAGAATTTTAGGGTAGGACTTCTCCAAGGTCTTCTAGATCTAACCCCTCAGCAAATACCAAATGTTTGTGTTACACATCCCAGAAAAAACCTTCAAAGACATGAGTGTTCCTTAGAGTTGCATAAATACAGTGCTTCTAGTAAGGTCTAAGACTGCTTCTACTGAAGTCTGGGGCTGCCCCAAACATCCTTTCTCTATTTTCTGCAACAAGGAGTCCTATTTTCATTTTTCAGTTGAACACACCAGCAGGTACCAGGTGAGTAAAGACATCAGTTCCAGTCACAGAATCTTAGAATCTTCATGGCTGGAAAGGACCTCCAGGATCACAAGTCCAGCCCTCATCCGAACATCTCTCTAACCCCTACACCATGACCACAGATGGTCTAGCTAATTCTTTTTAATCCTCTCCAGGGATGGGACTCCACTCCCTCCCTGGGCAGCCTGGTCCAGTGTTCAGCCACTCCCTCAATCAAGAGCTTCCTTCTAAGATCCAATCTAAACCTCCCCTGACACAGCTTGAGGCCATTTCCCCTCATCATTAGTAGTTTGGGAGAGGAGCCCAGAAACAGTCTTGCTACAAACTTCTTTGTGGTAGTTGTAAAGAGGAAAATCCCTTTGAACCACAATAAAGCAGGAATTTAAACAGGAAACTTCTCCATCCTTTCACCTCTGAGGGTGTGAGAGGCAGACTGAGAAATGTCAGCTCCTAAGACATTCAGAAGCTGTTGCATTTTTGTAGAAATGACCCAATCCCAACAGGAGTCTCCTGCTCTGGAGATGTTTAAAACCCACCTGGCCATGTTCCTGTGTGCCTTGATCTAGGTGATCCTGCTCTGGCAAGGGGACTGGACTGGATGATCTTTGAGGTCCCTTCCAATCCCTAACAGTCCGTGATTCTGTGAAGAAGCGAACCAGAACTAAAGCCATTCTTCAACCGTTTGGGATGGAGCTTCACCAGAATTCCCTATGATTTTTTTGGAGTAAGTTGTCTTATTGGCACCTTCTATTTGCACACTACACACACTACATAGTGAAAAAGAGAGGTAACAGTCACACAGGAACTCTGGCAGATTCTCTCGTGTTTAACAATGGGATCAAACTGACAGCTCACTGTCATCTTCTCCTGTCTGTGTCATCCTTGTTTGAGGATTATAAGAATATGATAGAAACCTCGAGATCTCTAATCCTTTGTCAAGTTTGGCTTAAAAATGCTTGAAAGGTCAAAAGTTTATTGGAGCAGGAGTTGAACAGAGAGTGATCACACAAAAACTTATCTTCCAGGAACAGTAGGAAATAAAATGCCATTGAAAAAAGCCAATTCTTATCTGTTCTTAAATGGACTTTAATCCACCTTGCAGGGTGAAAACAACATCCTCTCTTTATCTATTCATAATATATTGGTTTTCCTTACTGATAATGGTCTTGCTAATCTTTGATTTTCACAGAATCCTAGAATTATTGAGACTAGAAAAGCCCGCTGAGCTCATCCAGCCCAGGAACTGACATCACCACATCAGCCAGACCAGGGCAGTAAGGGCCACAGCCAGTATTTTCTAAGGGACAGAGGCTCCACCACTGCCCTGGGCAGCTCTTGTTATCAGACACTAATTTTAGTTTTCTTTATATAGATTTTCTCCATATTTATTATTCATCCAAACATGCTGATCAACATAAGCCGCTCTCTGTAATTAGACTTCTTTAATTAAAATCAATTAAGATTAGTTATTTCTACGAAATCAGCCTTGCTCCCAAGAAACACTTACTGGGATTTACGTGAGGTGATGTTGCCTCATCTTTAGTGGGTCCAGCTGTAGGCATCACAGTATCAGAAGGACACTGGAAGGGGCTGCCCAGGGAGATTGCTGAATCTCCTTCTCTGGAGATGTTTCAAAACCACCTGGACTGTTCCTGTGCAACTGGATCTAGGGGTTCCTGCTATGGCAGGGGGATTGGACTGGATGATTTCTCAAGGGCCCTTCCCATCCTTGACATTCTGAGAACTCCTAACAAAGCCCTGGAGCTGTTGTACCTGCATGCATCCATAGTTTGGAAGCTACATCCAGATATATCTAATGGACTGAACGTGTCTTTGTCCTTTCCACAAACACACCAGGGCAGTATCAGATGAAGTGCTGTGAGCAAAACCCCAGCTATTTTGTCCTCTGGACTTTTCCAGCAGCTTCCATTCCCTTAGTCAATAGTGACTTGTATCTATCTCCCTTTCTCTTGCCCTCTCAACTTAATCTGCTCCTTACAAGAGCAGCAGATACGTGCTGTGTCACACTCTACCAGATAGGGGATAAAAGAATATGGGGTCTAGTAGGTGCTGCTACTGATTTCCGAAATGAAAAGCACAGCATAAGGAAATAAAGTGCAATGGATCTGCATCTTTCTAATATTTATTTGAGATCATTACTACTCTTCCATAATTAAAATAAGGGGAAATAAATAGAGTAACAGATGTGGATCCTCATTAAAGAGAGGGGGGAAAAATGAGAAAGACAAAACAGAGTAAGAAACAAGTAGGAAAACAACAGTTACACTGCAGCTACTCAGAGAAACAGCTGTCCCAAACAAACTGCAGAGCAACTCTGGAGGCAGTTAAGCGTAGTGTTTCAATTCTGGTTAATACAAACAATTCACACGTGCTCAGATATGAGGAATCTAACCAAGTGAGCACATTTTAGTTGCTTAAAAGATGCTGTGACAGGAATCGTCTTGTGAGGGAAATCAACACAGAGTAAATTGTCATTGACTGTACTTATCATTAAGATAATCAGTAGGCTTTAGGAAGCTGTCCCTGGAATGCTCTCAGATTCTAGCAGGAGATGCACATAAAATTAGTAGTAACATCAAAGGAAAGACAGAGGGTACTCTTTTGACAGTACTTTGACTAACGTGCTTTCACCACTAACGTCCCCATGATGACAGCAGCTGCAGAAGCAGGGACTATCTGGTCCAACAGTGTTTTGTTGGGATTGTTTTTAGGGCTTTAACCCTTCTCACTGCTTTGGCTGTCTGAAGGAAGCCAGAAGAGATGAGATTAAAACCCTGAGAAAGGACTGCCTCGAAAATCAAGAGACAGTAGCAGAAAATGCAGATGAGGCTGGAAAAGACCTCTGAGCTCATCCAGCCCCGCTCAGCCCATGACTTAACAATACAAAGATGATGAAGGAAGTAGAACATCTCCCTTACGCGGAAAGGCTGAAGGAGCTGGGTCTCTTGAGCTTGGAGAAGAGGAGGCTGAGGGGTGACCTCATTCATGTCCATAAATACAGGAGGGGTGAGTGACAGGAGGATGGACTCAGGCTCTTCTCAAGGTCATCTGGGGATAGGACAAGGGGCACTGGGTGCCAGCTGGAGCAGAGGAGGTTCCATATCAATATCAGAAGAAACTTTTTCACAGTGAGGGTAACAGAGCACAGGCACAGGCTGCCCAGGAGGGCTGTGGAGTCTCCTTCTCTGCAGACGTTCCAGCCCCACCTGGATCTGTTCCTGTGGGGCTTGGTCTAGATGATCCTGCTGTGGCAGGGGGATTGGACTGGATGATCTTTCAGGTCCCTTTTGATCCCTAATGATTCTATGGTCACCACACCAGTCAGACCAGGGTATTAAGGGCCACAGCCAGTCTATCCCTAAACACCTCCAGGATGGGCAGATGTTGGGATGAGGGCTGGACTTGGTGATCCTGGAGGTCCTTTCTACTCATGAGGATTCTATGATTCTAACCATAATAAGTGTATTTGGATTCAGTGTATTTGGATTCCCGAAAGCTTTATAACAAAGTCCTTCATCAGATGCTCTTAACAGAAACCGATCTGCCTGTGGATAATACATTAACACCTCCTCAAGAAATAGGAATGAGGGATACGTGTGATACAACCCTCAAGTGTAGCTTTGTCATTTTATTTCCACAGCCTGTGCTGGAAGAGGAGTAGGTAAATTAAATCAGGGTCTTATTAGAGAGAGCAAGAGAAGATCTGAGATTCCTTTGATCATAACTGACTACAGGGTTTCCTTCTCAGTGTGTGAAAAAGAGCACAAAGTAGTGTTTCTTTGAGGTAAATGAGTGGGAGAGGTTGGCTTTTGAGGGGGGTTTTCTACACTATTTTATGTGCTGCTTGATTTGCTATTTCTTCTATGGAATCTGAGGTGACAAATAAAACATCTTCAAGCTGTTATTAGTACACCACATTACCAAAATGTTTCTGTTATGGACTCCTTTTACCTCAGAAATGAGTGTTATTGTCAAAAACTAAACACCCGTTTCAGTATTTATTTGTCCCAGGGTGATAAAGCTCTCTGTTCTCGCTGTGCTTCTGGACACCATGCTCACTGAAGTCTTCATCTAACTCTTGTAATAAACGTAAGGAGAACAGCGAGCTCATGGAACTGGTCCAGAGGAACGCAACTCAAGTGATCAGAGGATTGGAGCACTTCCTCTATGACAGGAAGGCCAAGCAAGTTACTGGACAGTAACTGTGATCAGTTGCTGTCCTGGGGACTGCCAGATCTGAAATAAGTACTGTAGATGTTGGTTACCAAATATAAACACCAAATACTCCAATCATAGAATCATTGTGGCTGGAAAGGACCTCCAGGATCACCAAGTCCTGCCCTCTTCCCAATAACATCCCAACATTTATGTAGTGCTCCAATTTCTACCTTTGTCCTATGACTTACATTGACTAAATCTCCATCTCCCTCAGAAATATGGTGCAACAACACCACATTTCATATAAATATTGGGGAATAGACACGTGGTTTTGTTCTCATCCTTTGTAGCTGGTCAGCATGAAGGTTTTTAACATTTTTTGATACCATCTGAAGGCGAGTTGCCTAGTTATTAAAAGCATTTTGATGTCCTAAAATCCTTCAGAGCCCTTAAACCCACGCAGCCCTAAGGCAAACTCTATAAAGTTCACAGACCTCTGATGTCCAGGAACAAAACCTGATAATCTGCAGAGCTCCAGCACCTCTCAGTATCTCTTTAAAGTTTATAGAGCCCTAAGGCAGTCCTTTCAAACAACACAGCCAGAAGTCAGAAAGGCAGGGAGCAGCAGGCTGTGTGATGGATGAAGAGTTCACTGTGCCAGAACAAAAAGCCTCAGCACTGGTGGTGGGAGCAAGCAACAAAAAGTAGGTGCACCTGCCCCTGCAGAGTTTGCAGATGCTCCAGGTAGCCCTGTCCTGGTGGGCAGAGATACAGTCTGGGACACACATGCAGGAACAGTCTAGCTGGTTCTTATTTGGTGCTAGGTTTTTGTGCTTCTTGCTATTTATCAACAAGACAAGGTTAGATGTTGGGTTGACTTGGTTGGTTTTAGGTTGGGCTAGATGATCTTTAAGGTCTTTTCCAGCCTCATCAGTACTATGATTACTGCGATTACTGTGAAGACAGGAAGTCTACTCACTGTCACTGCAACCAGGGTAACAACTGCAACGTTAAAAGCTGAAATTCAATTCAAAACATCACAACAATCAGGAAAACGGATATGAATTTAGAACTGGAATCTATCGCAGTTACTCTGACACACAGAACCACATGGAAGAAGAACAAAGCTCAAGCGCCACCATCAGAGCACAGAGAGTGACACACTTCTCCTGCCTCTCTCTCCTGTGGCAGTAAGCAGATCACCCACTTAACACTAGAGCTTTCAGGAACCTAAGCGTTAAGGATGATGCAAACAATGACAGGTGAGTCCAAGGAAGCCAGATCTGTTAGCCGGCAAATCCTGCCTCCTTTCAGCTACCTGAGCATCATTGGAAGTTCTACACATAGAGATAGCAGGGGTCACCAGAAAGCACACACACCAGCAGTGTCAGCCAAACATCACTAGTTCTGATTACAGCTGAAGTATTTCATGTCAAATTAAAAGTGAAGCTAGCAAAGCAATCACAGGAAAATAGAAAATGAGATGTACTGCCTATGGCTTCATCTCCAGGGCTGAATTAATGCTCACTGCAACCAGCAGTACATAAACCCAGAACAATTATAGGTAATAAAGATGAGAAAGACTTCAGAAAGAAATTGTGTCTGGTTGGGATTTTTTCACCAGGGGGAACAACCTCAATTGCTAAAATCATGGCCTCAAGTTGTGTCTCAGGAGGTTTACATTGGATATCAGGAAGAAGTTCTTTGCTGAGTGACTGGGCACTAGAACATACGACCCAGGATGGTGGTGGAGTCTCCTTCTCTGGAGACTTACTAGACCCATCTGGACATGTTCCTGGGCAGTCTGCCCTAGGTCCTATGCTCCAGCTTGAGCAGCAGGGTTGGACTCAATAGCCTCCAGGGTAACCTCCTTCTAACCCCTGATGATTCGAGCGTATCTGCATGTACCATCCCGCTACTTAAGTTTCCCTGCACCAGACTTAAGACACAAAACCCCAGGCAGCACACAGATTCCCTTTACAGTCCCAGACAGAACACACACCTCACCCTCCATCAGCCACATATTTGCTCTCACCTACAACCTTGCATTTTTCCAGTTCCCTCTTTCTCCACTCCTGGAAGGAAAGTTGTTGGCATCTCTGCTTCTCTCGCAGCTCTCATCCCAAGCGCTTCCCTTCCTGATCACAGCTCAACANAGGGTTGGACTAGATGATCTTTTGAGGTCCCTTCCAATCCCTAAGGATTCTATAATTCTATCACCTGAGTGAAAAAACAAACACAGACAACAGAGAAAGTTTTGAGGACAGCCCTGAGGAGCAGGACTTGGGGGTGGTGGTGGAACAGAAGTGTAACAGCAGCCATCAGTGTGTGCTTGCAGCTTGGAAAGTAAACCGAGTGTTGGGCTGCAGCAAAAGACAGTCAGTCAAGGGAGGTATTCTCCCCCTCTACCCTGCACTGGTGAGACCCCACATGGAGCACTGTGTCCACTTACAGAGTCCTCAACATAAGGACACAGAGCTGCTGGGATGGGTCCAGAAGAGAGCAACTCAAATGATCAGAGGGCTGGAGCACCT
>VZRI01008843.1:64820-82560 GCA_013397515.1 Upupa epops | reverse complement strand
GAGAGTCTGGAACAGGGTGCCCAAGGCAGCTGTGGCTGCCCCATCCCTGGCAGTGTTGAAGGCCAGGTTGGCTGGGGCTGTGAGTACCCTGCTCTGGTGAAGGTGTCACTGCTCATGGCAGAGGGCTTCGAATTCAATGAACTTTAAGGTCCCTTCCAACCCTGGCCATTCTAGAATTGCATGATTCTATGCCTATAAATATCTGCAGGGGGACTGTAGGGAGGAAGGTGCCCAGTGACAGGACAGGATGCAATCCTACTTCTCCAGGGTTCCGTACTTCACAGCATTCTTGACCAATAAACAATCATGAGTAAACAAACAGAGCCATTAGTTTTCTGCAAAAGTGGATTTAAAAGGGAGCAGGAGAGGTTTTTCAGGAGGCAAAGGCACAACTCTACAAAGAGGACAAGTTAGGTCAGATAATTCTTGGTATCTGCACAGGATCCAGAATAAAGCAGCAGTTCCTGTCATCTGAGAAGCAGCAACTATCATAATATAACATCACAGACACAACGATGGGTTGACATTAACAAAATAAATCCATCAAGCAATAAATTTCCCTGACACTGAGTCTGGGGAGCGCTGTCTGATGGCTCTGGACTAACCAGCTGATGGAATTTTTATGAGTCTGGACAGCAGAGCTTTCAACTTTGTGGGTGAAACGGTGCAACAGAAGCTGTTGGGTTTGATTCAATTCCCTAAGTATTGATTTTGCAGGGTTGATGATTTATTTACCTAACATTCGGTACAGCTGGCTCTCCCAGTAATGATGATGCCGTTACTGACACTGAAAATTAATCACTGTAAATCTTTAAGAGAACAGGAGTGCTTAGCTAACAAATTGGATGTCCTGGATTTACAGAAGCTCGGGAAATCCCACTTAGTGATATAGTGACCTTGCCTTTCTGTGGAAGTATTCTTCCTTTAGACAACACTGGACAGAGGATGAGTTTATTTAAACATTCTAGGGATGTTTATTGCCTCACTTCTCGGCTTGAAGCCCAGAAAGCCTGGGCTGCAGCAAAAGCAGCAGTGAAGGAGGTCAGGGGAGGTGATTCTCCACCTATACTCTGCGCTTGTGAGACCCTCCACCTGGAGTACTGCATCCACTTCTGAAGTCTCCAACACAAGAAGGACACAGAGCTCCTGGAACAGGTCCAGAAGAGAGCAACTCAAATGATCAGAGGGCTGAAGCACTTCCCCTATGAGGACAGGCTGAGCAAGGTGGGGTTGTTCAGCCTGGAGAAGAGAAGGCTCTCAGGTGACCTTCCAGCAGCTTTTCAATCCCTAAAAGGGGCTACAAGAAAGCTGGGGGAGGGCTTTTGACAAGGGTGGTAATGAGAGGAAAAGGGGAAAGGGTTCCAGCCTTGACGAGAGGAGATGGAGGTTGGTCATGAAGAAACAAATCTTTGCTGGGAGGGTGCTGAGAGGCTGGAACAGGGTGCCCAAGGCAGCTGTGGCTGCCCCATCCCTGGCTGTGTTGAAGGCCAGGTTGGCTGGGGCCCTGAGTACCCTGCTCTGGTGAAGGGGTCCCTGCCTGTGCAGGGGGGTTGGAACTGCATGATCTTTAAGTTCCCTTCCAACCCTGGCCGTGCTAGGATTCTATCTGTAACTCTCACCATTTTTTATTGTTTACTAAGGTTTTTTTACACCACTGTCAACCCCCCGTTAGACAACTTGAGTTGTTTGTAACTGCCTCTGTAAGCCGACATCTCAGAATGGGACATTTTTCTATATGAAAAAAATACCACAATAAAAAAACCCAACTGAATTGAACTTTGACTCTTCACTTTGAGTAACAGTTACCCGGATGTGTAGGCACAGTAAATTCAGAGGAGTACAATTTACCTCTCTTTTATTCCAGATACAGCAACTCTATCACATATAATTAATCTCCTCCATATCTATCTATCTACTCTGATGCACTTGACTCTCTGAGCTCCTTTGTCACGGGTACATTAATGTCAGGGAAGCAGCTTCTGCTGACAGTGACAAAGTTGTAAATCTGAGGTCTGTAGAGCAGAGAGGAGTTCAAAGATGGAGCATTTGTTCCAGTCAATCTGCCTCAAGACCCACGCACACAGAATGTCACAGGACCTCGAAAGATCATCCAGTCCAATCCCTCTGCCAGAGCAGGATCACCCAGATCAAGGTGCACAGGAACACAGCCAGGTGGGTTTTAAACATCTCTACAAGAAGCTGTAGAAAGATTCACTGCAAAGGTCTCGAATTAGGCTCAATGGGAGCTACTTGTCTCAGAAAGAGTAAAGCAAGGCCCCCAAAATAGAGCTGGATTAGGATTTGCATCACGTTCCTAGAAAGATAAGTTAGTGAAGCTACTTTCCTTAGCTTTACTTCCCAAGCAGAGTGCCTAACTTAGGTTTTTCCATCCATTCTCTAGCTGTCACACCATCTGTGAAACAGAGAACCTAGAGAGATGTGTTGAGCTAGCCAGCTTAGTTAGATCCTTCCATCTGCATGGTGTAAACAGCCTGTCCACTCATCCCTACAGATGCAATGCACTCCTTGGCAGCAACGTGCAGCCTCCACTGATGTTTCAAGTGAGGCTGTTCACCTGATGTCAGGGAACATCTTTTGCATCTGTCTGTCTGTAAGGATTTGCGACTCCAAATCTGATGCCTCATGTAAGGTGAGTTTTGTCTTGGGAGGTGCTTCGTTAAACCTCCTGTCAGACTTAACGGGTGACATATAATGATGAAAGAGTCATCCTCAGAACTGTGAGAGATCAATTCTTCCCTTAACACAGGCATCGCTGCAATCAGCAGGAATTACAGGGGAAGAACAAGAGCCAGGCAGAAAAGCTTAACCAGATTAAAAGCAGAAGTGATTATTTTAGTAATTAAACATCTCTTAACTAAAATTACATGAAATGCAAGAACAGCATGAAAGGTCAGAAGAGATTTTTGAAAGAGTGCTCTAGCGGAAGGGAAAGAAGGAAAAAAAGCAGCAATTAAACACCAAGATAGGAAGTTACGATGCATAGGAGATGATTCCGCTCACTGCCAGCTAACTGCGTTGCTTTGAATGTTTAATTAATAAAGTAATTTTTTCTCATTAACCATTGCCACACAGGAGGATGGATGGGAACAACCCACACGGAGAGCTAAACAAAGATGTTTCTTACACGCTGGTATTGACATAAAGGTAGAAATATGAGAAGTTCCCAGGTTCCCAGGTTGGAAGGGACCTCAGGCATCAGTGACAGGATGAAGGGGAATGGAGCAAAGCTGGAGGTGGGGAGATTTAGACTTGGTGTGAGGAGGAAGTTCTTCACTGTGAGAGTGGGGAGAGCCTGGAATGGGTTGTTCTGTGACTCGGCCTAGGTGTCCTCCTGTGCCAGGGGGATTGGACTAGATGATCTTTCGAGGTCCCTTCTGATCCCTGATGATTCTGTGATCTAGTTCAACCTCTTAAAGCAGGATCCAGCTGAAATGAGCTGGCCCAGCTGAGCCTTATTGTCTGCAGTTCATCACTCGCCCACTTCCCTTGGAAGAACATTCCACTGTCTAACAGCATTCAGAATGATCAACTTTCCTCTTCAATCCAGTGGATTGATCCTTGGATGTCAGGAAGCCCTTCCTCACAGAAAGGGTGCTCAGAGCCTGGAATGGACTGCCCAGGGCAGTGGTGCCGTCCCCACCCCTGGAGATGTTTAAGGACAGACTGGATGTGGCACTTAGTGCCCTGGTCTAGCTGATGCCAGGTCATAGGCTGGACTTGGTGATCTTGGAGGTATTCTCCAGCGTCAATTTTGTGACACTGTGATTGGGTGAAATAGGTTAAAATGACCTCATGAGAACAGTACCCTGTTTTGTAGCTCTCTCTATGAATCAGAAAGGCTAAATGAAACTTTGGCAGGAGTCGATACTGAATGTGTTTATTATTGCAAGTGGAAAAGGGCGAGCAGGCAGCCTCTGAAGGCAAAAGAAATTGCATGAAGAACTGGTGTGCAGATACTCAACCTTTGTGTTCTCTGCTCAGTGTGTGTTTTGCTATGCCACGAGGCTGTTCAGCCTGAAGAAGAGGAGACTCTGGGGAGATCTTAGAGCAGCCTTCCAGTACCTGAAGGGGGCTACAGGAAAGCTGGGGAGGGGCTGTTTCCAAGGGCTTGGAGTGGTAGGAGCAGGGGGAATGGTTTCCAGCTGGAAGAGGGGAGGTTTAGACTGGAAGTCAGGAGGAAGCTCTTCATGATGAGGGTGCTGAAACACTGGACCAGGTTGCCCAGGGAGGTTGTGGCTGCTCCCTCCCTGGAAGTGTTCAAAGCCAGATTGGATGGGGCCTTGAGCACCCTGGTCTAGTGTGGGTTGTCCCTGCTCCTGGCAGGGAGGGTGGAAGGTTGTCCCTTCCAACCTGAACTATTCTAGGAATCTATGAATCCATGGCACTCCTCTTCTGCCTTCCAATTTAGTCCATGAGGAGAGCTGTGCTGTTGCTCAGAACCCTGAGATGATCCCTGATTAAAGCAAGGGCTTGATCAAATGCAGTTTTCAGACTCTCAGCTTGCAATTCTATGCAACAGACAGTGACTTTGTCACACTACAGGAATCAAAAGCCCAACTGGATGCTGCTGTAAATAAAAACACTTTAAACAGCAACAATAAAGGAGAATGAAACTTTGATCAGGCTACAGTTAATTGATTAAAATGTCCATTGCTTGTCCTTTCATGTCTAAATTTCAGCAAACAACATGAGAGAGCAGGACCCAGCATGCAGCAGCAGGAAGGAGACCACAAAGGAAAGCCTGGCAAGTAAACAAAGATTAAAAAGAGAGAGAAAAAAAGAGATTATACAGAATAAATACAGAAACCTACTGTGCTCATGGCCAGAAGCTTAATGCCATGCTCCAGCTATGCCACAGAAATGCAGAGGAATTTATAACCACCAGTGAAACAGACTCTTATTTGCATTTCTTTTTCTCACAGTAACCCTCCCCTAGAATCCTAGAATCCTTAGGGATTGGAAGGGACCTGGAAAGATCATCCAGTCCAATCCCCCTGCCACAGCAGAATCACCCAGACCAAGCTGCACAGGAGCATTTCTCCTCATCCTATCATTAGTAATTTGGGAGAAGAGCCCAGCAGCATCCTTGCTCCAACCTCCATTGAGGGAGCTGTAGAGAGCAATAAGGTCTCCTTTCAGCCTCAACTTCTCTAGACTGAACAACCCTTGTTTTCCAGCCCTTTCCCCAGGCTCATTGCCCTTCTCTGGCCGCACCCTCAAAGTCCTTCTGATACTGTGGTGCGCACAACTGGACCCAGTACTCAAGTAGTGGGCAGAACAAGACACAAGAGAAGATGCAAGGCCAGAGAAGATGAAATATACATCAAGATTTAAAAAAAGGAAAGGGAAGAACTCCTTTCTCTTCAGCGTGTGAGCCATGCTGTGCTGTAGCTGTTGCATTGCTGGCATCAGGAGGTTTCTATTCTGAAAGCAGCAAGGGCTGCCTTTATGAAGTAGAAAAGCGGTACCTTTACATTTTTGTTTGTATTTATGGCCCTGTGTAGACTATCTCAGGTCAAATTCATTGCCTGGTTTATCTTTTATTTACCCCATTTGCCTAATTTCTTTTGACTCCAAAGGAATAGTTTGAGGCAATTATAGGGCGAATGCTATTTGTTCTTTCAGAAAGAATCACCGGTACCAGTAAGCAGCTGACACAGGCAGGTAGTCCGGGCGGATTACGCTGTCAAAGGACTCAGCAAGTCTGGGATTTAATACTTACACTGAAACAGGTTTCTCTGTGACCTTGAAGAGGTCACTTCTTTTCTCTTTGCTTCAGATCCCCACTTGTCAAATGGTGATAATAGCGTTTTCCCCTTCACAAAGGTTTGTGAGGATAAATGCAATTAAATGGTGCGAGATGCCTGGATGCTATTGAATTGAAGCCACTAAAGAAAGTAAACTAAATTAAACTCAGGATTAATTCTTCTCACAGTTATATATGTTGAAATTGAGAGTTGACTTGCTGAATTGATTAGGATTAATGCTGCGTGGCAGAAAATCAACACTTCCCAGGCTTGTTTGCCCCCAAACTCAGGTAGAGGTAAACTGCTTTGTTTACTCCTCCTGTATTTGCAGATAGGATGCTGTACGTCTTGTTCCTCCAGGAGCAGGGATGAATTTGCACTGCTCAGTGGAAGAAAAGCAGCTCAGACAGAGCCAGCTCTAGGGTTCCTAAGCTGAAATGCACAGTGTCTACAATTCCTTGCACATGTCCCAGCAGATTGCTGTTACAAGCACGCACACAACTCAGCAGTCCCCCTGCTCACTCAAATGTTTCCTCATTTTCCTTCCCCCTGCAGCAAGCTACAGTAGCCAGCCAGTGAGTAACTAAATCACAGTTTGGTGGGACTTAGTAGCCAGCCAGTGAGTAACCACAACAATCACAGTTTGGTGGGACTTAGTAGCCAGCCAGTGAGTAACCACAACAATCACAGTTTGGTGGGACTTAGAATCATGGCATCACAGAATTATAGAAGCATAGAATCATGTAGGTTGGAAAAGACCTTTCAGATCATGACCTAAGTTAATACCTTGGTGCAACGTAAGGTCAGTTCCTCCTTATGAGGAGTGGATGAAAGAGTTGGAGCCTGAATACCAGGTCCACAGTTGTTTAGATAATTCCAGGGATGGTGACTACTCCACTGCCCCAGACAGCCCATGCCAGTGTTTGATTTCTTACCTCTTGGTGAAGAAATTCTTTGTAATACCCAGTGTAAACCTTCTCTGGCACACCTCACAACCATTTCCTTTGCATTGGGATGTCAGAGGGCAGCGGATCCATTGTCTTTGAGCTAATACCCTACTTATTTCCTACTCTCTAGTCAAGAGTAGAAATTAATGATTTATTTCTCATCTAAAACATTTATTTTCACAGTCAAGAAAATGAGATTTGTAGTAGCAAAGCCCTAATTGCATCGAATAACAATATTTGTATGTTCTTAAAATCATATTTATATCACACCTGACAGATTTCAGCTCTGCAAGTAAATCTTGTTATTTTCTGAAATGAAGTAAACACTCCCAACTAGAAATAAATCATTTCCCCTACTGCACAATGCTTCTCCTGAAAAGCAGTAAACTATTCTGTCAATATCAGTGGTCTGCTAGTCAGCAGCAACCAAAGGGTTGGTGAAGGGTTTGAGGAACAAACTTTATGAGGTCCCATCTGAGGGAGTGGGAGACACTTATTCCGAAAAAAAAGGTGGACTTTTTGCAGTTTGCCACTACCAGAGAGGAGGTTGCAAGCCACAAAGATGATGAAGGGAGGGGAGCATCTCCCTGGTCAGGAAAGGCTGAGGGAGCTGTCTCTTGAGCTTGGAACAAAGGAGCCTGAGAGGGGACCCCATGAATGTCAATCAAGATGGAAAGGGGGGGTGTTAGGAGGAAGGAGCCAGGCTCTGCTCAGTGGCACCTAGTGACGGGACAAGGGGCACTGGGTGTCCGCTGGAACAGAGGAGGTTCCACATCAAGATGAGAAGCAACTTCTTCCTGGTGAGGGTGCCAGAGCCCTGGAAGGGGCTGCCCAGGGGGGTTGTGGAGTCTCTGTCTCTGGAGAAGTTTAAAACCCACCTGGATTTTGACTGGATCTAGGGGATCCTGCTGTGGCAGGGGGATTGAACTGGATGATCTTTCAAGGTCCCTTCACATCCTTAAGGTCTGTGATTCAAGTTAGTATTATTTTGATAATAATTATTGTCATCATTATAATTAATCATCCTGTTCAGCAAAAGTTTTGAATGAATTCCTTAGTGGTCAAAGGGTCAGTTGATTACAGCAGGTGTTTAAATCTCTGCTGGCAAAATGTGAATGGTATCTCAACATTCGGGAAATGTTCTTCTCACAGGAACATTCCAGAAGTCACTTTTAAATGTACATTTTGCCTTTCTGTGTATGCCACAGCCACATGATCTTCTGATGCAAATGAGTGAGAGCCGTTAGGTTAAGCCTACTTATTTCTGCAGGAAATCTGGTCAGAGATTGGAGCAAATACAACACCACGATGGAATTCCTTTTACAAAGGGTAGCAAAGCACAACTACCACACCAGAGGTAGAGATTAAATGTTATTTGATCATGCTTGATCTTTCAAAAAACGCCTTGAGAGTAAAGAGCAAAGCAGTCTCGGTATTTATACACAGTGCACTGGTTTTATAATCACAGAACTAATCTTAAGACTTGCGTGGTAGCTAGTATCACTGCTTGACACCTTGTGCACAGTCAACACGGAAGAGTCTTTGCTTGTCATTTTCTTCATCCACTTCCAAGATCTGCAAACAAGGAGCGTGGCCTGTGAATGTTTCACTACACTAAAGCACAGACAGATTTACTAGAATCAGTGTCTGGAGAATGGTAGTGGAGCCCTAAAAAGCAATGATAACATTAAGAGGTTGAATTAGATGTGGGAGGTGGGATTAGATGATCTCTGAGGTCTTTTCCAACCGAAGCCATTCTATGATTCTATGAATTCTATTTGAATGGAAGTGTAGTGCTCAGGAAAGAAGTCTCTAAGGCAGGCATTTAGATTTAAGACTTTTGCTGGAGCAGGGCCAGAGAAGGGCAATGAGGCTGGGGAGAGGGCTGTAAAATAGGCCCTGTAAGGAGTGGCTGAGGGAACTGGGCTTATTTAGTCTAGAGAAGAGGAGACTGAGAGGAGACCTTATTGCTCTCTACTGCTACCTCAAAGGAGGTTGTAGCAAGGCTGCTGCTGGCCTCTTCTCCCACATTCCTAATGATAGGACAAGGGGAAATAACCTCAAGCTGCATCAGGAGAGGTTTAGGTTGGATTTTAGGAAGCACCTCTTGACTGAGGGAGTGGTTGGGCACTGGACCAGGCTGTCCAGGGAGGTGATGGAGTCCTCATCGCTGGAGGTATTTAAGAACCAAGTAGCTAGAGCACTTGAGGCCATGGTCTTGGAGTTGGGGAGATGTTGGGATGAGGGCTGGACTTGCTGATCCTGGAGGTCCTTTCCAGCCATGAGGATTCTATGATTTTATATCTTGTTAAGAGATTCATGGGACTATATTGTGCGTTATGTTTTGGCCAGTTTCCATTTTAAACCTCAGACATGGCTGGATGTATCTGGTGCACATATGAAAGAGAAATGCTTCTGTCTTCAGCAGCATTTAATTTTTTACTTACACATTGTAAAGTTTTATGAAGCAGAGCTGTAGTAGAGCACAGCCCATTGGCACTGCTGTAATCACTCAGCTGAGAGACCTGTATGGGCATGATTCAATAGGTAATGGGCTGTATCAGTTCAGCCTGACTGTTGGGATTTTATTGCTCTACCCACCCTGGTGACAGCTGCTTATTAGAGCACAGTGTTTTAGGGAAGTCAGGGTAGGAAATGAGCTCTCCAATCTTTCCCTCATTATGCTGTGTGAATTGGTATTTTGGTAGATAGAGGGGAGGTCTGTACCCACCTTCCTCCTCACTTTGTGCAGCTCTAATTCTCAGACTTGCATTGGTTCTGTCTTCCAGAACAAACATGTTAGAAAGCCCATCTTCCTGCTTTGATTAATGTTAATAGGATCTGTGACCATGAAGCACCGTGCAGTGAGTTGAGAGTCTCTGCCAGTGGGATGTATTTTTTCCTTCTACTCATGCTTTATCTATTATCTGTCATTAACAGGCAACAGATTTTCTTCTGAACCATTGAAGAGATCGACATCAACAGGGGGTAAGAAAGTGCCTTCATCACATTAATTCATTCTCACATGCATATGTAACCATGAAATGTTAAGGGATGTGGAGCCTGTCCACTCTAAAGCATCAATTTAAATCAGGCTCAAGCTGTCAAAGACCAGCTCTCTTTACTCCCTATTGGTTGTGTGGATCTGAGCTGGCAAGTTCAGCCCAATGCCTGTGGCTGTGTAGCACATGCCATCGAAGCAAACACACCAGTTCGTTCTGCTTCCAGCATGTGTTGCCTTCATTGAGATGAAGGGTTTAAAGCCTGTTCACAGACCCCACGAAATCAGGGGAAGGATCATTTCCTTCAGTGGACTGTAAAGCAGGTACAAGACATGCATGCAGTCTGAGTAACCCTGGGAGTTCTCTAGTCTGAGGGATGAGTGGCTAGAGAGCACCCTGGCAGAGAGGGACCTGGCAGTACTCATTGACAGCCTGCTAAATGTGAGCCACCAGGGTGCCCAGGTGGCACCAAAGGCAAATGGCATCTTGGCTTGGATCAGCACTAGTGTGGCTAGCAGGACTAGGGACATCGTTCTCCCCCTGTACTGGGCGCTGGGGAGGCCTCCCCTCAAGTACTGGGAGCAGTTCTGGGTCCCTTACTTCAAGAAAGGGATTGAGGGGCTGGAGTGGGAGGAGCAGTGAGGTCTGGTAAATGGATTAGAGGGAAAGTCTTATGAGTAGAGGTTGAGAGAGCTGGGGGTGTTTAGACTGGAGGAGATGCANAGTGCAGGGTAGAGGGGGAGAAGACCTCCCTTGTCTGCCTGTCACTGCTTCTTTTGCTGCAGCCCAGCACACAGTTGGCTTTCAGGGCTCCAAGTGCACACTGATGGCTGTTGTTACACTTCTGTTCCACCACCACCCCAAAGTCCCTCTCCTCAGGGCTGTCCTCAATACTTTCTCCTTTGTCTGCTTGGTTTTCACTCAGGTGATAGGTTACCCATGTCCTCAGTGCTCTTCTCTGCAAGGTTTCAGGTGTTTGCAACACAAAGAACCACATCCTCCTGTAGGGTAATGGACCAGGTGTTCCTGAGCTGCAGCTGAGTAGTGCCAGGTTCTGCCTCACTCTCTATAAATAGGAAAGAAAGGCTTGTGGTTGTTGCTTGTTGAGCTGTGATCAGGAAGGGAAGCGCTTGGGATGAGAGCTGTGAGAGAAGCAGAGATGCCAACAACTTTCCTTCCAGGAGTGGAGAAAGAGGGAATGGGGAAAAATGTAAGGCTGCAGATGAGAGCAAAGTTGCGGCTGATGGAGGGCGTGATGTGCATTCTGCCTGGGGTTCTGCATCTTAAACGTGGTGCAGGCAAACTGTTCTGTGTGTTTGTGATACTGATGGGATTGTTACTTGGTTGTCTGAAGAGCTGCTGGTGTAGAAAAAGTGTGGTGGCCGAGCCTGAAGAGAACATTTAGAGTGAAGTAGAGCTATTGTCAAGTTAGGAGAATAATTGAGGGGAAGCCAAAGAAAGCCCTCTGTTGTGGGAGTACTCCAGATGTGATCTCTCATTTGACTAGGAGCCATTCTCTTGAATGAGTTGTGTGGCTTTGTTTAATACTAAATTGTCCTGACTAAACCCCTGCTCTTATCGGGTAACCTGAACGATGGTTTGTGTTTGTTCATCTCTAGTGCTCTCTGAGGAATGATGTTGCTGTGGTTTATGCATCTCACAAGCACTCTGTTGCTCTGAAGTGTCTCTATTTTCATCACTTCTTAACTAAGTCATCTTTTTTCTTTTCCGTTTCTGGTATCCCTTAAAAACCCCTCTTCATTTAAATTCCAGCCTGGAAAACCACAAATACTTGAACTGTGGGGTAGATCTGAGATAAATGCACTTTCTCTTCTGTTTGCTCTCCTCTGTTTACTCTTGCTTTGTTTGAAGATCTCTGACAGCAGTAAATGACTGCTTGGCACACTCAGCTGTCCCCTTTCAGGAGGGGATATGGAGGGGAAATTTACTGCAGCAGATGATGTTTAGAAGCAAGTTGTGTTATCTCAGAAGCTGGTAGAGAGCAAAGCCAGCTGGAGGCTTAGAAGGACAGTCTGTATTCTGCTTCTGTGTTTTAAGGGGTTTGGATCTGCTGGAATCTCTGTGTAATTAGGGAAACTCAAATCTGCATTGCTTAATTGCCAGAGGCCTTTGAAGATCCTACCATTTGGATTGCTGAAAAGCTCTTCTAACACCACTAGTCTGGAACAGAACCCTCTGCAGCGTAAGAGAACACGTGGAAGCTCTGGAAGGTTGGTTTGAAAAGTGATAATATCCAAATATCTGATAAACATGCAAAATATTTGTGTATACTTTGGTAATTACAGTCCTCTCTCTGTAGAGCTTCCTAATAGGTGGGTTTTAACTCCACAGCACATGTCAAAAATAAATATGATGGACAGAGGCTTAGTGGCATATCTGTGTGAGAGCCAGCAAGCAGAAGGCCTCAGCTATCATGATCACAACCCTCTCAGCTCTTTGAGAAAAATCCACTCTCCAGTTCAGGTGAAGTCCTGGTCCAAAGGAAAAAAGCTCTGGGGTCAAGTTGTGCGAGGGGAGGCTCAGATTGGATCTTAGGTAAAACTTCTTTGCAGAAAGCATGGGGAGACCTTAGAACAGGCTGCCCAGAGAGGGGATGGGGGCACTGTCCCGGGGGGGGGTTCAACAAACAGGCAGACATGGTGTTGCAGGAGGTGGGTTAGTAGTTGGGTGTTGTAGAGTGGATGGTTGAAGTTCTTTTCCAACCTCAATGATGTTTTCCAACCTCAATGATGCTATGGTGTTTCTATGGTTCTGTGTGTCTAGATTACTTTCCCAATGCTCAACATACAACAAAATGGTTTGTATCACTCATTATCTGCTTCTACAAAGGCATTTGGCACTGGAATCCTGCTGTTGATCTGCTAGATATCATGCTCTGCATTACTCGCTACCCTTTGCTCTATGCTTATGTACTACAAGGACGTTTATTTTGTAGTTCTCTGTATTTAGAGGAATTCACAGGAGAGACTTTATCGATTTGTCTTGAGAACCATGCCGTGGCAGGTGGATTGGACTGGATGATCTTTCAAGGTCCTCTCCAATCCCTAACAGCCTGTGATTCTGTAATAGAGCCAGCCTTGGGTAGCAAACACTTGGGTGAAGATGAAGAACCACGTTCATTCTGTCTGGAAATTAGCTGTGGGCATTGTCTTAAATCACTGTAGGCTGTAGAATGATGGTGCTTTTATTAACATCCCTGTTAGTGCTCTTACACAGCTCACCCTGCTCACTCCTCCCACAACCCCCCAGTTGTTGATGACTCACATCTGGTGTCTGAGAGTGGATTTCAGCATCTCATTTCTCTTCACAAATCACATTCAGTACAGCTGGACTCTGTTTTGTTCACCTTTTTCACACACTTCCCACACGCCTGTGCAATCACTGTGTAGTTGACTTTCTCTGTGCTGGGTTAAACATCACAAAGATGGCAGGAAAAAAGGCTCCAATTCAGGGGATCTTGGCTGCGAGGGCATAGTCTAAAAAACCTGGATGTTAGCAGGAAAATCAGGTGATAAATCACCAGTAGAGGCAGAGGTTATGGCTCATTGGTGCTGTATTTACTAATGGGGGAATCACTGTTTGGAACCACAGAAGATCTTGCACATCCTGTGGAGGGAAGTGATATTTGTCAAGGTACTTGGAAGAACTTGTGAACTAACAAGCTGCTAATTTTTTGAAGGTAACTGAGCTTAGTAAAAACATTTAAGGTCACTGCACGTTAGCATCACTTCCCACGAAAATAGTAGTGAACAACATACCCTTCCTTTACTGTTTGTTTCATAGACTCCTAGAATGGTTCAGCTTGGAAGGGACCCTCAAGATTGAGTTCCAACCCCTGTGCCAGGAGCAGGGACATTCCCCACTAAACTAGGGTGCTCAAGGCAGCAGCCAATCTGGCCTTGAACACTGCCAGGGAGGGGGCAGCCACAGCCTCCTGGGGCAACCTGTTCCAGGATCTCAGCACCCTCATTGTGAAGAACTTCCTCCTGACTTCCAGTCTAACCCTCCCTTCTTCCAGCTGGAAACCATTCCCCCTGTTCCTACCACTCCAAGCCCTTGGAAACAGCTCCTCCCCAGCTTTCCTGTAGCCCCCTTCAGGGACTGGAAGGCTGCTCTAAGATCTTCCCACAGTCTCCTCTTCTCCAGGCTGAACATCCCCAGCTGTCTCAGCCTGTCCCTGTAGGAGAGGTGCTCCAGCCCTCCACTTATCCTTGTGGCCCTCCTCTGGACATGTTCCAACAGCTCAATCTCCTTCCTGTGTTGTTCCATGCATAGCTCTTATTTATTTGCAGATGTGCAGTGTTAGTCAAGGTCTTACTATGAGACTAAAATAGAAAGCTGGTTTGGCTCCTGGGACCTGAAACAGAGGCTGCAGTATTCCTTGGCATTTGACTTTGTGTTTGTTTTGTTAGAGTACTTCAGGGACTTGCCTAAACACAAATGTATGTCTCCATTTGAAATACTTTGTTCACAATGTTGTGCAGCAGTTTAACTCCATGTAACTCAACTACCAGGATGAGTTTAGCCCACCAGAATGGCTGGAGCACTTCTGGAGCAGAGGCCAATACATTTGAGCTTGTTAAGCAAGGGGGAGAGATGAATTTGGGCCGTGTACAGCAGCATCCTTTCCCTGCCTACATGGAGACTAAAGAGGTGGCAGAACTATACTTCACAGTAGTGTGTAGCAGGAAGGGGAGAGGCACTGGACACAACTTGAAATAGAAGGTTCAGATGGAGTCTGAGGAGAGACTCTTTCTCATGAGTGTAGTGAGGTGTTAGAGTAGTTGGGCAGTTTCAAGAGCAAAATTAACCAGAGCCACCTACTCTGACCCTATGGCTGAACCTGGTCTCAGCAGGAGGCTGGCATAATCCAAATCATGTAAGAATCATTTTCTGCTAACAAAAATGCTGAACCAGATCTTGACTGTCAGCCTTGATCAGAAGAATGAAATTGGGATTTAATTGATCATAGAATCATCATGCCTGGATAAGACCTCCAGGATCACAAAGTCCAGCCCTTACCCCAGCATCTCCCTAACCCTTAGACGATGGGCTCGAGTGCTCTAGCTCCGTGTGCTTTAAATGCCTCCAGGGGTAGTGTCTCTGCCACCTCCCTGGGAGGTGATAGAAGAGATGAAGCTTTATTTACATTGGCTTTTTGGGTACTGTTTGGACATTTGGTGCTAGTGAGAAAGAATAAACTTCTGGAGGAAGGCTCTGCTGGAGGGGCTAAGGAAGCTATTTCTTGGTCTGTAGCTCCTGCAAACATGCTGCTGATGGTCATTCTGGCAGTGCTGCTGTTTTCACCTCGTGTACCTTGCTCTGCACCTTTGACACTTGAAGAATGGTACCTGCTTATTTGAACTTAATACTGTCCTGCAACGATTGCTTTTCTGCCATGTGCAAGTTATGAAGGGTTATGGAAGGGTAGCAAGGGTAGAGTACAACAGTGGAGGGCACAACACCTTGCTTCGCAGAGACATTTAGTTCCTATCAAGACACAGGTAAGATGAGATTAATCAAGGTAATTCTTATTCCACCTCCTGCAGTGGAGGAGAGGCCTGGTAGCTGAATAAAGGATGCTTTACATTAGGATTCAGCTGTCCATGGAGCTTAAAATGTTTTAAAAGTGTGTGGTGCTCCCTGAAAGAGAGAGAAGGGAGCCTTCCCAGGTCTGCTCAAGTAGCCAATATATAGTAGAACAGTGCTACCCAACACTATGAAAATGGCATCGCTTAATTTAATGATAAATCAATAGGCAACATTTACTACTCAGAAAATCTAATGGATCTGGTGCCAGTAAAGGTTACTAATGACTCTCAGCCCTTGAAAGGGGGGGGAAACTGCTGTGTACAAAAAATATCAGATCCCTGTTCAGTAGGAGAGAAAAAGCAGTGCAATGTTTGTACCTGCTGCTTCAGTGTCGGTGCTTAATCTTCTTAAACACATGGTGCTTTGTATGTTTGGGAAATGTTTTTCATGTATACTTTCTGTGCTGTAGCCCCCTCTTGTCCTGATTCACCCCCCAACAGGTGATGCTTCTGTTCTGTTCCAGGCAAAGATAGCTGTGTTGCTCTGTGAGCATGCTGAACCAATTCCTGGGCCCAGTTCTAGTAAACATCTTCACTGATGACCCAAATGAGGGGATGGAATTTCCCCTTAGTAAATCTGGACAACACCAAGTCAGGGGATAGTGTCCATCCGCTGGAGGGGTGGGAGATGCTGCAGAGAGATCTGGGCAGGCTGGGTCACTAGGCAGATGCCAATGGGGTGAGGTTGAACAGGTGCCAAGGGTAGGGTCCTACACTTTGACAACCAGCTGAACAGGAGCCAGCAGGGTGCCCAGGTGGCATGAAAGGCCAATGGCATCCTGGCTGGGATCAACTCTAGTGTGGCCAGCAGGGCTAGGGATGTCATTCTCCCCCTGTACTGGGCACTGGGGAGGTCTCCCCTTGAGTCCTGGGGGCACTTCTGGGCCTCCTGCTTCATGAAAGAGGTTGAGGTACTGGAGAAGGTCCAGAGCAGTGAGGCTGGGGTAGGGACAGGAGGGAAAGGCTGATCAGGAGACGCTGAAGGAGCTGGGGTGGTTCAACCTGGAGGATACTCAGGGAGGACTTAATTACTCTCTACAACTCCCTGGAGGGAAGTTCTAGTTAGGTGAGGGGTCAAGCAGCTAGCAACAGGAGGAGAAAGCAGGGCCTGAAGGTGCCAGGGGAGAGTTACGTTGGATGTTAGGAAGCCCTTCCTCATGGAAAGGGTGCTGGAATGGACTGCTCAGGACAGTGGTGGAGTCCCCATGTCCGTAGGTGTTGAAGGGCAGCCTGGCTGTGGCCCTGAGTGCCCTGGTCTGGCTGCTGGGGTGATGTCAAGTCATGGGCTGGGCTGGAGGAGCTCAGAGGGCTTTTCCAGCCTCAGTTATTCTGCAATTCCAGCAGAATGTCTTTATAACACAGCATTAATAACTGATGTCTTTGAACCTTAGGTTAGTCAATTATGCCTGATGTAATCGTTTAAATATCATTAAATGATGCCATTGATTCAATCTTATAAGAAAAGGGTGGCGAGAGATCAGTTTAATTTTGCAGAAGTGACTCTCTTGTTGAAGTTACAGAAAGGAGGGGTGGATGAAGAGCTCTCTGTGCTGCTGTAAATCTGCAGTTGCTTTGAAGCAGCTGGAGTTGCAGTGTTTCAGCTGTAACAGACCATCATTTCAGCTCTCAAAATCTATTTCAGTGCTGTGGCTATTTCTGCAGATCATCAGTAGAGCTTATTGCAGTGCCCTGCAGGTGATTTCATCTCTCTGGTAGATCTTATCAGTGCACACTGCCCAACCTCACACATTGCTGTAGAACCTGTATGAACTGCCTTGATGACCTCAGAGACAAAGCAAGAGATGCCTTTGCTTTTCTGGACTACTGAGGTGCCTAATACTGTTAAACAGGAGGTGATTATCTCCTATATCAAAGGAGAGCTGAGAATATCTCATCACTTGGTGATACATAACCTAAACTTTCTTACAGCAAAGTTAGGTCTGGTGGTTGGAGAGTTGTTCTTTAGGACACATTTCACACCTAGCAATGTAAGCTCCTGCCCTAACTCCAGTTCAGACAGGGGTCAGGGGACTGGGAAATGAGACATTCTGTTTGCCCAGCTGACCCTTCATGCTAACCTGGCCCTAGCTCCTCTGCAAGGTGCATGCTTTCATGTAGTGTCAGGTGCTTGGAATACATATTTCTTCACCAAGAATCGTCTCTGCTGTTGCTCTCTGGTCTCCTATCCACGTGTTACAAAACCATGTGTATTTTGCACTGGGAAGATACTTTCATCTAATGCCTCCTTGTTTTCCTGCACACACTTACAGGATCACAGGGCAATCTTGTTTTAACCTCCTAGATCACTGCATCCAACCATCCCCACACCAACAGAAAACCTCAATACCCGAGAGACTGAGGAAACCCCCTTCTGCTGCCTCTTGAGCAGGGTGTGAAGCACCGTGGCTACA
>VZRI01008843.1:0-64340 GCA_013397515.1 Upupa epops | reverse complement strand
TTCAAGCAGTTGGAGAGTGTAATGAGATCCCCCCCACCTCAACCTCCTCTTCTCCAAACTAAACCTGCCCAGCTCCCTCAGCCTCTCCTCATATGAACGATTATCTAAAGTCCTCATGAGCTTGGTAGCTCTCCTCTGGATCTGTTCCAGCATCTCGATGCCTTCCCTATAATGAGGGGCCCAGAACTGAATGCAGTACTCGAGAGAAGAGCTGAGTACAACGGCATGAGAACTTTCCTTCTGCTGACAACACTATTCCTGATCCAAGCCAGGATCCTATCGGCCTTGTATTATCAGAGGCAGGCAGATGGAGCCAAGATCCCATCTATTTGGGTAGTGCTTGTGGGTAGGTTTCACACTGTGAAATTTGTATCTGCAAAAATGGGAACACGACTAGTGCTGCTGGCTTTTTTCTTCTCACTTTCTGCTGTTCCAGACACAGCTTTTGGCAGAGGGTGCTGCAGAAAAGGTTTCTGAGCCGGCAGGCCATCTGTAGGAGTGGGAATTGACTACTGAGACAAGAGCGGGCAGAGATATTTTAATATGATGCTCATTTTCTCAGGACTAAATCAGCAGCTGTCGCTACTTTTGAAGCTTGTTTGACTTTGACAATCTAGTTTTTCCTCTCTCTGTAGATACTTCCTAAGATGTACAGGTGGAAACGTTTCTGCATCTCTAATAGGATGAATTGGAGTCTGTGTAAATGATGGCTTCACTTTCTGAGAGACCAAGGATAACAATATCCAGCCATATAAAATCAGTGGTATCTGCAGAATCACCCACCCTTTGGTGTCATCTGCAAACCGACTGAGGGTGCTCTCAATCATCATGTCCAGGTCATCAATAAAGATAGTAAATAAGACTGGCCCTGAAACTGAGCCCTGAGCTACTTGTGCAGGTGTCTGTCATGTTGGTGGCCTGAAGACATTCCTAGTGTTTCCAAGAGGGCTAAGAATGAACCATGTTGTTAAAATAAGTTTAATTTGGGAAGTGTGTGCTGTTTCTGAGGTTTCTGGCTTCTCCTGATCACCACTGGAATATTTTCCCAGGTTTTTAGTGGTTTATTGACTTTCATGTGGGAGTGTGTCTCATTCTCCATCCGGTATGGCTCCTCACAGCAGTGTGTGGCAGTAGAATAAGAAACGGGCAGAATTTGAAGTGACTAATTCAGAATGGATATAGTGGAAGCTATTCCTCCCTTGAGGACAGTGAGGTGGAGCGGTTACCCCGAGTGTTTGTGCAGCCTTCAGCTTTGAAGGGTTTAGACTTGACTGGGTCAAGCTCTGGGCAACCTGATTCTACTGCTGAATGCAAAGGATTGAATTCTTGAGGGCCCTTACGGAGTGGAGTGCCTGATGATCTTATTAGCCACAGAAGTTTTGAAGACAGTACAAAGCAGGCACCTGATTTTCTAGCCTGCAGGGTTCAGGGGTTGGATTTTAATCCTTTTTAGTGGTGTTCATGTGTCCTATAAGTTATTAGTCTCTGCCTAGGCCAGACAGCAGGGCTTCCCTGTGCGATTCTCCCTCAAGCCTTAACCCAGTGAAGGACCCCAGCAGGGGTGCTCTGCCTCTGCAGCATGCATGTTGCCCGCAGGAGGATGTGCCACAAGCTGCCCTGTACATGCTGCAGAGGAGGGTTGTACTCGTGTAGACCGCATGGGTATAGGTGATGACAGCTGTCTAGGACTGGCTACAGCAGTGTGTTCAGACATTTTCAAGTGGAGACCTTTTACTCTAGAGACCAGTTGCATCTTTCCCAAATGAGTACCACAGAGTAAATCAAACTGTAATCACACACTATCCTTTTTTCTGTCTGAAATAGACTTTTATCCAGTTGTTTCATTTCTCAAACCAAGGAAAGTTGGCAGTTAGGGACTGGTGCACCTGACTTTTATGAGGAGAGATTGAGAGACCTGGGGCTCTTGAGCTTGAAGGTTCTGAGGGGACTGAATATCTATAAAACCATGAGGGCTGGGTGTCAAAAAAGAAAGAGACAATCTCTTTTCACTTGTGCCCTGTGATAGGACAGGGAAATGGGTATCAGCTGGAGCACAGGCAGTTCCACCTCAACATGAGGAGGAACTTCTTTACTGTGAGGGTCACAGAGTGCTGGAAGGGGCTGGCCAGGGTGGGTGTGGAGTCTCCTCCAGAGATTTTCCAGCCCCATCTGGATGCTTCTGTGTGACCTGCCCTAGGTTCTGTGGCTCTGCTGGAGCAGGGGGGTTGGACATGATGACCTCTGGAGGTCCCTTCCAACCCCTAATGGTCTGTGTGTATGTGCTCACTTGAAGTAATACTCAGTTCTATATTTTATGCTTTCCTATTTTTAATAAATGACACAAAAATGACTTGCTGAATTTTTCACAGTGGTGGCCTTAAACACTTAAAAATCACAGCTTTTGTGTGCAAAGGGACTGCTGAGTTTCAGATTTGCTGTTGGCATGCCTTCTGATTTTTTTCAGCCTTTAGGGCTTCAGCACTTCAAGTTGTCTGTAACTCCAGGCTAGAAACTTCTTATACTGAAACTGAGACTCCTACACAGCTCTGTGAGGGCTGCACGTGGGGAGGAAGAGAAATGCCAAGTTGGTTAGTCGGTCAATGAATAACCTGAGTTGGTAGCATTCTCTTCATTGCAGGTCTTCGGTGCCAGCCTATTTAGCCTGAGGGTCTTACATCTTATTTCAGAAAGGACCCAGGGCTCACAATCAATTCATGGCCAACTGGCTGCCGTACTCTGCTCCCTGAGTTTCATCTTCCTCTCATTCAAGTCACTGAGGAAATTCCCAATGACTTGAAGACAGAATCATAGAATCCTTGTGGCTGGAACAGACCTCAAAGATCATCAAGTCCAGCCTTCATCCCAACATCTCGCTAACACCTAGACCATGGTGTTCTAGCCTCAAGTGCTCTAGCTACTTGTTTTTTAAACCTGTCCGGGGATGTTGACTCTACCACCTCCCTGGGCAGCCTGGTCCAGTGCCACACTCCAGACACCTTATGTAGAGTCCTTCCTTATTCCTGATCCATTTAGCTGGAATGAATGGGTGTATCAAGTCTTCCTGAAACCTGAAAAGGCTTTTTCTTTGGGCTTCTGTAATAATTCCAGCAAGCATGGCTAAATATGGCTTCTTGCATTCAAATACAATGAAATCGATTGTCTTCCCTTCTGACAGTGGAACCTAAGAGATCTGCTCTGAGTGCACATAGAGCTATCATTTGTCATAGGAGGGGTAAAACTGCATCACTGCCCACAGCTTTGGAGTTAAAATATTCGTGCAAGCCCTCATTAAATGTCCCTGGAGAAACCACAGCACTCAGTCTATCCTGGTGTGGTAGTGTCTTAGTCTCAGTGTCAGTTCTGTCACAACAGCAGTTGTGGCAGAGGTAGTCCATTAAGGGAATGATCTTCTGCTTTGCATTTGTCAATTGTAATTAATTATAAGTAATAGCAAGAGGGAAATATTTTACTACCATGAGGTAGTTAATTCAGTACCTCTAATTGGATGAGAAGATGCAACCTGCATGGCTATACACAGGCTGGAGACGACACAGGAATTTCACAGTACAGGAACAACTGTTAGCGAGTGCTGGGGGTTTATGTCAGTGCCTTCAAAGTTTAATGGTGCTTCAATAAAACTGGAATATTTGTGCTGGATTCTGCTGACCCTGCTGAGATTCAGCTCAACTTCCCGGTTATCTTTATTTGGAATTTGCAAGCTGTGTAAAGGATGAATCTCAGTGTTTCACAGAATCAGTGTTAGGGGTTAGAAGGGACCTCGAAAGATCATCCAGTCCAATCCTTCTGCCACAACAGGATCACCTAGATCCTGTCACTCAGGAACAGGACAGGTGGGTTTTAAACATCCTCCAGAGGAGGAGACTCCACAGCCCCCCTGGGCACCCCCTGCCAGGGCTCTGTCACCCTCACCAGGAAGAGGTTTCTCTTGTTCCAGCTGACAGCCAGTGCCCCTTGTCCTAGCATTGGGTGCCACTGAGCAGAGCTTTGCTCCTTCCTCCTGACACTTGCCCTTTCCATATTGATCAACAATCAGGGGGTTACCCCTCAGCCTCCTTTCTTCCAAGCTTGAGAGACACAGCTTCCTCAACTGGGAGATGCTCAGCTCCCTTCATCATCTTTGTGGCTCTGTGCTGGACTCTTACAAGCAGTTCAGTGATGCTCCAGAACTGAAGGGCTGAGAACTGATGGATGATAAGAGACAATTCTGTGACTGTTAAGAGATAAATGTTGGGGTCCTTTACCTCTCTCGGTAAAGATTGCAGTAACTATTGTTACATTTCAACTAAATTTGGGTTAGATAAGACCCAATGCCCTTAATTTTCTCTGTGTTGATCCATTCCCTGGTGAAGCTTAAAATTCTGTATGATGGATGTTTCTTTTAAAACTCTTCTGTGAAATCTATGCTTTTAAGAGAACAGACTGAAATGCTGCACTGCTCGGGTTAATTAAATCACTGGCCAGTAGTTCTGCATGATAACGAAGGAAAAGTCCTGACATTATAGCTTTCAAATGCCAGTGCTTGCTGGGGTGGCTTTATACAGTCACACCATTCCTTGGTACATAAAAACCCTTCTGGGATGCTGTGAACTTTGCAATTAGATTTAGATTTGCATATCAAACTATTTGTTAAATGTCCTAGTCAAGCGGTGTTTGGAGACTAAACCAGTGAAAGACATCTGTGTTAAAGTAACTCAAACTGGGCCATCCTTCATTCCTTCAGGATTTTTATTAGTGAAGAAAGTAATGTGCTCTTCCGTGTTCAGGAAGGTCTCATCTGTGTACAAAGACATTAGATTTAGTTGACTTTTTCTATAGCAGCTTGTGTGTTGTCAAAACATAACCCTATGCAGCAATTGCTTCGACTAGAAACATGAAAGAGCTGAAAATAGTTCAGGGTTTGGAATATAGGTGACTAGGAAAAAAGCTTGACCCACAAGATACTTAGATTGCACACAATGTGCTTGCTTATCCAGGTGTTTTGCTAGGGATGCACATTCCAGCTGGTGTTGTCTGCTCAGTTCTAAACCTGACTGATTCCATAACTACTTCCTGGGGAAGGTGATGGGGAGGGAGCTGCTTGGGTGGGCTGGAGTGGGGGGGGAGTCTCCTTTTCTGGATGTGCTTCAAACCCACCTGGACTTGGTCTGGGTGATCCTGCTGTGGCAGGGGGATTGGACTGGATGGTCTTTCAAGGTCCCTTCCAATCCCTTAGGATTCTAGGGGAGGGTTAGATTGAATCTTAGGAAGAAGTTCTTGACTGAGAGAGTGGTTGGGCACAGGACCAGGCTGCCCAGGGAGGTGGTGGCATCCCCATCCCTGGAGGAGTTTAAAAACTGAGTAGCNTTTTAAACCCCTCCAAGGATGGGGATTCCACTACCTCCCTGGGCAGCCTGGTCCAGTGCCCAGCCACTCTGCTAGTCAAGAGCTTCTTCCGAAGATCCAATCTAAGCCTCCCCTGATGCAACTGGAGGCTATTTCCCCTCATCCTATCATTAGTAACTTGGGACAAGAGCCCAGGACCAGTGTTGCTACAGCCTCTTTTGAAGTAGCTAGAGAGAGCACTAAGGTCTCCTCTCAGCCTCCTTTTCTCTAGACTAAATAACCCCAGTTCCCTCAGCCGGTCCTCACAGGTCCTGTTCTTCAGACCTCTCCCCAGCCTTGTTGCCCTTCTCTGGTCAATGCTGCCATTTATATTTAAAAGTCATCTTGCAGCGCTGAAGAAACAGCACTCCTTGAGCCTGCCAGGCCTGTTGTAGTTCCCAGACTAAACTGCTACTTGCTTGTGGCTCTGGTGCTGCAGTCGTGGGTAACGGGGTGAATATTTCCCCCTGGCAGCTTGACAATTCCACTATATCCCTGCCTTCTGATCTCTCTGTACAGCTACTCTGCCCTCCTCCCTGCATTCTGCTTAGAAGTATTTTTGTTAGTTGCCTCAGTCCTTCACATTTGTGTTATTACAGAGTGCCAACACACAGTGTGTTGCCAAATGAACTAGCCCCAACAAAAAGCATATGGAAATGCCTGTGAAGCAGAGGGAATACTCTGAAGACCGCTGTTTTAACAACAGTACCAGTAGAACGTGCTGCCGTGAAAGTTTAGTGAAGTGGCTGTTTGCACAGGGAGCACTCAGCCTTGGCTCCAGTGCTAAGAATAAACGAGATTCAGGTGAGGATTGACCAGGGGCATGCAGGTGCTTTGTTTTGCTGCTTTGTTCAGCTGAACTCGGGGAAGAAACCTGACTATAGCTCACAATTCAGAAAACCTCTGGTACCAGATGTGGGAAGAATGAGGCCGGTTTCTAAGTTGTTTTGAAATTGAAGCTGTACCTACTAAGCAACACACGTCGGAGAATACAGGTGATCTGTCTTGAGATGGAACCAGAAGATGATCTTAAATATAGGGGTTGGAAAACCATTCATGGGGGACCCCGTGACTGCTGATCAAGATGGAAAGGGTGGGGGTCAGGAGGAAGGAGCCAGGCTCTGCTCAGTGGCACCTAATGCCAGGACAAGGGGCACCGGGTGTCAGCTGGAACAGCCTGGCTGTGGCCTTTAGTACCCTGGTCTGGCTGCTGTGGTGATGTCAGGTCCTGAGCTGAATTAGCTCAGAGGGCTTTTCCAGGCTCAATAATTGTGTGATTCTGTGACTGGTGGTTGATCACTGATCATCTCATTACAAAATCTGTCTGGGTTTGCTTGACTGACTTGTTGGGGATGATCCTTATCATGGAGGGGAGTGGAAATAAAGGAAAGTTGGGAAAGATCTGCGATACCAAAAGGTAATTAAAAAAAATCCCTGGTGTGGCAGTCCTTATGGCAATATTTATCCTTCAACTGTTGCTGTTGGAAGACATCAGCTTCTAGTATTCTAGATCTAGAAGAGACCCTAGTCTTGCTGCTTACTCTGGAAACAAGCGTGGGTATAGGTGGTGTTGGAGGCAGAGTTGTTCATATGGATTTTTAGTGGAGCTGTTGTAAATTGTTTTACAGGCAGCTCTGTCTGCATTCTTCCTGACTTGAATCCTGTACTTCTCCACTTGCCTGCAGTGTAGATTGAGCTATCTTATGATAGGCAGTGAGCTGGCAAGGGTGGTAGATGGCACCGGTTTTATTTGGAGGTGTGCAGTAGGAGCATGCATGGTGAAAGATGCTAATTAGGATACGAGAAGTTCCACCTCAGCACAAGAAAAAATGGTTCACTCTGGGGTGGTCGGACACCAGAGCTGGTATCACAACTGGTGTAAAACATCAGTCTTTGGAGGTACTCTTGGCTGAACATAACTCTGAACAAACTGTTCTAAACAGATGTGCTTTGAGCTGGTGTTTTGGGCTCAGTGGCTTGCAGAGAGCCCTTCCATTCTCAGTTAATTTGTGGTTTGCTAGCAGTGGAAGGTCAGGTAAGACATTACAAGCAGAGAGGGTTGAAAAAGTCCCTTAAAATTGAAGCGCTGTTCTTTAATGTGACTTGTTCTAGCAGTCAGCTTTACTTAAATAGATCTTCCTGATTTTTGAGTACTGACACCTTGCAAAGTGCTGATTACAAACAAATCTCCCACCTTGCTTGCTTTGTTCAGCTTCTTCATTTTTTTTTCTTCATTCAGAGTCTAGCAAATATGAACAGGGATAATTTTGACTTTGAAATCAAGTTCTTGGCAACTCAAAGGAGATAGCATTAGATGGCAGCTTGTTTTTAAATTCCTGTGGAGTTCAGGTGTTAGAAAGGGTTTATAAAAATGACTAAAACCTAATTTTCTAACAGAAAACTGAGAAGAACTCTTTGGCTGCCAGTGAGAGTTCAACAGAGGTCAGAGCACTGACCTCTCCTGTTTACAGCCAACATCAATGACCTAGCTGTGGGACATAACCTAATTGAATTTGCTGATGCCATGAGATCAAGAAATTGAGGTCACTGCTGAACAGCAGGTAAACCTCTGAATGGCTTTAGCTCTGCTCTTTCGGTGCTCTCGGAGCAGATGAAATCATATGTGTACGTGTGGAAAGTGATACGCTTTTGGCTGAGAAATAAATTCATGAATGCAAATGAATGGGATTGAACTAGAGTGCAAGAAAATTGAAAATGAAGTAATAACTCGTGTGCTGCGCTGCTGGGTCATGCGACACAGCGGTGTGATATGCCTTGGAATATCAACGAGAAGATCCTTTAAATGCCCCTAGTATTTCGGAAGAGCCTCAGGAGAGTGAAGGAGCTTCAGCAGTGCAGTGATGAGCGCAATGTCGTGCCTTTCCTTCCTTGTCTGTTAGAAGGGCTCTGCAGCAGCATTAGATAAGGAGGTGCCTGTTAGAAGCGAAGTAATAAGGAATAAGAGCCTGCATGTATATCACTAGAGAGAAAACTCCCTGATGAGGCTCTACCTGGAAGAGAGTTCCTGCTGGAGTCACTGTTGGATGAATTCATGGAGGGGTGAAGTGAATCTTTAGTCTCCCTTTGAAAAGGTCTCTTTAAAAACCATGGAACTGATTGCTTTAGCTGGAGCGATCATCGTTCTGTTCATATGTAAACCACAGGTTTCCAGAAACCCTCTAGGAGCAATCTTCTTTGCATCTTTGCAAAATAACTCTGTTTCATGGAGCCCTGAATGCTGCAGCACACCTGCTTTTAGGCATTTAGTACCTCTTTAGTCTGCATTTTCTTCTCCCACACCAAAACAAAGTAGAGCTCTCAAGATAAGGTCTGGTCTAAACAAGACAAAGCCTTTGTTTTCTCATGAGTTCTGCTCTTGCTGTGCTCTGACAGCTGACTGCTCTGTCAGGCCATGACACTGGCACCTCTAACAGGCAGCTGTTGTTGAAACACCTCTCAGTGGTCAGTATCAAGCTAAAAGCTTAGTGCTCCTGACCAGCTGCTCAAGTGTAACTGCATGTTTGTTGATTACGTTTGGTTGGATGGTTTGGGGGCTACTTTTTAGGAAGTAATATCCTACAGCTTATACGATCTGTGCAACTTCCTTGAGGGCTCAGCACTGTCTGCTCTCTGAATACCCTATCAATACCATCACCTTTGCCAGGGAGTGAGTTTTCACGTTAAAATGAGTTCAGATTTTTGCCAATGTCACCAGAAACTCATTGCTTTAGGAGGTAGAATCTGCCTTCAAGTACTGGAGCAGTTACTGTATTGCTCATCCAGAGCCATAGAGTCTGGCATCTGGGCCACTGTAGCCAAGAAGGCCAATGGCATCCTGGAGTGGATTAGGAGGGGCTTAGTAGATTGAGAAAGGTTCTTCTCCCCCTCTACTCTGCCTTGCTGAGACCACATCTGGAATATTGCATCCAGTTCTGGGTCCCTTAGTTCCAGAAGGACACAGAGCTGCTTGAGAGAGTCCAGCACAGAGCCATAGAGATGATGAAGGGAAGGGAGCAGCTCCCTGATGAGGAAAGGCTGAGGGAGCTGGGGCTCTGGAGCTGGGAAAAAAGGAGCCTGAGGGTTGACCCTGTGACTGTTGATCACTATGGAAAGGGCAGGTGTCAGGAGGAAGGAGCCAGGCTCTGCTCAGTGGCACTTAATGCTAGGACAAGGGGTACTGGATATCAGCTGGAACAGAGGAGATTCCACATTAAGATGAGAAGAAATCTCCTGGTGAGGGTGCCAGAGCCCTGCAAGGGGCTGCCCAGGGGTATTGTGGAGTCTCCTTCTGTGGAGACACCTGGCCTGTTCCTATGCAGCTGGATGTAGGCGATCCTGCTGTGGCAGGGGGGTTGGACTGGAGGATCTCTCAAGGTCCTTTCCAATCCCTAACACTGTGATTCTGTGCTGCTTTTAATCCGAACACCCCAGGTCCAGGTTGTGTGCGATGTGTATTCCCAGGCATAGTGAAGAGGATGAAATATTTGTGTTGCTGATGAGCAGCTTGGGTGTGTCTGCATAGAAATGAAGTCTGCAGATCCAGGACACTTACGGAATAAGAAATGGGATCTTAAATTACAGTTCCTCATTAGCCCTTTGGGATATGGTAGGGCTGTCAGTAATTACTTTGGCAAGCACAAATGATTTGAGCTGTTACACTGAAGTCTCACAGTCGAGCCTGGGCTACAGTCAGTGGCTCTGGATCCTCTGTTTAAAATGCATCAGACTAATGTATTAGATTTCTGAAGCCTTTGCAGAATCCCCTTTCCAGGTCCTAATTGCTTGTTCTGTTTTAACCTCAGCTTTTCCTATTCCTGGAAACCACTTCTAGGTTTTATCAGTGTTTATATGATAGTTTTAGCCTGTAATTGAATTTTAAATGCTAGCAGCTCCATCTGACCTTATCTACAACAGTGCATTTCACAGGATCACAGGCTAATCCTGGTTGGAAAAGACCTCCTAGATCCCAGAGTCCAACCATCCCCACAGCAACAACCTGACCCCCTCCCTGCTGCCACTCGAGCAGGGTGGGAAGCACCATGGCTACAGGGTTCTTCAACACCTCCAGGCAGGGGGACTCCACCACCTCCCTGGGAAGGCCCTGCCAGTGCCCAACCACTCTGGCTGCAAAGAATCTCTTTCTAAGATTAATCTAAACCTCCCCTGCCTCCTATCAAGCCAGAAACACCTTCCCTCTTTAAGAACATAAGTTTGTATCCACCTAGTAGATGCTGCCTGTTACCAGTCCCCATCCCTGGAGGTGTTGAAGGACAGCCTGGCTGTGGCCCTTAGTGCCCTGGTCTGGCTGATGCAGTGATGTCAGGTCCTGGGCTGGGCTGGATGAGCTCACTGTTTCTTTTTTCCAGCCTCAATAATTCTGTGATTCATAAATGTGTTGTGTTGATACAGTCAGTTGGACCATGAGCAGGATGGTTAAGGCAGCCAGTTCCTACCTGTGCAGCCTCTATCATGCCCCAGGGCATGGCACCAGAGGATAAGGACTAAGTGGATTTTCTCTTTATGGCATTTGAGATGGTTTGTGAGTTTGAAATGGACTGCTGGGACAGCAAAGTATGAGCACTCAATAACACTTCCACACAGCGTATTAGCTTTTCCAGGAACCTAAGAACTGGTCTTTTTTCATTAAAAGCATTCCGTTTGCCCTCTGAGTGCTGACGCTGCTGTATTTACTGTACCCATTAAGCACGAGGAGCAGCTTAGCTGCTGAGTTTGTTAATGTAATAAAGGGAAATAATGCAACTATCCCCATCGATCACTCCTTCTGAGCCTGCTCCACTGAGCATGAGTTACAGTGATTGTTTCTAGCTTCCAGGTAATTATGCTCTAAAGCACTAGTCATACCCAAGTTTCTCAGCTCTTTGTGGATTATTCTTTGTTCTCAGAGTGGAATGTGTCATGCCCAGAGGTAGGCCGTGTACAATCTGAAAGCAAATGAGTACTTAACGTGGTGTTTAAGATTACTGTGCCTGTTGCATGATGAAGTACTTCTTAATTTGCTGCAAATGCCATTTGTACACAAATACTCTGGGGGTTTTGCCTGCAGAGCTAGTAAGAATAATTAATTGCAAATGTGCTTGGACTACTGTGAAGGAATGACACTTGGAAATCATCCGTTTGAAGTACTAATCAAATAGATAAGAGAAGATAAAGGATTAGTTTGTGTGTTTATAGGTATTAATTCAGATTTGGTGCAGGGTATAAATTTACTCCTAACCTTGTGAGAACAGCATGTATTTCCCTTAAAATACACTGTTGCTACAAGATCAAAGATGTGTGCTTGTCAATACTTCCTTGTGAGAGACCCCTCGGAACCTTTCCAGTAGAGTGGAATTTCTCAGGACTCTATTCTGGGTCTGCAGGCTCCCTTTGGAGCTAACAAAACAGAGTCTGCATCTTAAGTGCAAATCACACCCTAGTGTTTGGCTTTTCTCACAACTTGGTGATCCGAATTGTGAGATACTAGACTGCTAGTTTTTAAGATAAAACCTGTTGAAGAGGGCTACAGGAAAGCTGGGGAGGGGCTGTTTCCAAGGGCTTGGAGTGCTAGGAGCAGGAGGAATGGTTTCCAGCTGGAAGAGGGGAGGGTTAGACTGGCAGTCAGGAGGGACTTCTTTACCATGAGGGTGCTGAGACACTGGACCAGGTTGCCCATGGAGGTTGTGGCTGCCCCCTCCCTGGCAGTGTTCAAGACCAGACCTGATTCTGGCCAGGATGCTGTTGGCCTTGGCCACCTGAGCACCCTACTGGCTCTTGTTCAGCTTGCTGTCGTGTCCTTTTCTGCCAGGCAGATCTCCTGCCATTCTTTCCCAAGCCTGTAGCTGCTGAGGGTTGTTTTGACCAAAGTGCATGACCCTGCACTTAGTTTTGTCGAGCTTCATCCCGTTGGCCTCAGCCCATCGCTCCATCCTGTCCATAATGAGAATGAGCTAATTCAGGGTGCTCAATAGAGGAATAGCTCAAGGCTGACATGCGAGGATACACACATCTTACAACTGCTGCAGTCAATTTGTGTATCACAGCTAACAAAAATCACTTCCTTCTTGTTGAAGCCCATGAAAACTGTGTGTTCTGGGAGGCACAGACAGTTTAACACTGGGTTGATCTAATTACAGTCCTTTCTCCCTATCCCCTGTTACCTTCATTTATATTGCACTAGAAACCAGTGCCTGGCTTTATATTGAAGTGCTCTCAATGCACTCTTTAAAATGTCAATCTTTGGCTATCGCCTGCAAATGCAGTGGTCTTGCAAGGGATAATTTTGCTGCTTGTGTGCTTCAAAGGTGGTTTTAAAGAGGACACTTAGGGAAGGCCCTGGAGCCACTGCCTGTGGTAGGTGTGTGGGAGCTGTAGATTGCTTGAGCAGCAGATGATGTGTGCTGAAGGAGTAACGGGTGCTATGCACGTGTCGTGCTTTTGGATTGTGATTTCTAAACTACGGCTCAAATCCTTCTTACTAAAATACTGAGCTATTTCATAATTATAAATGCTGTTGCAAAAAGAATTGAAGCTTTGGAATGCATTCTGTTGCAACTGGAGCATAAATAAGCCCAGACATCATAGTGTCTGGGAAGAGAACCTTCCTCTTTCCATGATGCTTTCTTTGAGCTGTTGGAACATGTCCAGAGCAGGGCCATGAGGATAATTGGAGGGCTGGAGCACCTCTCCTACAGACACAGGCTGAGAGAGTTGGGGCTGTTCAGCCTGGAGAAGAGGAGACTCCAGGGAGATCTCAGAGCGGCCTTCCAGTCCCTGAAGGGGGCTACAGGAGAGCTGGGGAGGGGCTGTTTCCAAGGGCTGGGAGTGGTAGGAGCAGGGGGAATGGTTTCAAGCTGGAAGAGGGGAGGTTTAGACTGGAAGTCCAGGAGGGAGTTCTTCACCAGGAGGGTGCTGAGACCCTGGACCAGGTTGCCCAGGGAGGTTGTGGCTGCCCCCTCCCTGGCAGTGTTCAAGGCCAGNTCAAGCCTTAAAACTGAGAACAAAAGCTTGGGGACAGTGGGTTTTAATTCTTCCTCTAAAATTATTCTACTAAACACAGATACCGAGATTCTCTGTAAAACTTTCTGGGCAGTCAGTGTGCTAAGAAGGATCATTTTTTTCCTACTTTTACCCCCTCTCTTAACAAACTTCTCAAAAATCAGCCTAGTTCAAAAGCTGGGAAGGCAGCTTCTCAAGTACAGATGGTGACCTAGTATCACCTGCTGTGTTCTTTACCACCAATTACAGGAAGTTGCAGTTTAATTAGGATGCTGGCCACATAGAATATCATAAATTAAGCTAATTTATTTCAGCAATGGTTTAAATCTCATGGAGGTTGAGGTTTTGCAGAGCTTGCAAGCTGCTTTCAGATCTGAGGATTCATTAAAGTAGACTTTAAGCCTGTGGTAGCAGTTTGTTGCTTTGTATGGGCTTTGTTTTCACTGCAACACTTCCTTGGAATTAGAGCAGCAGTGTGAGGATGGATTGGTGTGCAGACAGTGAGGATGATGTGCATAAGGGGTCTGCCTTCCATAAGAAAGGACCTGTGGATCATACATGTAGCTGCAGCTCTAAATGGGCTATACAAGATTTCCTAGGAACTCTGCAGGCTGTAAAACTGGTGCCTCATCCACTCCCAGCAGACCAAACCTGCTCTGCTGTATGGTGGTGGTGTGCTCTGGTGATCCTTTCGTATGAAAAGCAGTTCCATTTAAGCAGTGCTATGCAATTGAGGATGAGGTTAATGCTTTGTTTCATTGTACTATCATAGAATCACAGACTCAGTGTTAGGGATTGGAAAGAACCTTGAAAGATCTAGTCCAGTTCCCCTGCCAAGGTGCACAAGAACATGGCCAGGCAGGTTTTAAACCTCTCCAGAGAAGGAGACTCTACAACCTCCCTGGGCAGCTCTGTCACCCTCACTATTAAGAAGCATCTTCTCATATTTATGCAGGATCTCCTCTGTTGCAGCTCCCTCAGACTTTCCCTCCAGCTCCTTCCCCAGCCTTGTTGCTACTGTGGACCTGCTCCAGCCCCTCAACTTTAAGTGGCAGCAAATAAGGAGTATAAAAATACTCTGTAGATGCTTTTGTGGGCATGGAGGATCATAGTAGCTCTGATCTTGATTTTGAATTATTCTAAAATTAAAATCAAACTTAAAAATAGTCGTAATACCCTAGGTATCTGATGGATTTCTTTACTCTGGTTCTTCTGGAGGCATAATAAATAACCAGATTAATACCAAGCCATGACTGTAAACCTTCTCTTTCAGCATACCCACCTCCAGCAGCATGCAATTTGATCACTGTCTAAATAGCCACAGACTGTTCAACAGGAATTGGCCTTCAAGGATGCATTTGCCATCAACTTTTAATTTGAATGGTTCTTAAGTCTAAAAAAGTGAGCAGTTTGCGAATTGGTTTGGATGAAGCTGCCCTAAGCTAACAGCTGAGGAATTCTTCTTTCATAGTTTGAGCACTTGTGATTTGTATGCCATTTCCCATTCCATCCTGTGGTGGTCCAGATGCCTGCCTCACCAGCTCACCTGCTACTGAAGCATTCAGAAGGCTGGTTTCACAGCAAGCTTGGGCCTGGTATTTCTTCTGTATGAGTTGGTATTCTATTGCCTTTCATGTTTTACACCACTACAGTATGAAAAGGTAAAGTACTTTTCCCTTCTCAGTGGTACAATCACACATCTTCTTAAGATTATACTTTTAAAACATGGATACCTTCCCGACAGAAGTGACCTCTCTGTCACAGAGTGGACACTTGTTTAGTGAGTATGAAGGTTGTTAAAGTTTAGACAGGCAGTGAGTAAGGCAATTGAACTGTGTAGCTCAGGTTTAGTTGCAAATAAAATGCACAAGGGTTTATGAAGTCTGTGAAAGTAGAGGGCTAAATGCAGTGATTATAAATGCCTCCTTTACACTGCAAAATAAACAGAGGGAAAGTTTTTATGCTGATTACTCAGTTTCCGTTACCTGTCCAGAGGAGATTTCTCTGTTCTGATCTTTAGTAGCAGGAGACCATCCCTGGAGGTGTTTAAGGGCAGACTGTAGCCCTTAGTGCCCTGGTCTGGCTGCTGTGGTGATGTTAGGTCATGGGCTGGGCTGGGTGAGCTCAGAGGTCTTTTCCAGCCTCAGTGACTCTGCAATAGCAGAGAACTCCTCTGAGGTCTGAAAAATACCTGACCACAGATTGCTGTAGGAGTCTTTTAAGGAAATACTGATATGTTGCTTGCCCTTTCCTTATGTCTTTTAAGCATTCACTTTTTGCTGGTGTCTAACGCAGGCAAGGCAGGCTCTTGGGATAAATTGGCCTTTCTTTGACATAATAGTGCTGCTCTTGCAAATCCATCAAGTCTTCAGAATATTCCTTCTGTTGGCTATGTTAAAATAATGTGATCATACAACCAGAAACTGTATTTTGTGGGGAAAATACCTAGGTCTCCTACTCTTAGATTGTGACTAGCCCTTGGGTTAGAGCAACCCAAAGCATTGCTATAGGATTAGAACAGTTAGAAAGCTGCCTGACAGAAAGAGACCTGGGATATCACTACGTGAAGGACATGAAGGTGCTGGAACAGGTCTGGAGGAGGGCTACCAAGCTTGTGAGGGGTTTAGAAAACCAGTTGTATTGGGAGAGGCTGCGCAGGTTAAGTTTGGAGAAGAGTCTGAGGGAGGATCTCATTGCCCTCTACAACTCCCTGAAGGGAGGTGGTGGAGAGGTGAGTGTTGGCCTCTGCTCTTTGGTGCCTGCTGACAGCAGCAGGGGCACTGCTCTGCAGTTGAGGCAGGGGAGGGTTAGACTGGATCTGAGACAGAGATTCTTTGCAGCCAGAGTGGTTGGGCACTGGCGGGGCCTTCCCAGTGAGGTGGAGTTCCCATCCCTGGAGGTGTGAAGAACTGTGTAGCCATGGTGCTTTCTACCCTGCTCTACTGGCAGCAGGGAGGGGGTCAGGTTGTGTCTGTCAGTCTCTCAGGGACTGAGATTTTCTGTTGGTGTGGGGATGGTTGGACTGGGGGTCTAGGAGGACCTTTTCAACCAGGATTATCCTGTGGTTCTGTATTGATTTGCCAGCCTGCTATATATGAGCCTACAGTGTGCTCAGTAGCCAAGGCCAGTGCTGTCCTGGCTTGTACCAGGAACAGTGCCACTAGCAGGAGGAGGAAAGTGATTGTCAGCCTGTACCACCTCAACATGAAAAGGAACTGCTTTACTATATGTGTCACAGAGCACTGGAAGGAGCTGCCCAGGTAGGGTGTAGAGTCTCCTCCTCTGCAGACATTTCAGTCTCATCTGGTTGCTCCTGTGTGCCCTGCCCTAGGTTCTGTGGCCCTGCTTGAGGAGGGGGTGTGATGGACTAGATGACCTCTGGAGGTCCCTTCCAACTCCTCATGGTCTGTGTAAGTATCAGTGGAATGGTAGTAAAGTTTGACTTTCAAAGCAGCGTAATTTCACTCAACCACAGCATTTGATGTAGTTTTATTGGAAACACTTAGTCTCTTTCAATGCTGCCCTTCCCATGGCCTCTTTTTTTATCTTTGTAACTGGAAGGCTCTACAGCGTGGGAGCCTTGTTCCCGCTCTGCCCTGAGTCTGGCTGTGAGTATCAATCTCTTGCGGGTGAAGTACCTACTATTAGCACTGGTTAACGTAAATATAGGCCTGTTTGCTGCAGACTGTGGTAAATTATGGGATTGTTTTTGTCTCCCCTGAAAGTTTACAGCAATGCTGAAGGAGATGGCATACAGTGTGGTTTTGCTCGCTCGTGTCCATTTGTGTGCCTGATGCTCTTGAACAGAAATGCAGGCTTCTCTCTCCAAGTGCCTGTGGAGCAGCAAGCCGCCCCATAAATATCATCTCCTTTTGAGATTTGCTCTGTATGCAGGGGGGAGACATCAGGAACAGGGTAACCAGCAGGAGTAGGGAGCTGATGATGCCTCAGTACCCTGCACTTGAGGCTTCACCTGCAGTACTGGGTCCAGGTTTGGGTGCCACAACATAAGAAGGACATCGAGGTACTGCAGCTGAGGCCAGAGAAGGGCAATGAGGCTGGGGAGAGGGCTGGAGAACAGGCCTTGTGAAGAGCAACTGAGGGGACTGGAGTTGGCCATTCTAGTAGTCTAAGATTGAATCCAACCACTTGACTGCGTGGTACCAAGCCCACAGCTAAACAATGCTTGACTGGCTTCATCAGCAAAGAGGCACGATCAAGGTGGTGGCTTTTTCACTGAGAAATGTGCAAACCCTTTGAGCAGACACAGTACAGGATTTGAGTTGCACACCCCCAAAGCATGAGGATCTCATGTGCTTCTGGAATTCATTGTGAGGAGCATGGACGTTGCCAGTATGAAAACCATTAAAATAACAAAAGGTGAGCGAGACATCCCTATGAAAGGACACCAGTGGCCAAATTTTACAGTAGCTCCTTCAAAAATCACTTGCATGAGCTACTTGTGAAAGATAATGAACTGTTGATAGCAGTAAGGACAGAGCAAAAACTCCCACGTTGCTTATTCTTTGCTGCAACTCTTTGGTTACTCCCCTCTGTGATTGAGATGACAATCCTTGCCAGTTCATTCATGATGTTTCACTCTGCCTTGCTTGAAAAATGATTCTTGGATAAACAATGTCTCCTACGGGGCATTACATTCTCCCTAAGAGATCAAGAAATGATAGTAATACCTGGAATGTCATTGCTGTTAAAACCCGATAGCACAGTATAATGTGTGGAGACGTGGGGCTATGAGAAAGCTGGGGAGATCAAATCGCTCTTGGATTTTGTTTTACGGGGGGGGGGTATTTTGTGTTTTGTTTTTAATTTGCTAGAGAAAGTCCTGTGATTGACTGGGGATTAATAATTGTGAAATCAGGTTGCCTGTAATATACTCCTTTCCCAGGAATGTCATGTTTATTGCCTCGAGTGAGCTGCTTCAAATTGAAAGTCCAAAAAAATGTCCCAAATGTTCCTGTGGGTGCAATTCATCACCCACCCCTTTCCAAAGCCACTGACATGCAATTAAAACAGCATCATCGAAATAGATGGGGAAAGTTTGAGGATATTTTAATTCCTCGGAGAAAAACAACTTGGACAATGCAGTAAATGAGTGTTTATTACCTTTCTGTTTGGTGCTGTCACCTCTGGGTAGGTCAACGTGCTGAGGAAAAACACCCACTGTGCAATTTGGTGCCAGAAACCATCTCCCTTTGTGTTCTGACAGCTGCAGAATAAAGGAGGTCTTTCAGAAACTCGAATCTCTGTTGCTCTGAATAAAACTATTGCTTTTGATGCCGAGATCTAGGTTGAGAATATGAATTGATTCTGAGTTTTCCTTTACTTGGGTAACTACACTGGAGAAGCCGAACGTAAGTGCTGTCCAAAGGTTCTTTTATTTCTTGGCACTCATCCCTCATGGGTTAAGGGAATTTAGCACTCTCTCTAGTAACCTTTAAGCTAAAATGTCCAGGTCTCTCAACCTCTCATCATTAGGCAGGTGCTCCAGTCTCCAGGTCATCTTCATGGCCCTCCATTGGACCCTTTCAATCAGATTTCTGTCCCTCCTGAACTGGGGAGCCCAAACCTGGGCACAGTACTCCAGATGTGGCCTGACTAGGACAGAGTAGAGGAGGAGTGGATCAACTACCTTGATCTCCTTGACGTTCTTGATCCATCTGAAGGATTCCATTGGCCTTCTTGGCTAATACATTTGTTGCTGATAAGAAAAACAGGTACCACTGCTCTGTTGCTTTAATAGAGGACTACTAAAACTTTCCTAAGATCATCCAAAGCATCTAAAAGCCACGGGGCTTTTGAGTTGATAGGGATTGGACTAGATGATCTTTTGAGTTCTCTTCCAATCCCTAATGATTCTGTGATTCGATCATTATTGCTTTACAATGGACTTCTCTGCTGGAGGACCATGTGCTGTGGTAGATAGGTAGCAAAGGACACTGTGTTTGCTTCTTCATACCTGTTCCTGCAGTGTTTTGATTATCCAAGTAGTGGGGAAACAATTTGCAGGGCTGTGTGGGTAGCAAGGAAAGGCCAGTGATTAGAGGAGTTAAGATATCTGGTACTCACTGTGTATCTGGGTACTAAAGATAAGCTGTTAGCTGGCTTATATTTAGAAAATGCTCCTTCTATTAACTCTGAATTCTTCTGGTATCTTCAGTGCTTTTTAAAGAACTCAAATATCCATGTAGTATAGTGACTGCCCTTTAAGGTTGGCAAACCACATCATCCTCCTGAAATGTTTTCTGAAGCCGTGCCAAACTGCTCTGCATTACCAAATCCATTTTAATTAAGGCTCAGTTTCAGCTGACAGCCTCAAGCCATAAGCTCCATAACTCAATTTTTCCTCTCAACCACGTTGAACAGCCTTTCGCAGAATTTTTGAGCTCCATATACATCTGGACAGAGCTTTTCTGTTCAACGGGTGGGCTTTTTGTGGTGTTGCTTACAAGAACAAGGCAAAACCAGAAGGTGTCACCATGGCTGAGACAGCAGCTTTGTTAAAAACATGTAGCTTGCATCGTTGTTGGGCTGTTTCACACAGGACAAATGTGTGCTCATCTATCACAGAATAGATGAGACTGAATTGTTTATGCTGTGGCTGTGCTTACCTACAGCTCTAGCAGTTATGTAGAAATCATAAAGAAGAAGCATCTGTCTTGCTAGAAACCACCAAGTGAATACTCAGAGTAGCATAATCTGAGCTATTTTGTTAGCAGTGAAGGAACAGTGGTTAGCTATTTGCAGGAACGCTGGTGGTTTGGCTCTGGCTGCAGTCCAGGTGCCCACTAACACTACTCCATCACTTGCAACTTCTTGGGTCAACAAGGGAGAGAAAAATATAAGGCTAGCAGGTAAAAACAGCAATTTAAAGAAGCAGTAAAACATGTCTGTGGAATTGAAGGCAAATAATAATGATTGTTCTCTACTTCCCATTAGCAGACGTTTAGCTGTCATTCTAGGAAGCAGGGCTCTGATCAAGAGAGGTTTGCCTGCCCTAGTGAAGCCACATGTGGAATCCTGTGTCCAGTTCTGGGCCCCTCAGTTCCAGAAGGACACAGAGCTGGTTGAGAGCATCCAGTGCAGAGCCACAAAGATGATGGAGTGGAACATCTCCCTGATGAGGCAAGGCTGAGGGAGCTGGGTCTCTTGAGGATGGAAAAAAGGAGCCTGAGGGGTGACCCCATGACTGTTGATCAAGATAGAAAAGGTGGGTATCAGGAGGAAGGTGCCAAGCTTTGCTCAGGGGCACCTAACACTAGAACAAGGACTACCAGATGTCTGCTGGAACAGAAGAGGTTCCCCATCAGGATTAGAAGAAATCTCTTCACAGTGAGGGTGATAGGGAGGTGGTGGAGTTCCTGTCCCTGGAGGTGTGGAAGGACAGGCTGGGTGAATCCTTTAGTGCCCTGGTCTAGCTGATGTGGTGTTAGGCTATAGGCTGGGCTGGATCATCTTAGGGGTCTTTTCCAGCCTCAATAATTCTGTGATTACAGAGAATTCTCATTCAGGATGAATCCTGTCAGTGTAGGAAAATAAAATGCTAGTGATTCAAAATCACTGGTTAACCCAGGGGAGTTCAACATGCAAATCCATAGTCCTCTTGCCTAGCCTGAAAGGACAGCTCGTGTTGCCTGTAGGTTTTCCTCTTGGCTCCAGATAAATAGAAGTGTCTTGGCTCTTTTCCCTGTGTGGCAGAAGCAGATTCACTGCCATCCTACCAAGATGTGCACATTTTTGTGGATGTTTGTAACCTGGTGGGTACCCAGTACAAGTATGAAGCTTTCAGGAGTCTTTGCAAAAGTTTATGTAGCTTGCCCTGATGTTGGACTTGATTGGCTTAGTACTCTGAATTTCATGGGGCAGGTACAGGGAGCTAAGGCACTGGAACTAATCCTTTCCGACAGGCCTATCTCACCTGCCGCAGATGGGAAGGGTTTCACCAAAAACTAGATACACTCTGAAATTTCCATCTGATTACATTTGATTGATTACACTTTCACTTGGCAATATTAGTCAATAAAGGCTGCTGTGCTGGGAAAGCATCGCATGCTCTAAAACAAGCTACATAGGCAAGTTTGTGTCTGCAAGTAATGATTTTGTGCTGTGAGAAAATGAACCAGAAACCTGATCAACAAGACTTCTTACCCTGTGCTGGTAGAAGGGTTTTTTACTCTTTTTCTTTATCCCAGAAGTTGTTTTTTTCTTGATGAAAATGATAAATGTAATTACTGAATGGAGAGGTGTGTACGTGTGTGAGCTGGATGGAAGCCACATACACACCACATACACAAGGAGGCTGGGAGTAGGACTAGAGGGAAAGACTGAGGAGGAGAGGCTGCAAGAGCTGAGGTTTTGTTTAGCCCAGGAGAAGAGACTCAGAGGACGACTTCTCTGCAGCTACCTGAAGTCCTCATAGAGGTGCTCCAGCCCCTGGTTTGTTCTTATGGCCGTCCTCTGTATTCATTCCAACAACTCTATGTCCCTTTCATGGTGGGGACACCAGAACTGGAACTCAAGGTGGGGTCTCAGAAGGGCAGAGGGGCAGAATCACCTCTCCTTGACCTGGCCACACTCTTCTTGAGTATTCAAAACAACACATTGCCTCGTGAATGTGGGAGAGCAAAAATGTTCCAGTTCTATAAATGGATATCATGTGTTTCATGATTCTTCTTAACAAAACCTACTGCCTATTGAATGGTTAAAGCATGGGCTGCATTAGGGAGGTCATACCCTTGGACAGTGAGTAGCTAAGTCCAACTGGAGCTGTCTTCATTTCAATAAACCTATTTTTTTAAGGCTAAAAGTCTGAGGATTTTTCCCGGAGTCATCTGAGCTATAGAAGAGACAAATAAGCCTAAAGGTTTGCCAGGTTTGATTTTCCCATTTGTAGCTCTTAATGGTTTTTGTAAATTTCAATTTGCGTTAGATAATTTCTATCAGCTTCAATTTACATCAGTTTTACTCTATACATGGGTGGCTCTTGATGCTCAAGGAAATTAATGATCTGAAATTACCAGACACAGAGTAATCAAGTGTCTGATTACAAGGAGAATGACACCTATTATCGAACATCTAAGAATAAAAGAAATGCTAATTAACTTGATTAGGTGCAATTATTCAGTAGTTATCTAGACAGTAACAGTACAGACAGGTCTTTTACTGTGTAATATCTGTATCATTCAGGTGGTAAGATTCATAGAAGCTCCATATTGGTCCAGGATACTCCACTTAGCTTTGTACTGTCAACACTATCTGCTTGCACACAGATAGGAATATGCAACATAGGTGTATGTGACTCATAAATGTCTAAAAAAACTATGAGGCCAGTATTTTACTCTGCTATCTTGGGGAATCTAAATGAAATCGAAATCATTTTCAGTTCGATGGAAGATCAAGACAGTCTAATACAATTTTTTTCACTATATTTTGGCATTTCTAAGGCTGCAGCACTCAACTATCTTGCTCTTTCATCAGTAGTGATATAGAATCATAGAATTGTCCTGGCTGGAAAAGATCTCCAGGATCAGCAAGTCCAGCCCCCATCCCAACAGCTCCCCAACTGTTAGACCATGGCCTCAAGTGTTCTAGCTACTCGGTTTTTAAACACCTCCAGGTTGGGGACTCCGCCCCCTCCCTGGGCAGCCTGGTCCAGTGTCCAACTACTCTGTTAGTCAAGAACTTCTTCCTGTTCTCCAGCCCTCTCCCCAACCTTGTTGCCCTTCTCTGGCCTTGCTGCAGCCCCTTAATGTCCTTCTGATGTTGTGGTGCCCAAAGATGAACCCAGCACTCAAGGTGCAGTCTCACCAATGCAGAGTACAGGGGCACCATCGTCAACCTTTTTGCCATTCTTTGGGCCCATTCCAGCACCTTGATATCTTTCCTGCACTGAGGGACCCAAAACTGAAGACGATACTCAAGGTGTGTTACCACCAGTGACAATCATGTACAGGGTGACAATCACTTCCTTCCTCTTGCTGGTGACTCTCTCCCTGATGCAGGTCATGATGCCATTGGCCTTCTACAGAAAACTGCTAAGTTGTGTATCACATTAGATAAACTAGTATTTAGTCTTCTAGATGAATGTTTTCCATCCTGCATTCACAACGATTACTACTTGCTTGACTCTATCATTTTCAGATAGCAAGGCTTGGACTTTGTTGGTAAGGATCCTTCTAAGTTTCTAATCCCTTCTAAAAACAGAATAGGCCAGTTGTCTTTAAAGGGTTCTGGTAATGCAGTACAGCAACCATCTTTTTAAGTTGAAAATCAGTGATAAATGGAACCATTAACAGTGGGTTTGCTGCTTTAGCTGGCTAAGTCACAATGGGAGTACCCTGAGTGTCAGCAGGATACGCAGGTTGAGCTGTACTCTAGGTGCTGAGTGCTAATACACTGTGTTGGCAAGAACTCCTCACTCTCATTTCCCTTCATCACTCTGATGAATAATGTTGCTGGAAGGTTAGGTCATGGCCTGGACTTGGTGATCCTAGAGGTCTTTTCCAGCCTCAATAATTCTGTGGCAGTACACCTGCCAATTTTGATGAACCCACCCAAAAAGCGTGGTTGTAAGAGGTTGTCTGAAGCACAGTTGGGGTTTGTGCTTTCATGTCTTCCAATGGCTTTTTAATAGCAAATCAGATACTTCTAATTCTTCCAACAATAACTTCTAACATCTAGACTGATAAATCTATCCATTAGGGATGGCATTCTCACCCTGTACTGGACATTGCTGAGATCTCTCCTCAAGTACTAGGGGCAGTTTTGTGCCCTTCACTTCAAGAAAGAGATTAAGGTACTGGAGCAGGTCCCGAGGAGCAATGAGGCTGGGGAAGGGACTGGAGGGGGAAAGTCTTAGGAAGAGAGGCTGAGGGAACTAGGTATGTTTAGCCTGGAGAAGAGAAGACTCATGAGAGACCTTCTCCCTCTCTATAACAACCTGAAGAGAGGTTTTCAGGTGGGGGTCAAGCTCTTCTCTCAGGCAACCAGCAACAGGACAAGAAGGCAGGGCCCAAAGCTGTACCAAGGGTGGATTAGGTTGGATGTTGGGAAGCTCTTCCTCACAGAAAAGGTGCTCAGAGCCTGGACTGGACTGCCGAGGGAAGTGGTGGAGTCCCTGTGTCTGGAGGTGTTGAAGGACAGCCTGGCTGTGGCCCTGAGTGCCCCGGTCTAGGTGATTGTGGTGATGTTAGGTCATGGGCTGGGCTGGATGATCTTAGAGACCTTTTTCAGCCTCAATGATTCTGTGATTTAGTTAGCTCTAATACCTCGCAGCAGTTTGAAAACTTTTAATATGTATACGTGTACTTCCTGACTGGTGCTTCTCTAGCTCATCACTAGACGGATCCAATGGCACAGTTTCCTTGAATAACTCATTCCATTATATGGTTGCCTCCTGGATTTATGTAGAGTGTTTGCTTTCTACTCCTCCCTTCCACACTAAAATGCCTTTTATGTATGTAGTAATTTATCATCCACTTTGGAAACACCTTTCCTGCTGCAGCTTCTTAAAGATTACAGGTTTTACTAGCCTTCCCTTATCCCTACTCTCTTGCATCTCTTTTTCTGTAGAACAAATAAAATCAGTTCTTTCAACCTCCCTGCAGAGGTCACATTTTGCAAACCTCTGAACCTCCTGGCTCTCCTCCAAATGCAGTTCATTTATCTTGTCTGCCTTAAAGCTCTATTTCAAGCGTTCAACACAGCAAACGCTCCAGGTGAGGTCAACCAGCCTCTCTTAACCTGTCATGCCTACCCAGAAGGTGGGATCTGTGCTTCGTGCTGATGGCCTCGCAGTGTTGCTGTATTTTCACAAGATAGTTTTTGCTGCTATAATTTTGTATATCTAAATTAATGATGCTTAATACAATCATTGTGATTTTTCTCTGGGGAGACTGCAAGGCACTGGTCATGCACTGTGGGTCTAAGGTGTAATCATGCAAGACAAACCTTACTTGTGTCAGAAGTTTTGCAGAAGTTCCTTCTGCCTTGTAATGATTGAAATGATACCTTCAAAAAGAGGAGCAGACTGACATGTGATGATTTCTCCCTTCCACCTGCTTTGGATTTATCTGTGGCTTTTAATTCTTTCAGTCTTCTGTGGTTAGGAAACTTGTCTTGGTTTCTGTGTCAGTTCAGCAGCCAAGTGCTGCTTCTCTTGCATTCCTCGTCTTTCCTTTATTCCTCTTCTAGCCTTACTTTAAGGATTCATAGATGCAGAAAATGGTTCGGTTTGGAAGGGACTTTAAAGGTCATCTCGTTCCAACCCCCCTGCCATGATCAAGGACACCCCTCAATAGACCAGGGTGCTCAAGGCCCCAGCCAATCTGGCCTTGAACACTGCCAGGGAGGGAGCAGCCACAACCTCCCTGGGCAACCTGGTCCAGGGTCTCAACACCCTCATGTTGAAGAATTTCTTCCTGACTGCCAGTTTAAACCTCCCCTCTTCCAGCTGGAAACCATTCTCCCTGCCCCTAGCACTCCAAGCCCTTGGAAACAGCCCCTCCCCAGCTCTCCTGTAGCCCCCTTTAGGGACTGGAAGGCTGCTCTGAGATCTCCCTGGAGCCTCTTCTCCAGGCTGAACAGCCCCAGCTCTCTCAGCCTGTCCCTGTAGGAGAGGTTCTCCAGCCCTCCCCTCATCCTTGTGACAGATATTCCTATTTCAATTCCCTGAGTGGTTTACCCTCCTCCTTAACTCTTCAAGATCCAAAGATCCATTTTATCAGCTTCATCAATTCCGGCTTAGATGCATTTAACTTGCGTAGATATTCATTAACTTCTTGACTCCTTTTCAATTGCATTTCTTCATCCTTAGTGTTAATTGTGCTGAGCATTCTTTCAAAGTTCAACTTTTTAGGAAAAATTAAAGGGGAAAAGGAGTCTCTTAACATTTCAGTGTCTGTGTCATTCTTATTTGCTCATCTTGCAGGGTAGCTAATGGAGCTGCATTTTCTTTTGCCTAGGGTATTTATAGAAGCTTTTCATACTGCCTTTGTCTCCTGATAGTTGTGACTCATTTAAAGCCCGAGTCCTTTTGCTTGTGTGTCTGTCTTTGTAACGTCCTTTTCTAGTCAGCAGCAGCATGGTGTCCTTATTCCAACTCTTTGTACCATCTCCCCTTTGATTTTTTGAGTAATTGAGGAACCCCATTGCAGAGAACATCTGAAATAAAACCTGATGCAGTTAATGGACTCCAGGGCTCTTCTGGGCTGTGCCCTCGCCTTATAACAGTTGTGTGGGTGTTGCTGCAGTCACAGAATCGGAGACTGAAAAAGACCTCTAAGATCATCAAGCCCAGCCTATGACCTAACATCACATCAGCCAGATGAGGGCACTGAGGGCCACAGCCAGGCTGCCCTTCAACACCTCCAGGGATGGAGACTCTACCCGATGTTACAGCCTTGTTCTGAGTGCCTGGTTTCTCTCTGAGGAGCACTTCTGCAGGTTCATTGTTGAGGCAGTGAGATAAACGTGACCTTATGAACAGGCAGCATGTGCCAAAGCAAACTTATTAAACCAGCTTAATAAAGATAATACGAGCAGGGTTAGTGCAGTTTAACATCACATCTGTAGTCTGTGGTCTGTGTGCCAGCTCACAACAGGACTGCAGCAGCTCACAATGGAGCCTAACTCAAAGAATTCATCCAGGACTTCAGCCAGCAGGGCCCTGGAACTGTTGGAATTCTTTGTGTTGGATAAGGGAGGGTATGGGACAGCTGTATTGGGGAAGGGATAAAGGATTGCCGAAGTTATAAGGCAATAGGTTTTGTTTCTGGACAAGGAACTCTCAGCCTTTCCCCTTATATCCCACTTAAATCCTACTTGTGTTCACAAGCATAGATCTAGACAGAACAGGATGGATGGATTTGCTTCAGGCTGAGGTAGCTATGAACAGCACTTGACCATGCAGGTTGGTGAATGAGACAGAGTAAGGCTGTGTGTCACTGCTTTTGAATTTCTTACAATCGTTAGTTTATGAAGAATTCAGCCAATTTCCCCAGCACAATACTGACAGTTCTACCCCGGACAACTCACCTGGTCACCACAGGGCTGAATTAAGTTGGGTTTTGTTCTTGTGACATCCTTATCTGAGCTGCTTACCTAACTCACTACCCCCTGCAAGGTCTTGGGCTCTCCCTGGTTCTTCATGATTTGCATCATGCAAACTATAAAACATTGTTCTGAAATACATCTCTTTCTGAGTGACCCCTTATAAAACCACATTTACAAATCACTGTATATAGCTAGTCTAAATTGGTCGAGTTAACATAAAGTAGCCTTGAAATTCCACAATCACGATGTTATAGGTTGCAGTGGACCTTAAAAGAGGCCTGTGAGGACTCTTTCCTGCCAGCAGGACTGTGTAAGGCATGAAGGGCAATATGGCCCTGAATCACAGAACAATGCTGGTTGGAAAGGAGCTCCCAGCTCCCCCAGTCCAACCATCCCCACCCCAACACAACCCCTCAGTCCCTGAGAGACTGACAGACACAGCCTGACCCCCTCCCTGCTGCCACTCGAGCAGGGCTGAAGCACCATGGCTACAGGTTCTTCAACGCCTCCAGGCAGGGGGACTCCACCCCCTCCCTGGGAAGGCCCTGCCAGTGCCTCCCCACTCTTTTTGTCAATGTCTTCCTCAGGTCCAGTCTAACCCTCCCCTGCCTCAAGTGCAGACCAGTGCCCCTGCTCCTGTCAGCAGGCACCAAGGAGAAGAGACACCTGTTCTCCACAACCTTCCTTCAGGTAGTTGTAGAGGGCACTGAGGTCCTTCCTCAGCTGCCTCTTCTACAAAATACCCCCAGGAGTGAGGCAGGTTTATCCCAGTTCAAGGCTGACTGGGATCAAATCCAGAGAAATGTAAAGATGAGTGAGTTTTGCTTTTCTATAGTGAGCGTAGTCTGGTGAAGATTTGTATGTGCTTGGTGCACACAAACCTGCCACAAAGAGAACTGTGACAGTCGCCTACATCTGTGCTCTCAGCCTGTGGGAAAACATCATCTAGGAGCAGATAAGAAAGATTTCATATGCATATGAGCAACTGATGTTGGGATGTTGCATGTAAACCTATTGAATTTAGTGAGGGAGCTGACACTAATGGAATCAGAGCTCAAAATAGTCCTTAAACCCCTCAGCTATCGCTCACGTCCTTCAGTTTTCTGTATTTATGTGGAATAGGTCAGAGAGAATATTTTCCCCAGATCCTGGAAACTATTTTTAAATCAACAAACAAACCTTCAAAGCTTTTCTCTTCAGTTTCTGGCCTCTAAAACAGCTGTTGATTGAACTTAGGAAAGAATCATTATTAGAGGAACCAATATCAATAAAACTCCTTATGGGAAGGGGAAGGGAGAATGCTTAAATTAGTTAGTGGACAAGAAGGGCAGCCTATCAGGCAGTGATCCACGAGCCAGTAATGCTTGATGATAGACCTGCAGCGCCCACGGCTGAACTGTCAGCCTTCCTGAAGGGTGGCCACGTTTGCTGTGCTTCATCTGCCAGAATGTATTTGGTGTTTAATGCAAAGCTCTGCTCTAGTAATAGAAAAAAAGCTCTTAATGCTGCATTAGTGAGAAAGCATCGAGCATCCAGTTCAATAAAATAGATTTTTCCCCCCCTACTCTACAAATAAGTCGAGAAAGTAGATAATGTGCCATTTACAACTTGGATATGAATAGAAAACTCACCCCAGCGCATGCTTACTCTACATTTCCCTGGTTAAATGAATGGAAGAGTGTAAGAAGTCTGCATTCCTTTGAAGGTTCTTTCACTCACATCCACCCTGGAACTTCTTCCAACTTACTCTGAATTGTTCAAGTCCCTTTCCCTGTCAAGTGCTGCTCTTAGGCAGGATCAGGGTGTATGGATCACTGGATTTTGTCATCCAATGCTAGGACACGGGGCACCGGGTGTCAGCTGGAACAGAGGTTCCACATCAAGACGAGAAGAAACTCTTTCCTGGTGAGGGTGCCAGAGCGTGGAGTCTCCTTCTCTGGAGACGTTTCAAATCCTGCTGCTGTGCAGATGGATCTAGGGGATTGGGATCCTGCTGTAGATTGGGCTGGATGATCTTCTGAGGTCCCTTTCAATCCCTAGCAGTCTGTGATTCTGTAGTCACAACTGATTGCTTTTCTGATGCAACAAGAGTGAATGATTTTGTACTGCAGGGTAAAGATGGATGAAGACAGGACTACAGAGTCGAGTACCTGTTTAACTGATGGCAGTAGGAAATAGTCTGATTAACAGTTTTGGCTCCAGAATGTGGTGTTTGTGGAACATGCATGGAAACACTAGCTGTTCAAATTTAACTGAACCTGTATCTGTCACTATTACAAAGCAGCCCGCTGCTCAGTAGCTTTCATCTCAGAGGATCGTTAGGACACAATCACAGAATCCTCATGGCTGGAGAGAACCTTCAGGATCTCCAAGTCCAGCCCTCATCCCAATGTCTCCACAACCCCCAGACCATGGCCTCAAGTACTCTAGCTACTTGCTTTTTAAACCCCTCCAGGGATGGGGACTCCACCACCTCCCTGGGCAGCCTGGGCCAGTGCACAACCACTCTCTGTCAAGAAATTCTTCCTTGATTTATTTGCAGAAGGGCTACCCACTGTTTACAGAGCATTTGCATCGGTGCTCCATGGACATTCACTTTGGTCCTTCTCCATGGAGTGTATGCAAAGTGGGGACTTATTCCCTCCCTCTCAGGGCAATAATGTCATGTTTTGTGAGGCTTCCTTGGAGCGGAAAAATAAAAGACTTCTCATTTTCAAGGAAACACCAAGTATTCCATTTTTCACAGCCCTTTTAAGCTCCTTTGTGTCAAGAACTGCAAAAGTACTTCTGTCTCTTGATTCAGAAAAGTCTTTGTCCAGGTATTGTCACATAACGCCTTTATAGAATCACAGCAGAAGCTGCAGCAGTGAGGAATAAAGTGAATGACTGAGTTGTGTTCATGTGGAGATACTTTATAGAGGCCTGATTCTTAAATTTTGTGCATCACTTCTATATTTAAGCACTTTGTGGAGCAAGGGTGGGGTAGGGTTATGATCTCTAACCACAGAGATTGGGTGGGATCAGGAAGATCATCCAGTCCATCCCCCTCACCAGAGCAGGCTCCCCTAGGAGATCCAGTAGTACAGGAACAGGCTGGGGGGGTGGTTTAAATTTATCCAGAGAAGGAGATTCCGCAGCCCCTTCCAGGGCTCTGGCACCCTCACTGGGAAAAAGCTCCTTTTCATCTTGATGTGGAACCTCCTCTGTTCCAGCTGACACCCGGTTCCCCTTGTCCTAGCATTGGGTGCCTGAGCAGAGCCTGGCTCCTTCCTCCTGACACCCACCCTTTCCATCTTGATTAACAGTCATGGGATCCCCCTCAGCCTTTCCCTTTTTTCCCAGCTCCCTCAGCCTTTCCTCATCAAGGAGACTCTCCCCTCCCTTCATCACCCTTGTGGCTCTGCAGCTCTCTGTCCTTATGGAACTGAGGGGCCCAGATCTGGACACTCCATTGCAATCTGTTCTGCCTGTGAGTTTGTGTGGTCTTTTGTAACCTTTTTCCTTCTGTTGCACATGTATACTTGCGTACACCTGAACGTCTTGTTTTGCTTCTTAAAGGATGTACGTGTTTTAAAATGTTAAATATATGTATAGAAGCTTATATAGAGATATTCTACTGTAGAGATATTCACCTCCTGCTTTCTAAGTACACAACCAGGTAAGGCTTTTTGTTGTAGAAACCATAGGAGCTGCTTCATCCCCCTGTCAGGGAATCTTATAGGAGTGAATAATTTAGCAGCTGCTATTCAAAGCATCAAGGTAGAAGTCAGAAGTAGGTAAAGGGAGATTCTCCCAAGCACAAAACTGGAAGATGCAGATGGGTGCAGATTTTATCAGGAGTGTTTGTTACGCTTCTTTAGCAGCAGTACCACCTATTGATTATGAGATATACCGTGCTGTTGGAGGGGTATGGCTAGCTGTGTGTGTCTGGATTTGCTTATCCGCTTTCTAAGTTGCTACAGACAGAAGGGAGGACAGTACCACGGGACCAGCTGCTGACAGAACACTTGATGTTGGTGTATAAGGTGATGTTTACTCCTCTTCCTGCATGTGTTGCGTTAAGCGTGTGTCTCCTTGAAGCCATCATGCAACCTGAAATGAAAGGAACGCTCTGCCAGTGATGTGAAAGCTTCCCCATTAGAGGCAGCATGTAACTCAAAACGTGCTCTCCTGTTTTCTAGCCCCAGGCAGTGCCGGCTGTCTCGTGATGATGCTTTTACTGCAGGAAATGCTGTCTTGTGCTTGCGGTCCCACACTCCAGCTAGGGTCAGTGACACAGTGAAGTCTTCACCTTGTTTTAGTGGGCACCAATGTAAATGGTTGGACCTGCTCGTTTATGGCAGCGCAAAACCTTGTGGCTGTTCTGGGCTTAGTCCAGGTCGCCACGGTAACCACAATTCAGCTACCAGGAGCAGAAGGTTTTAACTGATCTTGGCGGCTCCAGTAACTGTTGCTCCTTCCTTTGTCAACTTTAACAAATGACCAGGAACACAACGAAATGGTAAATCAGCAAAGGTAACAAAGCTTGAGGGATAAAACAAACAAAAACTCACCCCAAAACAAGGAAAACCACGGAATATTAGGTAAAGGCTTGGTCGCACTGTTTGGACTAATTATTGCTAGCTGTTTTCTTTCTGGGCTCCTTTAGAGATGTGGGAAATTCAGCCATCTCGATGGAACTCCTTACCGTGTTTTTCCCTTGCTCCTTAGAAATTGTGCTTTTATCTACCAGGTGTTAGGCATTTTCCTTCAGGAATTCCATTGTCTCTGTTTGCAAAGCAGATGCTGCTATTCAGAATAGCCTGAGGTACCATTTCCTAGCAGAAGAGATGCCTGTGTTGTCCTTTAAATGTTTGTAAATGGTGCTATACAAAGCTGTTGTCTGTTTTCCTATACTAATTAACATCTTGGAATGCATAATATCGTGCAAATGCATAAATATCAGGTAGATAGGGGACAGGATAAAGTTATTAGTCATTATTTAGTTATTAGTTATTATTAAAGTTATTAGTTATTATTAAAGTCATACTGAGTATCCTCACTTGTAGGATAGTAGGTAGGCAGCATTCTCTAAGTGCTTTCTTGCTTGCTGTCTATGGTGTCTGTTGTTATTCTAGGAGCACAAATACTTTCATCAGCCTGTTCTTGCCGAAGGTTTGATTTTTAGAGACTCTTTTCCAGAAGAATAGATGGCCTGTGGTAGGGTTTTCTTGAGCGTATTTGAGAAAATATGCTTGAATGACCCAGTTAGATCTCCTAGAGTCTTCAAAACACATAAAAACAAAGACAAGCCCATAGTAAAGGAAAACAATAACGAGTTTTATCAACAAATAACAACAGGAGCAGTTGGAAAAAAGGCAATAAAAGGAGAACCTGGCAGTGTCACACGAAGCCTGGAAATCGCAGAAGTATACATGGCCACGAACCAAAGGTTTTCTGAGACTAACTGAAAATGAAAGCAACCTCCCCTCTCCCTTTCCAAAAGAAAATGGATAGGTCTTTCACCAAGACCACATGGTGAGAAGGAGGTAGCAAGCAAAAGCAGCACAGCTCTGTGGTGAAAGAGGAAGTTCAGCCCTCACATGTGTCACTTGTATTGCTATGGAGAAGGAATGTCTATTGATTCTCACACTGGGCACATGATAGAGTCTGATTTGTTCCCTAGGCTCTTGTGTCGTGTTTGTGCTCAGGAATTAACCCTGGTTACGTGGTTTTTACTTAGATTGTGTGACTGGGTCCACACGCAATGGTGCAGCCAAGCAAGCGAGGCAGCCTCTGTCAGCTGTCGCTGCTTCTCTTCTGTGACTGCCATGGGAGCCTGGAGAAGAGACGAGAAGTGTTCATACAGGAATGTTTCAGTTGAACAGGACCTAGAAGTGTCTAATGGCATCTGAAAGTGGATGCATTACACATGTGAGTGACGGGCTGAAGTGTTGCCATACCTGATGATTAACTTGTCGCTGCAGCTGAGCTGCTTCCAGTCCAGGTTTTTGGGAAAACGTACCCTTTAATGGTCTGCAGAGTGTCAAGGGTTCGCAGTGAAGAGCAATGTAATTGATGGTTTGGGACTGTTGAGAAGAACAGTGATGGATTTGGAGTGACAATGAATAACATGGTCTCTTAAAGCAAAAAAAAACCCCAGCACAGTCTGTTTTAGCTGAAAGTTAATTCATGGTGATTTCATCTCTCGGATGCTGTGCTTCACTGGTTTTTAATTTGTAGAGACTCCGAGTAAAAGTAAATGGGAGACTATGGCTTAAGCAGTGGATTATATTTGGTTATATGTCTGGAGACATCCTGTAACAGAACGTGTGAACTTTATCTGGACAGTTAATTTTCCCTTTGAACAGTAAGAACATTTCAACAGGTCTAGTAGAAATGAAATTATATGGAAGGGTGATTGTGCTTTCAGCAGTGAGGCTTGTACCAGACGTAGTCTGAAAGATCTTGGTATTCAGCGTGACCTAGACAGGCTGGAGACTTGGGCAGAAAGGAATGGAATGACATTCAACAAGGGCAGTGTAGAGTCAGGCATGGGGGAAGCAACAACCTCAGGGACCAGGAGAGGGTGGGGACTGACCTATTGGAGAGCAGGGGAGGAGAAAGGGACCTGGGGGCCAGCAGGGTGACCAGGAGCCAGCTCCTCACTGTGAACCCTTGTGGCCAAGAAGGCCAATGGCAGCCTGGAGTGGACTAGAAGAGGGTTGATTAATAGATCAAGAGAGGTCCTCCTCCCACTCTACTTCGTGCTGGTGAGACTGTATCTGGAATATTGTGTTTATTTCTGGGCCCCTCAGTTCTAGAAAGACACAGAGCTGCTTGAGAGAGTCCAGCACAGAGCCACAAAGATGATGAAGGGAGAGGAGCATCTCCCTGAGGAGGAAAGGCTGAGGGAGCTGGGGCTCTAGAGCTTGGGGAAAAAAGGAGCCTGAGAGGGGACCCCATGAAAGTTGATCAATATGGAAAGGGCAGATGCCAGGAAGAAGGAGCCAGGCTCTACTCAGTGGTACCCAATGCTAGGAAAAGGGACACTGAGTATCAGCTGGAACAGAGGAGGTTCCATATCAAGAGAAGAATAAACTTCTTCCTGGTGAGGGTGCCAGAGCCCTGGAAGGGGCTGCCCAGAGGAGTTATGAGGTCTCCATGTCTAGAGACATTTAAAACCTGCCTGGACTGTTCCTGTCTGACTGGATCTAGGTGATCCTGCTCTGACAAGGGGATTAGACTGGCTGATCATTTGAGGTTCCTTCCAATCCCTAACAGTCTGTGATTCTGTAGTACTCATAGCTTGCAGCCTTGAAATTCTTCAAGAAGCAGAGTGAAGACAAACGAACTGCCAGAAAAGTAGGTATCAGGATAGAGGAGCATGACCACAACTGGTATAAATTTATTTATGCTTTATTAATTTTTCATCTCCAATCCCCAGCTGAGGATGTGGGCCAACATATTTACCATCCATTAGTGTTCTATTTAAACAAAACAAAATAGAAGTTAAGAAACATGATTAGAGTTTCTAAAATTTCAGACTCCTCAGCAATTTCTTATTTTGATGCATTTGATGCTCCTCTGTTTTATTAATGCCTTTCCTGTGGTATTTTAATACCCTTCAGGGTGCTTTTGAAGATAACAGCTGCCTTTTCAGAGCTCAGTCATGACGGATGAGAGATGTTAGTTAGCCCTTTCTCCTTAGACCATCTGGAGTTTTGAACAACTCCTGTTGAGTTTGTCCAGCTCTGGAATGCAGAGGCCTGGCACTGCTGCTGTCACGAAGTAGAAGCAATATAAATGTTGGGTATAGTTGACCAACAGTTTTGTAACTGGTCCATCTGTTTAGACACCAAATCTATGTGTTCCTGTGCGACCTGGTCTAGGTGATCCTGCTAGGGGGTTTGGACTATAGATGATGTCTCAATGTCTCTTCTGATCCCTAAGGATTCTATGAATTACAGCAGTTAAAGTACAAATGATAAACAGAAGTGGGCAAGTGCTCCATCATAATGCTGGGGAATATATCCGTTCCAAATAGCTCTTAACTCTGAAGTTCTTTAACAATGGTTTTGCTGGTTTTTACACACTTAAATAGCTTTCTGTTTGTGCAATTGAATGGTGATTTCTCTTTGTTCAGACTCTTGTAGAAGCTGTTCCTTTGTTCCATAGGTCTGGCAAACAGCCCTTACGAAGAGTGTCTGAGGAACTAGGGTTATTTAATCTAGAGAAGAGGAGTGCTCTCTATAGCTACCTCAAAGGAGGTTGTAGTGAGGCTGGTGCTGGGCTCTTCTCCCAAATTCCTAATCATAGGAGAAGAGGAAATGGCCTCAAGTTGTGTCAGGGGAGGTTTAGAAAGGCCATTAAGAAGTTCTTTGAGAGAGTGATTGGGCATTGGATCGGGCTACCCGGGGAGGTGATGGACTCACCGTACCTGGAAGGTGTTTAAAAGATTAGTTGTAGTACTTCAGGCCATGACCTAGGTGCTAGGTCCAGCTGTTGACTGGATTTGATGATATCCTTTCCAGCCATAGTGGTCCTGTGATTCTGTAGCCATTCCTTGTTATTCATAGCCAAACTAGAAACATGATTTTAAGGAAATTTCACTTCCTCAAAGGATAAAAGCAGGATTGCATACACTATGTAGTGCTGTCCTTAAAAAAACCCCATGTTTTCCTAATTTATTCATGTTCAGAAAGGATTGCTAGAAAGGAAACTTCTCATCACAGCATTAATCTGGACAGTATCTCGTGAGCAGCCTTGGGAAACACTGGTTATTCAGTAAGTCATTTGGAGAAGCCTGGAAGCCTACAGACTGATCAGTGTTTGCAGGCTCCCAGTGCTGCAATTTGCTGAGCTGGGCAGTTTTTCTGCTGTCTTGCATTGCAGAGAAGTCTTTTTCATGTGATAGCAACGCTTGCATGAAGCATTGCCACAGTGACCTCCCAGTAAATTATTTCCCCTGGTTCTCAGGGCATGGGGAGACTCAGGCTGCTGCTTTATGTTTCTTCCTCACTAATTGCTTTACTAACACACTGTTGTTTTCTGTCCTGCATTTCTTTCTCCTTTTATACTGGCTAATTTGCCATTTTCCTTCCCCTTCTTCCACTGCAGAAAAGAATCCAGCTATTCAGCAGCGTGTGAGCACAGAGCCACCGCTGGCTTTCTGCAAGCAGAATGTTAGAAAAAGGCTTGTCTGAGTTGATTCTCTCCTATCTGTATCTTGCCAGCATACCTTGGACCAAGCAGTGCTCCTGCCAGTGCCTGCTGCTATTAATGCTGCTGTAATTAGGTCAATCAGTTTTAATTAGTCTACTGTCATGTAACAATCTCATAAAATACTTTGTATAAGGAAATTGATCTGGCTCTAATGCTAATTAGTTATTCAGCCTCCTTGCCTTATAAACGGGATTTGATTGCCTCCCCGCAGCCCCTTCTCCTTTCCTTCTCAGTAATTCTCCCATAAATCCTCTACTCCCTTCTTTTGTCTTTCATCCTTGTCTCTTTTTTAGTGTCCCTGCATCTCCCTCAATTAATTCTGCCCGTAACCCCATCTCTGGAGCAACCTGAAAAGAACAGGGCTTTATCACTTGTCAGAGAGAACCTTCCTCAGTTACTTTTTCCTCTGAGGAATTTACCAGATCAGAGACCCAGAATCCTAAGGACTGTCTCAGGACTAAAGCTGACAGGGTTAGGCCCAGGTCAGCCCACTGGTAAATCAAAGCCAGCAAAAAGCTAAAGCAGTGCCTGGAATTGGAGATGTATAAAGACAGTAGCATTAGCATTACAAAAGGAGTGGTTTATTGGCTTTCACCTGGGCTTTGTTTGTCCCTAGTAAGAGACAGAAGTGTAAAACAAGAAGGTTAATAATGGGAGAGGGACCAACAGATAACCAAGTGCTCCTTGCTGCTCCTAAAGATCTTTAACATCGGGATTAACTTGGTTAATTGTGAACACAGCTGTAATGCATGCAGAGTCTGAAAGTTCTAGCAACGTAAGTTTAGAGTGGTGTTCTGGTTCAGTTACGCTGCCTAGCTTTTAACATGAAGGAACTTAGCAGGCAGGGACAAAGCTGATTGCTTTGTTCTGTCTTTTAAAAATAGTGAAGACGATGCCTTTAAGTTTCTAGGACTAAAAGCTGCCTTGTAAAGTTGCAAAGCCATACTATTCCTGGCAAGGTGTCCTACTGCGAACGGTCAGTGTTTAAGGCCAGAGAGAATGGAGCTTTAAGCCAGAGAGATGGCTCCAGATGTCACAACAAACTTGATATTCATCCATCCAAGCGCAGCTCATGTTTCTCCCCAGCTTCAGCGCAGTGGCAGCAGGCAGTGATCTGGTTCCTTTGGTTGCAGACCAGTTGCAAATATGATTCTTCTCAACAGATCGGATAAAACTGATAGATGTTTGTGTCAAGTTTTTCATGACTGATCAACTGCTTCACTATTCTGTTGTTTGGCAATACCCAGTAACACTTATCTCTTTCCTTTACATGATCCCCATCCCCCTTTATTAAAGTGTTTGCTTTATTTCTCTCTGATTTTGGTTGGGTGGTTTTTTTCCCCACTAGTTTTAGATTTATGAGCTGTTCTAAGCTTTTCTGACTGGCTCTGAAAAGGATTCATGTCTGCTTGTGCTCACAGCATCCAACAAATCACTCATTTCACCATGTTCTTGCCTTTCACTCGGTGGGCAGTCATCATTTTTTGCCCACCCCTCACACTTCACTGCAGTAATCGGAAGGGTTTTATGTTACTAGTGTCAAAAAAATGATGATCTTGAATTCCTTGACTCTTTAAATGCGAATTTGATCAATTCTAATTCTCTTTATTATCACAGCATGAAGAACAATGAAAAGCACCCGCACATGAAAATGAAGGCTGATTTTTGTGTCCTGGTTTTTGGAATAGTAGATTTTTGCCTTGAGGAAAAGGGATGGACTAACTGACCTGATGATGTCCTTTCCAGCTGTGTTTGCTGCGCCACTGCTACAAAACATGAGGGGTCATCTAGTCTGGAGAAGAGAAGGCTGTGAGGGAGCTTAATGGTGTCTGTGAATATCTGAGGGGTGGGGGTCAAGAGGAAGGGGCCAGTCTTTTCTGTGGTGCCTAGTAATAGGACAAGGAATAACGAGGAACAACTTGAACGCAGAAGCTTCCACCGTAGCACAAGGAGAAACTCCTTCACTGTGAGGGTGGCAGAGCCCTGAAACCAGCTGCCCACAGAGATTGTGGAGTCTCCTCTGGAATCTTTCAAACACATCTGGATGTTCCTGTGTGACCTAATCTAAGTGCCCCTGCTCTGGAAGGGAAGTTGGACTGGATGATCTCTAGAAGTCCCTTCTGACCCCTGACATTCTGTGACCTTGGACCTCCAGAGTACTAGGGTTGATTTTTTATGGGAATGGGGATTTTTAGGGAGTCCTTTTTCAAAAGAGCTTCTTGAGGATGTCTGCACCATTTCTATTGACAAGATGCTCTGCATCTGTTAGGGTCCCCTTGATGCTGTGTTTACTCTCTTCCTGGCTTTCCTTTGATCTAGTTGATCTTTATTGGAATACTTTCCTCTTACAGTATTTACTGTAAAAGACAGATGTTGTGTAACCCAGGCCAGTTCACTTTTATTTTCAGTTTTCCCCTATATAATCATCTCAGGTTATTGTTAGTTGCACCTCAGGTTTCTAGGGGTTTTTTTACCTACTTCAGGCCTCCTGTGTGGAAGCACCCAGAATTTAATGCTGTAATTTACACCTTGGTTTCACCATGGTCCTCTAAAGAGCCTGGGAGCACTGTGTGCTCGCCAACAGAACAGAGGTGCTTGGGGCTTCTCCAGCCTTCCTCTTGTTTCCCTTCAAATATTGAAAGAGCAATACAAGGAAGTCCTTCACGATGCTGAGACACTGGACCAGGTTGCCCAGGGCTTCCCCCTCCCTAGAAGAGTTCAAGGCCAGATTGGATGGGACCTTGAGCACCCTGGTCTGGTGGGGGGTGTCCCTGCTCATGGCAGGGGGGTTGGAACTGGATGGTTTTTAAAGTCCCTTCCAACCTGAACCACTCGAATCTTTAAATAGGAGACCTCTAACTGCTGTGCAGTGACCAGCACATGAGCTTGCAGTGAACATCTTGGATTTATGAAGTATAAATAGCTTTCCTCTGCACACAGACTTACCAGGAGGGATATGGTTTATAGTTTACTGAGAACGCGGTTGTACTATATTGCTGCTGAATCAGACTTTTCTGAAACTTTAGCAACGTGATTAAGTTTAAGCCATAATTAAAGAAATCTGCCAGAGTTGGGTTGGTTTATTTTTTAGCTATTACAATAATATTTGTGAGGGTTTTTTTCCCCAAATCCATTAATGAATCACTTTCTTACATAAAATAACTCTCAGGTGTGCTGCTCACCTAGGGCCTTCAATTGCATTTTATTTACAGGTTGGAAGGGATGTCAGGGATCATCCACTCCAACTTCTTAAAGCAGGATCCAGGTGAAATGAGCTGGCCCAGAACCCTATCCAGCTGAGCAATCCCCCACTTCCCTTGGAAGACCCTTCCACTGTCTGACAGCTCTCAGCGTGAACAACCCTCCTCTCGAATCCCATGGGAATCTCTCCTGGAGCAACTGGTAACCATTCCCTCTTGTCCTTTCTATAGGACTCCTTGTGAAAAGGGAGTCACCATCCTCTTGGTAGCCATGCTTGATGGACTAGAACGTCGCAATAAAGTCCCCCGTAAGCCTTCTTAAGGCTGAACAGACCCAGTTCTCTCAGCCTTTGTTCACATGGGAGGTCTTCCAGTCCCCTGATCATCCTGGTCACCCTTCTCTGGGCCCTCTCCAGTCTATCTGCATCTTTGGTTTCTTTTACTTTGGTCCAGAATTGTCCTTCTGCTTTCAACAGCTGTGGGTAATTTAATAGATGCAAACTAAACTGATGAAGATTAAAACACTGACTCTGCTACTTTTTCCTCTCTTTCATTTCTGTGGCTGTTAATTTACATTTAACCTGTAGGGTTTGACTCCTCTTTTGAGTGCTCCATCTGGAGACAGAACATCTCTTTCCCTTAGTGGCATGTTTGCAAGGTAGTTAATTTCTCTCAAGATCAGGTTGCAAGATCTCTGTACCTGTTGGATAGAAAATGAAGGCAGCCTCGTTTACTACTGGCAGAGTTTAAAGGTGATGAGATGACAGAGGAAACAGCTATGGAATAGAATCCTTTCCCTCTGCTTGTACTCCAAGTGCATAAGGGACTTCATCACTGTCCGTAAATCCATGAGGGCTGGGTGTCAAGAAGATAGAGACAATCTCTTTTTACTTGTGCCCTGTGATAGGACAGGGGGCACTGGGTGTCAGCTGGAGCACAGGCAGTTCCACCTCAACATAAAGATGACCTTTACTGTAAGAGTTACAGAACACTGGAAGGGGCTGCCTTCTGTGGAGTCTCCTTCTCTGGAGACTTTCCAGCCCCTCTGGATGCTCCTGTGTGCCCTGCCCTAGGTCCTATGGTCCTGCTTGAGCAGAGGGGTTGGACTCAATGACCTCTGGAGGTCCTTTCTGACCCCTAGTGACCTGTGTATCTGTGTATAATGCAAAGTTTCCCAGCTGTGATTGGTGTCCTTAAAACCCTAACCCAAATCTTCTCTTTCTCTTCCCCTTACCCCCCTCCAGGCTTCTTAAGGTGGAAATTTGTAGTTGCCAGGGCCAAGCAGGAAGCTAAAATTTGTTTGACTTGAGAGATCAGTGGTGTTCAGTGTTTTCAGGCCATAATTTGGGGGTTGCCAGCTTCATTTCAAAAGGTTTTAAGGGCATAATTTGTGTTCAACTGACTGAACTCCATCAGTAAAAGACATGTGTGATTAGACACATTAAAACAATAAAACCCACGCATTATACTCTTGTACTGCTCTCCTGATTTTCTATATCAGCTTGTGTTGATGTAGGAGTATTTGGATATCAATCTGAGTTTTCTCTCTTGAAGAACAGGAAATAGGGGAAGCACAAACTTTAGCTATGATGGCTTCATTACAGTCTGCCCTTCCTCCTTATCTTTCAAACTCTCTCTAAAAGCAATGCTATGAATTAGAAATGTATTAATTTATCAGCCACGTGAACAAACAAGCCCAAACAGCTCATCAGTTGGTTATTCTTTGGGACATCTCCCAGTAAGTCAAGCAGCTCCCACACCTCCTCCTGCTGACTGGTGTCATTGGCTTTGCTTAGCAAATAGAACCATTTTCACCCAAGCACCCATCAGTCTAACCAGCTGCTCATGTCTCTCTGGATTTAAACACACAAGTAAAGCCAAAGAATCCTCAGTGGTAAGAGCAGTGTAAAGCCTTGACTCAGTTGTTCTGCGCCAGGCCTTCCTCCTATTAAAACTGTTGAACACACGCACTCACAGCTGCACAAATGCTTGCAGCCTTATCCACCAGGATAATAGAAACAGAAAAGCTGAGCACAGGGTCCCTGCATGAGTGCAGAGCAGGTGAAGCTTGTTCTAACAAACCAAATCATTTGTACTCCTTCTCTTATGAGGAGCAATTCATTAATGTCATCTGAGAATGGACCCCAGCAGAGAGAAAGGGTAACAGGAGAGTCTGTTAGGGTGTTGTGTTTCCATCTGGAGGCTGCCAAATCCTGACTGAGTCCAGATTTCAGGGTTGAGTTTCTGTTGTTGGCAGCAAACGTGGGGTCCTGGCAGGGGATGGTTGCAAAGGGCCAAATGCTGTGTGTCCATCAGTGTAGCTGCTTTGTCTTATGTACAGCAAATATTTAAAGGAATATAGGGACCTTCATCAAGCTTTGAAATACTGATCATTCACATTCATTTAAATTATTAAGCATATAATTTAACAACTACTTCTCCTGCCACCCAAAAAAGAAACCCCCTCATCTCCCAACCTGGGGAACTTCCTGAATGGATTGTCATTCTGTGATATAAATGGAGTTGCCAAACTCTAGCAAGAATGTAGAAGATCCTGCTTGGATGGAAACCAGAGAATACTCCTGGTTGGAAAGGACCCCCAGATCCTAACCATCCCCATGCCAACAAAAAACCTCAATCCCTGAGAGACTGACAGATACAACCTGACCCCCCCCTCCCTGCTGCCACTCAAGCAGGGCATGAAGCACCATGGCTACATGCTTTTTCAACACCTCCTGAGATAGGGACTCTACCACCTCCCTGGGAAGGCCCTGCCAGTGCCTCCCCACTCTTTCTGGAAAGAGTTTCTTCCTCAGATCCAGTCTAAACCTCCCCTTCCTCAACTTCATGTGTTGCTTTCTTGAATCAGAGGATGAACGAGAGAAGAAAGCAAAGCAATTCCGTACACTCCTACCTCTGTCTGGAAAGGGGATCTAGATGTGGCTGAAATGTTAGGTCTGTGTTGTTCCTACTGCCCAGATAACTCGCTCAGCAGCTGGATGCCAGTCCTGATGGCTGATATTTGTGCCCTGACTGTATTCTGCAGTGCCTTCTTGTGCCTCATCACGAGACAGCATCGTGTGAGAGGTTTAGCTTTAGCAGGATGCAACAGAATTTGCTTGGGGCCTGTCTGTCCCTACAGTCTTTTATAAATTAGACCCCATGCAGGACTGAGGTCTTGTTTGTCTGAGAAGAAGCCATAGAACTGATCAACCTGGGTCAAAAATTCTACAAATACTCTGATAATATGACACTTAAAGCCAACGGGAAATGGTTTTATATTGTGGCTCATTGTTCCTGCTGCAATAAATGACTGCTGAAACATCACCACCACCACCGTTTCATTTTAATGAGCAGTCTCATTTGCTTTCCCCTTCTCAATGGCTGATTAAATTGTGAAAATCGAGGCATCACCCTTTTTATGTTAAAAAAAAAGAGACAAAATGGGAAGCCATTAGTGGAAACAAGCACGCACAGCCCACGCCTGGACACGGGTGTTGCTTCGTGTTAACTCTGCTCCCCTGTGGAAGACAACCTGTGTGCAGTCAAGGTAAGAAAGTGTGCCTGGGTTTTTCAATAGCACTGCATCAGCTCTGTCTCTCACCTGGAAAAAAATGAGATGGCTCATTCCAGACTGTCCAGAGCAAACGGTGCTTAAACCTTCTTATTCATCTTGCATTAATGACTTCATGCAATTAGTATGCAGTTGTGTTTAGTACTGCTGGGGAGACTTGGATTTCTGGCAGCAGGGGTAGGAACCCAAGCTGTTCTATGAGGATGAGAAGAAAGGGCCTCATGTTGCATCAGGGGAGGTTTAGATCGGATTTTAGGAAGAAGTTCTTGACTGAGAGAGTGGTTGGGCACTGGACCAGGCTGCCCAGGGAGGTGGTGGAGTCCCCATGCCTGGAGGTCTTGAAAAACCGAGTAGCTGGAGCACGTGAGGCCATAATGTAGAGGTTAGGGAGATGCTGGGATGAGGGCTGGACTTGATGGCAGTGGAGATCCTTTCCAACATGATGATTCACTGATGCAAGCACTGACTGGGCTTGATTAGGAAAAATGGTGGCTATCAGGCTTGCCTGGGGTTTTAGTTGAAACTTCAGAGAATACAGCTGTGTTGGTGACTTCAGGAGGGCATCCCAGCCCCTGAGCCAAGAGGAGGGCTCTTCCAGCTTTATTTGTGAAATGACTTTGTAAAAGAACAGGGTGTTTTGTGCACAGGCTATGCTAAATGTGGAGGTTTAAATATAGTGAATAATTAAAACCTGCCTGGGAGTAGTTATGTAGGCAACTTAAACCTCAAGCGTGTGCAACAGAGAAGTAAATGTGAAGATAATAAAAGTGTTGGATAGACCCTGAGTACCCTGCTCTAGTGAAGGTGTCCCTGCCTGTGCAAGGAGGGTGGAACTGGATGATCTTTAAGGTCCCTTCCAACCCTGACCATTCTAGGATTCTATGATTTAGGAGTACCTGTAAGATTTGTCTTGTTCAGGTGAGTCCACGTCTGAACTATAAGCACTGTCCTGTGTGTTACTAAGCTCAGCAAATCTCAAAGAACGATGAATATGCCTGATCATGTTAGACTCAATGGACTTTCTCTCCACTGAAGGCAAAGTGTCTTTGAAATGGGAAATGTGAGTACACTACAGCTCCTTAGAGAACTCCTCTGGCTTTCTCTTTACATCAAAGTCATTGCAAATCAGGAACTTTAATTCACATCCCCCGTGCTTTGTGCTACCAGTCAGCCCCTAGGTGCTGCAGAAGAAAAGTGGATTTGGTCATTAGTCGCTTGTAAGCTATTCATGACTTCAATACAAAGAAGGAAAAATGACATATTCAGTGAGGGATCACAGGGACAACAGAGGAAAAGAGAGCCTAGATGTAGGATTACAATTCCCGACTTCACACATGACCTAAAAATGTAGGCTGCTAAATTTGGAGTGAAGACTTCAGGAACAAAACCATACCTGGCCAAAAGAAGCATGTGAGCCTGATTTTCTTGAGCACTGCAATACCAGGGTTTGCAGTTTACGAGTTGGCAACAGATTAAATCAGTGCAGGAGATAGGTTTGCAATTTAAAAGAGCATGAAAAAGCTCAAGGGAGAGTGAGTGTGAGGAAAAATGTTTGCAGACATCTTCCTTTCACGTGAATAAATTTGTTATCAGAATCTCCAGTGCTGCATATGCTATTTTCTTCCTTTTGGAAATGAGTTGCTATGGTGTCTCTGTGCCAGAGAACAGCCAATGAAGCTTTCCTTTCTTTTCTAGGGGTGCTGTTTGCTTTTTAGGAAAGCACGTGCATTTTCTCCAGGGTTTTTTATCCCTCTCAGTCATAGAAGGGACCTCAAAAGATCATCCAGTGCAGTCCCCCTGCCACAGCAGGATCCCCCAGACCCAGTGGCACAGGAACACAGCCAGGTGGGGCTGNCCAGAGCCCCAGCTCCCTCAGCCTTTCCTCATCAGGGAGCTGCTCTCCTTCCTTCATCATCTTTGTTGCTCTACGCTGGACACCCTCCAGCAGCTCTGTGTCCTCCTGGAACTGAGGGGCCTACAACTGGACACAATACTCCAGATATGGTCTCACCAGTGCAGAGCAGAGGGGGATAAGAACTTCTCTCAGTCTGCTAACCACCTGCCATCTGATCCCCCCAGATGCTGTTGGCCCTCTGGGCCACATTGTTGGCTCAGAGTCATCCTGCTGGCCACTAGGACCCCCAGGTCCCTTTGTCCTCCCCTGCTCTCCAACAGGTCAGTCCCCAACCTATACTGGTACCTAGGGTTGTTCTTGCTCAGAATTCCATGCATGAGTGAGAAGCTGTGTGAAAAGAAGTAAGAAGTTATTTGTGCAATGATTTTTAGCTATAAAGAAGGATTAAAAGGAAATCTGTTGTAGTTTTATTACTGTCATTTTTTGTTTGTTATAGTGATAGCAGTTGTCCATTCTTCTAAGAAGAAGAAAGCCCACTAGTTCAGGGCAGTGTATCACCCCTTTCTGAATTTAGAAGCTCATCAGGTCTAACGTTTCTTAGATAGAGTGTTGCTTTGGGATGTATTTCTGGGCTATAGCTCAGTAATATGTGCCCTGCAGGAGTAATCTCACTGAGACAGCATTCCTGCTCCTTTATGTTTCAGCTACAGAGATGAAAACATTTGCCAGAGTTCATGTTGCTGCTGCCATGCTTTTTTCCTGAGTCTCTCATAAACAGGTAAGCAAGGGGGAAGGGTCTCTGTACCTTACAGAGAGTTGGTGGCAGGCAGAGGGAGAAGTTAACACTGATGTGGGTATCACACAAGAACTTTGTTGGTGTAATATCTTGACCCTCATGCGTCTTCCACGAATCTTACCCCCTTGAAAAAGGATTTGGGCTACCGAAGTTCATCACTGCCTTTCACCACCTTCCAAAATAAGGGCTGCTACACACGGACTGCTTCTTCAGAGCTGGAGCTGTGGCCTGCCTGGCTCTTCTCCCCCCATCCCCAAACAAAACGAGCACCCCAAAGGAAAAACCCAAAACACCCCACAGAGGAAGGAAAAACCCAGCAAGCCCAAAGCCCACCCAAACACAGTGCTCTGCCCAAATGCATTCATTCACAGAGGGGCTGAGTGGCTGAGCCCAGGCAGGTTTGTGCCTGGAGGTGGGGAAAGTTATCTTCTGATTTCGGGAAACTTCTCAGTACTGCCCTTTAAGCTCTTATATCCATTCACCAGACCCTTGCCTGGGTTGAACTACAGCACTGTCTCTCTACTTAAGCCTTAGGCTCCTTACCTCACAAGACAAAATCAGTACCAGACTAGAAATCTCTGCATTGCAGCAGCGTTGTTGCCTGCATAGAGCATCTGCAGACGTAGTTTTGTCGAGGCTTTTGTTCATGAATGCATTTGTTTGATGGACATTTAGGTACCTGAGTGGTTTAAAATACATAGGATAGCCTGACATTCCCCATCCAGAAAACGTTATGCAACAGCAGCTCTGGCCTGGTACCCACTGCAGAGTCTCCAAGGATACTGAATTGCATGGACTCATAAGTGCTGCAGCAGCACACTTTAAGCTCTGCAATCCCTTGCCTTCAGATTTCAGTCCTTTGAGCCTTTCTTGGACTACATACGAATTCAAATAGTCAGCAGAGTTGGAACTCCTTTGCAGTTTTGCTCCTAAAGGGGTTCATGATCAGGAGAGGAATGTGTGTTCATATTTATTCCTCAGTAATTTGAAGCAGATGTTGTGACTGGTTGGTAGTGGTAAAGGTTTGTGGGTTTGCTATGGTGTCACAGAATGATTGAGGCTGGAAAAGCCTTCTGAGCTCATCCAGCCCAGCCCACAACCTAACATCACCCCATCAGCCAGACCAGGGCACTAAGTGCCACATCCAATCTGTCCTGTAGCATCTCCAGGGATGGGGACTCCACCACCTCCATGTGCAATCCATTCCAATGTCTCATCACAATTTCCATGAGGAAGGGCTTCCTAACATCCAGCCTAACCCTCCCCTGGCACCTTTAGGCCCTGCCTTCTTGTCTTGTTGCTGGGTGCCTGGCAGAAGAGCCCAATCCCCACCTGACTACAACTTGCCTTCAGGTAGTTGTAGAGAGGGAGAAGGTCCCCCCAGGTGTCCTCTTCTCCAGGCTAAACACCCCCAGCTCCCTCAGACTTTTCCTCCACTTCCTTCCCCAGCCTCGTTGCTTGGCTAGACCTGCTGCAGCCCCTCAATCTCTTCCTTGCAGTGAGGGGCCCAAAACTGCCCCCAGACCTCAAGGGGAGGCCTCCCTAGTGCCCAGTACAAGGGGAGAATGATGTCCCTAGTGCTACTGGCCACACTATTCCTGATCCAAGCCAGGATGCTGTTGGTCTTTTGTGCCACCTGCTCACACTGCTGTTTCTGTGCAACCTTTCCAACTTTATGATGATCCTGCCTCGATTTAGGGCAAACAATCTCTTTGGGACATGATATGTTACCAGAAATGTGCAGCTGCACTGTTCTGTATTGCTCAGATTTGAACACGCATCTTCTCACTGTCTTTTTCTTTAGTTTGTTGAAGGATGTCTGAGAAACAAAAAGTTGTGCTTCATTTTTGGTTCAGATACGCTGGCCTGCAGGGATTAATATCTTCTATCATATGGGAAAGCTGTCTGCTACCTTCTGTCTCTGCTCTGCAGTGCAGTTTCTAGCCCAGAGGATAAGCAAAGTTGAAAGGCTAGGCTGGTTCGTTATGTAATTTGCCACTGTGTTGTTAAAAACTACGCTGAAGTCTTGAAAGCCAGCGAGAGTAACAAGCACACTGGTTTCGTTTTAAATGGGATTTCTGTTTCCGAGTTGCCCAGGCTATTTTGAAAATACTAGTGTATGTGTTCTGTATTATTGCAGCTCTGGGAGGGAGACTGTGAGGGCAGTGCTCATTGCTTTCTCTGGGCACCCAGCACTCTTTGCAGAAGCAGTGCATGCTGCTCTCTAGTTTTTACTAGAAGCTGCAGAGTTTGCAGGTCCACATCAATCAGGCATCAGTGCTACCCCAGCTGTACTCACTAAGCTCTGCTGTACAATACAAGCTCCAATGTTACGTGTCCAATGCATAGCGTGGGGATGAAGTGTCCTGAATAGATCCCTACAGCTTCTGAGTGTGCACACTGAGTCCCGTTGAGATCCCACAGCAGCTCCTGGAAGGCCTTCCCTTACCCTGCATGATGACTGGATCGGGTCCACGCTGAGCAAGCCTCCCCAGCTCCACAGGTGTTCACCTCCTCCCCACACCTGTCCACCCATTTTAATACGAAGTGGTCTAATACCAGCAATCTTGTGGTTCTTTTTGCTTCACCTGAACATCTGCTGAGCATTTCTAGCACAGCATGAGAGAGCATTACATTGCTTTACAGCTTATCTTGTCCTTAGAGCATCAGAAATACCAGCCATCAATGTGCTCCCTCTTGAGAGCAAGCTAGTTGCAGGTGTGTGAGCTGTCTCAGGCTCACGCTCATCTTGTGTCAGCTCATCACAACTGGGAATCTATGAGTTTTAAAACTATTTATTGCCGTACGGATGAACCAGATGACCCAATCAGTCTGGCTTTTACAATTCATAGGAAGAATAGTAAACCCGTGGTAGAAAAGTAACATCTCAGGATGTGAATGAACTTCCATTAAGCTGCGTCTTTCACGCGATGACATTTATTTCATGAAACATTAACTCCCTTTTCTGCAAACTCCTTTAATATTTGGAGTGAAAGGTTTTTCCTCTCACTTCGGCATTACCCGATAACTATCGTAATGCAGAGTATGTCATGAAGTTTACAGAGAGCTGTATAAGTCTGCGGCGATGTTATGGCTCTAAAATAGAAAGGGAACAAAGTCTGAGGAGAGCATCGTCAATGGAAATCAGCTGAAATGGGATATGTATGTAAATTACAAAACCTAATCTACCGAGATTCATAGGGCAAATAACTCGGGTTACTATTACTTGGCACCAGATAGAAGCATTTCATTGAAAGAGCTGCTGCTGGAGAAATGAACTGAGGAACACAAATTGAACGCACATGGCTGCAGGCAAACTGGAGCACCAGGCAGAAAATGAACATCAACAAATGGGGAGTGTCTGTATGCACCCGTGTGTCCGTGCTCACAGAGCGCTGTATGCGTGCAAGCATCTGAAAGGCTCGGGAGTGGGTTGTATCACCAAGGATTCCCAACCAAGCAAGTTTCTCAGGAGTAGAACCCTCTGATGTTCTCTCTGGGAGTGGAGCCATTCCCAGGCTGGAGACAGTGAAGCCTATCCAGAAGGGAGTCCTGTGGCTAAATCAGGGTGGGATGCAAACTGCAATCAGACATGAAAGAGTTGGAGGATGCAATCAGGCTCTCATTTTCATGCCTTCATTTATTGATTTCGTATAACAGTCTGTTACAAAAATTATTATTTAAAGCCTTAGGCCAAAATGTGATTAATCTATTTTTATTCCTTCAAGTCTAGAATGAGTCTGTTATTTCATAGATTCCTAGAACGGTTCAGGTTGGAAGGGACCTTATAGATCATCCAGTTCCAACCCCCCTGCCATGAGCAGGGACACCCTGAGCTAGACCAGGTTGCTCAAGACCCCAGCCAATCTGGCCTTGAACACTGCCAGGGAGGGGGCAGCCACAGCCTCCCTGGGCAACTGAGTTTTTACCTTATACTTCTGCCCCTTCCATTCTTTGCTGGTTGTCCTAGCTGTATCTCTAAGTGCTTCTTTGAACACAATCCTTTACCTAATGCCACCCATCAGTAAATGCTAAAAATACACAATAAAATACAACACAGAATCACAGAGTGTTAGGGATTGGAAGGGACCTCGAATGATCATCCAGTCCAATCCTCCTGCCATAGCAGGATCACCTAGATCCAGTTGCACAGGAACAGTCCAGGTGGGTTTGAAACATCTCCAGAGAATGAGACTCCACAGCCCCCCTGGGCAGCCCCTTCCAGGGCTCTGGCACCCTCACCAGAAAGAGGTTTCTTCTCAGATTTCTGTGGAACCTCCTCTGTTCCAGCTGACGCCCAGTGCCCCGTGTCCTCACTGGGCCTGGCTCCTTCCTCCTGACACCTGTCCTTTCCACATTGATCAACAGTCATGAGGTCCCCCCTCCATCTCCTTTTTCCCAAGCACAAGAGCCCCAGCTCCCTCAGCCTTTCCTCATCAGGTCGATGCTCTCCTCATCAGGTCGATGCTCCCTTCCCTTCACCATCCTTGTGACTGTGCTGGACTCTCTCAAACAGTTCTGTGTCCTTCTTGAACCGGGGAAAATGTGTGTATGTTTATGCATATACACATCCAAACAGCCACGTCCTCCGTGCACATAGACGACATAGATCTCACTCTGCAGTTTCCTAGAAGCCATGCTACAGATGTGGTGTTTAAGAGTGACTGTGGCTAACGTTTATTAGACTTGAACTGTATTGTGGGTAATTGTCCAGTAATAACCTTTGGTAAATGATATGAAGCCTTTACTTTACTTAACAGGGAACGCAGGCTCCCCAATCTCTAATATTATCATCATTCAAGATAATGAGCAACACAAACCATTCTATTACCAATCTAAAAGCAATAAACGTCAAAGTAAAGAACTATGCAATATTCTGGCCTGGAAGAACAAAGGACAAAAGTAATGATAATGCCTTTTTATATTTGCAGTCTATTATATCATGCATAACAAATGACCCTGTAATTGTAGACAGTGTTATTTTAACAGGTTGTAAAGGGAAAATGGTGGAGGTGGGAATGAAGTGTTAAGAACACTGCCCTGACAAGTGCTGTGGGCTTGGTAAGCGGAAATATCTGATGTTTTCTTTGGTGAGTGTGGGGGATTATTCTGAATCTCTTGGTTTTTTATGTCGCCATGATCACAGAGGTCTTTTCCAGCCTCTAAGATCTTCAAGCCCAGCCCATAGCCTAACATTGCTGTATCAGCCACACCAGGGCACTAAGTGCCAGCTCTAGTCTGTCCTTCAACACCTCCAGGGGTAGAGACTCCACCACTACCCTGGGCAGTCCATTCCAGGGTCTGATCACCCTTTCTATGAGGAAAGGCTTCCTGACATCCAACCTAACACCCCTGGCCCTGGCACAGCTTCAGGCCCTGCCATCTCATCCTATCAGTAGTTGCCTGGAAGAAGAGCCCAACACCCACCTGTCTACAACCTCCCTTCAGGTAGTTATAGAGAGTGATAAGGTCCCCCCTGAGTCTCCTCTTCTCCAGGCTAAACACACCAAGCCATGCAGTGTGACACCCAGATCCTTGTTCATCACGTTGATGGTTTCACTAGTAACCTGGTGATAGCTTCAGTTCTCCTCCGAGACAAGAACAATGAAGGACAAAAGTCCATTTAAAGCACAGGCTATTGATCGATGGAAATTGCTGATTGGGGCCTTTACACAGCATTCAGGGGTCACACAGCACTGGATCTTTCCTTCGTTATGAGCCAGAGGGGTACAGCACATACTGTGTATAGATCCAGGGTGCTGGGGGACTTGGAGTGACTCCTCTTGGCAACAGCTTCATTTAATTTATTCTAAATATAATTTAGACAGCTAATCAATCAACGTTTAGAGGATGTTTTTTAAAGTTAGGGGAGGAGAACATTGCCTGAAACTCAAGAAGCAAATGCCTCAGCTCCCCTGTATCAGGGCACGATGACCTTTACTTTCTGGATGACTATGTGCAGTGTCTATTTTGGGACAAACCTTTTCCTTAACGAATGCTGTCTCTCAGTTTGTGTGTGCTTCACGTCAGCATGGGGAGGTTGGCAAAGCAAGGCATTTACTGCAGCCAATATTGAGGTGGTGCTGCTTTCTGTGTGCTTGAAGCCATTTGTTCATGAATCTTTCATGCACTGGAGTCCACACAACTCTACTCTGTGTCTCGCTCACCAATCTGCATGGTCATGTGCTGTTCATAGCTGCCTCAGCCTGAAGCAAATCCACCCACCTGGCTCTTTCTTTAAATCTATGCTTGTAAACATAAGAGTAGGATTTAAGGAGGATATGAAACAAGAGCTTGAGACTTCCTTGTCCAGGACTGTAACGGTTTGGCAAAGGGGTCTAAATCAGTTTGGGCTGGTGCCTGTAATTCTAGCACAACAAGCAGCTCTCACCAAGAGTTCAACAGGCAGTGAAGCAACTTTGCTAAGAAAGGTAACAGTTCATTGAACCCATCACCAAGAGGAAGAGGAAAAAAACCCAAAATAAGTAAAAGAATCAAAAAGGGAAAACAGAAACCGTAACACAGTGCCTTTACACACACTCTGAGAGGAATAGGAGATAGCTAACACATCGGGGTTTGGCCTTAGATGAGAGCTCTGGGGTAAGAGAGTGTACACACACACTCAGAACCAACAGCCACCAGCACACACACTTGCATTCCACTTTCCAGAAGAGAAAGGAATGGATGGGGTGGTGGTGGCAGGAATACAGCACAAAATACACGTTTGGTACTTGTGTAGAAGATCCTTTTCCCAATCCTCTAGTGGACGTCAGCCCTCTATGATGTCTCCAGAATACTTCTAGCTCCCATCAGCTCGGGGCTCTTCTTTGAGGCTGTGGCAGTGTCAAATGTGGAGGATACAGCCGAAGCCCAGACTCTCTGTTTGCCTAAAGCTTAGGAGATGAGTACTTGTGATCTCTCTTTTTCTCTCTTAGTAGAGACTTCTCTGAGTCTCTCTCAGAGGCAGAGTATACAGGATCCTTGCCAGCCCAGTGGAGACAACCCGTGTGGTGGAGCCAAGCCTATTACAGCGTATAGGCTTTACAGGGTCTCGTCCAAGGGCTTTCTGCAGGCGTTAGGCAGAGCCTTTCTTTCTTCTCCCCTGTGGTCAGGCACCAAGGGAGAGCTCACCTCTGCCTGGCATCTTCAAAGGTGCTTGCTGTAGGAGTGGCTGTGTGGAGGAGCTGCCCTTACTCTGGTCCACTGCCAAGGACAGGAATGAGCCCTCAGTGGAAGAGGGGAGAGCAGCAGGTCCACCCCCACAGAAGGGGGTTTGCAGGTACGGAGAACAGATTTTCTCTTCAGCCTCTCTGCATTCAAGCTCCTGTGCAAAGGAGGGCCGTGGCTACCCCCATGGAAGGGGGGTCTTCCATCCTTTGGTGGCAGGGGGTTGCAAGCCATTGCTCACCCCGTCCCTGAGCTCTTTCTCTCTTAGAGGAACCATCTCAGAAGATGTATGACCACCGAAGACGGCGACGAGAAGAGAAGGAAGTACCTTCTCTTTGTGGACTCTGTCCACCTGTAGAGTCCAGACACTGATGCAGGAGGTCTGCTAGGAAAGCTGCCTCCAGCTTCAGAATAAAATGCTTTTTCAGCATAAAAGCACCACAGCTAATATTGGAAAATTCAGTAACTTTCAAACCAGCACAAGGACCAAGGCTATCGCCTTATAACTTGGGGGTGATGCTTTATCCCTCCCTTATCCTACACGAAGAATTCCAACCGTTTCGGGGCCCTGCTGGCTGAAGCACTGGGTGATTTCATTGAGAGAGGTCCTGTTGTGAGCTGCTGCAGTCCTGTTGTGAGCTGGCACACAGACCACAGGCTACAGATGTGATGTTAAACTGCACTAACCTTGCTCGTATTATCTTTATTAAGCTGGTTTAATAAGTTTGCTTTGGCACATGCTGCCTGCTCATAAGGTCACGTTTATCTCACTGCCTCAGCAATGAACCTGCAGAAGTGCTCCTCAGAGAGAAACCAGGCACTCAGAACAAGACTGTAACATCGGGTAGAGTCTCCATCCCTGGAGGTGTTGAAGGACAGCCTGGCTGTGGCCCTTAGTGCCCTTGGTCTGGGTGACTGTGGCGATGCCAGGTCCTGGGCTGTGCTGGATGATCTTAGAGGTCTTTTCCACCCTTAAATCTGTGATTTAGATGTGCTGGTACTGCTGCTTAACAGGAGTGTCAGAAGAAAAGCAACGAGCATTTATTTTACAGATCTCTTTACTTCTCAGGGAAAAGAAATGATTAAACTTCTCAACGTCTGCATTTTGCCCATCAGCCTACAGCCCAAACCTGTCAAGTGGATGGCAGTGGGTGGAAGTGCCTGTTGCACCTCTGCTTTTGGAAAAGACGAAGACCCAAGCTTCCTGATGGCACAGCCACGCTGCGATTTCTCTACCAGATCTCACAAAACATCATCCCACAAGAGTGATTCCTGCAACAATCTTCAGGTAAGTTCTAGAACAGTGAACACAGCTTGTGTTTTATTTTTGTTTCTTCTTCCTCTTATCTGAGTGTGTTTATATCTGTTCATCTGTTCCTGTTTGTCTCTACTTTTATGTGGTAGCATCTGTGAGTGGTAGCTCTGTGTAATAACCTGTAGATAAATTCACTCAGCAGATGGGTTTAAGGAGGGCAGCAGCATCCTGGGGGGGATCAGAAGGGGGGTGGTTAGCAGATCGAGAGAGGTTCTTCTCCCCCTCTGCTCTGCACTGGTGAGACTGCATCTGGAGTGCTGTGTCCAGTGCTGGGCCCCTCAGTTCCAGAAGGACACAGAGCTGCTGGAGGGTGTCCAGCGTAGAGCAATGAAGATGATGAAGAAAGGAGAGCAGCTCCCTTATGAGGAAAGGCTAAGAGAGCTGAGGCTCTTGAGCTTGGAGAAGAGGAGGGTGAAGGTCAGAAAGACCCCCTTCCCAGTGAGGAACAGAGCATTGGACCAGGCTGCCCAGGGGGCTGTGGAGTCTCCTTCTCTGGAGATGTTCCAGCCCCGCCTGGCTGTGTTCCTGTGCCACTGGGTCTGGGTGACCCTGCTGTGGCAGGGGGACTGGACTGGATGATCTTTCGAGGTCCCTTTTGACCCCTAGTGATTCTATGATTCTTTTCCTTTTATACTTTGTCTTTTTTCCTACTAATTACAAACCCTTCAAGCATAGTGGTCCAGCGAGTCAGGAAACTGAATCTTCACTACAGACAGAGATTATGTTTTGAAAAGAACTCTTTTTGATCTAGAATTCTTCAGGTACTTCATCACCCAAATATATACTGTAAATAAAAGCTCAGGACTGAAGACAGTGGAACCATTTCGATATGAAAAAGTTTTGTAATTACAGCGCAGCAGTGGAGTTAGGGACTGATTTGTGCCATGTGCACCTGCAACAGCCACTGCAGTCTGTGAAAGCTCAGTATTTCATCTGTATTGAAATAAACATGCTGCCACACACTGCTTATTTTTCAAATAAGGACATCGTTTTGATTGAAGACAGCTGCCTTGATCAGTCTTTCAAGTACATTTCCCAAGCACGGGACCAAGGTAAGAGAGACAGATCTCCTAGACTTGTTTATTTTAGTGATAACGACCTTTTATTGTAGTGATAGTGATCTTTAAGCTCTGTGTGTCACTGCTTTGTGATGATGACTCTGAGGGGTCAGTTGTGCTTACTAATTCACAGAATCACAGACTCATTGAAGCTGGAAAAGATCATTAAGACTTGGAAAGCCCTCTGAGTTCATCCAGACCAGCCCAGGACCTGACATCACCACATCAGCCAGACCAGGGCACTAAGGGCCACAGCCCGGCTGTCCTTCAACATCTCCACCACCTCAGTAAGCAGTTCGTTCCTGGCTCTGAGCCCCCTCTCCATGATGAAGAGCTTCCTGATATTCAACCTAAGCTTCCCCTGGCAGCTTCAGACCTTGCCCTCTTATCCTGTCGTTAGTTGCCTGGTTGAGGACCCTGAACCTCATCTGTCTACAGCTTCCCTTCTGTTAGAGGGATGAGGTCCCCTCTGAGTCTCCTCCTCTCCAGGCTAAACAACCTCAGCCTTTCCTTCCAGTCCCTTCCTCATCCTTGTTGCTCCTCCAGATGCTCTCCAGCCCCTCAATCTCTTTCTTGCAGCAAGGGGCCCAGCACTGCCCCCGGTACTCGAGGGGAGGTCTCCCCAGTGACCAGCACAGTGGGAGAGTGACATCCCTAGTCCTGCTGGCCACACTAGTGCTGATCCAAGCCAGGATGCCTTTGGCCTTTGTGCCACCTGGGCACCTTGCTGGCTCCTGTTCAGCCAGTTGCCACCCAGTGCTGCCAGGTCCCTCTCCAGCCACTCATTCTGTTATTAAAAAGCTAAAACAATTCTGTCCAACTGTTTATGAATTTTTAAATTATTCTTATCATCATTAATTTTAAGGGATTTACTGATAATTATTAGTGAAGTGTAAGCACCAACTGATGGAAAGAAGAGTCAGGAACACATTCCATGCTTGTTTTATGTCTAAGTACACTTGCCTTCTCTATACAAACTCACAGGTGGGGTTTATGGGGTTGATCTCAGCAGGATTTCTCCACTTTCAGCATAAACATCATTATCTCCACTGCGGGTTTGATTTATTCATTTATAAAGAGTTATATTGTTAACTTGGGAGGGATCCTGCTGTAGTGCATGACTCACATGAAGTAACCGTCCTTGAGCATCAGTCATAGGATCATAGGATCATAGGATGTTAGGGGTTGGAAGGGACCCAAGAGATCATCGAGTCCAACCCCCCAAGTCAAGGTGATAGATCCTGATGGAGGAATTTCATGGCCTTGAGACTTGTCTGTAACATAATGACAAAGACAAGTGAGGCTCACATGGTCAAAGGATGAGCTCTATCTAAACCAGACTAGATGCAGTCTGGTTAGTGCACACAAACCAAGCCCAACATGTGCCCTAATATGTTCTGTGCTGCTCCATGAGCAATAATGGCTGAAAAGGCTCTAGGAAAGTCTAGGCAAACTGCCTGAGGAGCTGTTCTGCCTATCATGTCCTCCTCACAGCACTGGTGATGCCTGTTACACACTGATGTGGATTCCTGAGGTTGCTAGAGCATCTTGGAGGTGGTGAACTGCAGTAACATGAACTGCCTGGAATGATGTGGAGTAGGGTGTTGTGGGAGTTCCACGACTTCAAATAATCTCATCACATTTACTTCGGCAGGAAGTGCTAACGAAGAGTATAAAAGAGCATATGTGATGTTTGTGATGCTCTTACCCAAAATTGTATTGCCGCATCTGTTACGCGCTGCAATTAGTCAGAGTTGAATGAGAAAGTAGGATATCCGATATCTGAACTTCTAGAACTGCATTCAGAAGTTAACTGAGGCTAGAAAAGACCTCTGAGGTCATCCAGCCTAGGACCTAACATCACAACAATTGCCTAGACCACCCTGGAAAGAATTATAGAGTCATTAGGGATCAGAAGGGACCTCACAGTGAAAATCCTTTCATTTCAGAGGAAATACAGGTTCATCGGCACTTGAGAGGATTTTGTTCTAAGGCTGAGGAAGTATAATGAAAGAGAGGAAGGACAGCTGAAAAAGACAAAGGGAGCTGAGCAGACAGGTGATTTAACTCATGTTCTGATATGTAAGGGATTTAATGAGCTTCCCTCTGCTGGCAGAGGAAGGCAATGGTTTCATACTTCTTTTAAAAGAAGAAGCAAACATAACCCCCCCCAAGGAACACACAGAAGCCTAACTAACCATCCAACCCCCCCCACGGGATGACACCAGGACACCTATGGTTTTGTACCTGTTACAGGCATTTTAGCAGTGATGTGACCAGAGAGATTTGTTGGCTGAGATACTCTTCCTCGTTTGAAATACCTGCAGAGAGATGGAGACGTTGATTCCTACTTTCATTAGGTCATTATCCTCCCACTCTTCCCACAGATTATTTGCTTTGTGTCAGCCTCCCACAATTTTACAAAGCCCTTGAGGGAACCTGAGCTCCACAGAGTTGTGAGACAGAGTAACGATGACTCTGTGATTATAATTATTTTCTTTATTGTTTATATTAGAGCAGCATGTACAGGCATCAGCTGCAATCAGAATCTCTCTTGGTAGGTGGTGCTATGTTAAATCCAGCAGGAGATGCAGTTACTATGTGGAGATGAGCCCTCACATGGGCAAGAGGATATTCTAACTAACCATCCAACTGCTATTCCTGATCCAGGCCAGGGTCCTGTTGGCCTTCTTGGCTACCTGGGCACAATACTGGCTCCTATGAAGCCAGCTGTCTCCCAGCAACCCCACGTCCTTTACTGCTGGGCAGCTTTTGAACCCCTCATCCCCCAGCCTGTAGCAGTACCTTGGGGCTGTTGTGACCAAAAAGCAGGACCCAGCACTTGTCCCTATTGTCCCTCAGACAACTGGCCTCTGCCCATCGATCCAACCTGTCCCAGTCCCTCTGCAGAGCCTTCCTGCCCTCAAGCAGATCAACACTCCCACTCCATTTGGTGTTGTCTGCAAAGTGACTGAGGGTGCTCTCCATCCCCGTGTCCAGGTCACCAATCAAGAGATTAAACCAGACTGGCCCCAACACTGAGCCCTGAGGGATGGCGCTGGTGACTGGCAGCCAGCTGGACTTCACTTGTGTGATTGGGAACACACAAGTACCTGTATCCATACACGTGGTTATATTTAGAGATCTTAAAAAAGCAAAGCCTTACCTATTTTAGTTGCTTTAATCTGTAAGGTTTTAACAACTCTGCATCTCCGTTTCTTGGCATTGTTGTGAGCTCTGTTCTCATTTCTTCTGGACCTCTGTTTTCCATCACTCAAAATATTATGAAAGAATGGAGAAGGACCTGAGAATTGGTGCCATGAAGGACAGATCTTCAGAGAATTAACGTCTTGCATTTTAGACCTTAAGAAAAAAACTTCAAGGGATTTTGCTTTGCTTTTCTTTGAAGTTCTATTGCTCTTGGAACAAATGTGATCTGAGGCTTCCCCTTGGAAAGCAATGTTCAGAGGGTTGCTTTTCATTTCTTCTCTGTTCCATTGGCTTTTTCCTTCCCCATCAGCCATAGTAGCCCCTTCAGAGTGTAAACAAACTCCGCTGGGTATTCCAAATGTTACTGCTTGCTTACATTTCAGATGAGCTTTCTTCACCTAACTGGAAACAGAGACAAAACCTAGACGCAGAGGATTAAAAAACCATGAGGAAAAGCCACCTAGATTCAAACACAGACAGGAGCACACAGCGTTCTGCCCTGTACAGCTGAGGACGTGTGATCAATAACAATCTCTTTCCAAAGAATCGGGCTGTCTTTTGAAGTCAACAGATTTTATTCCTCAATAAAATACCACAAAATAAAACAAAATAAGAACATAGGTGCTGGTTCATATCCCACTTGTGGCTATCTCCTCGGTAGGACCACCCAAATTAGATGGGAACAACACAAATCTGTAGGATCTTGATAAATGCTGCAATTAGGGATTGATTTCTTCAGCCGGCCTTTTACGCGTTGTTAACGGCTGTGGCTGAGAGAGGTTTGCCTCACGATTTCTGGTCAACTGTAATTCATGCTCCTGCTCTTCTCTGGATTTGATTGACTCTAATTATGGTTTACATCCTCCTTTTACACCCCTGGTTTCACACCTTTCTTCATGATCCCGCAAAAGGAACTTTGTGGTTGGTGTCAATAACAGGCGGCCTGATCAAGGGGAGTCTATTGATGAAGGCTTCTTGCTCCGGCTGTAGGAGGCTTTACACTCACAGGCTCTTGTCCTGCTGGGGACTGCAACTAACCCAGGATCTGCTGGAAAAGGAGCATGGTGAGCTGCAGGCAATCCAGGAGACTCTGGGATAACTTCTTGAGCCAGGTATTAGGCAGCCCCACTGGAGGGAATGCAATACTGGATCTGATGATCACCAGTGCAGGTCAACTCACTGGTGATGTCAGGACTGGAGACAGCCTAGGCTGCAGTGATCACACACTGGGGGAGTTCGCAGTCCTGAGGAATACAGGTCAGGCAAAGAGCACTCTGAATTTTAGGAAAGTAAACTCACCTGTTCATGACTTAGTCAACAGGACCCTCTGGGAGATGGCCCTTAGGGATAAGAGAACAGAGTGGAGCTGGGACAACTTTAAGGGTGATTTCCATAGAGCAGAAGAGCTCTCAATCCCACAGGGTAAGAAATCAGGCAAGCTAGGGAAGAGACCAGCACTGTTGGTGCAACTTGAAGCCGTTTTCTCTAGTCCTGTAGCTTGTTGCTTGGCACAGGAGACAAACATCCACCTCGCTGCAACCTCTTCTCAGGTAGTTGTAGAGACAGGTAAGGTCTCCCCTCAGCCTTGTTTTCTTCAGACTAAACAACCCTGGTTCCCTCAGCAGCTTTCCATGACTGGTGCCCTAGCTTCACCAACTTTGTTGCCCCTCTTTTGGCTGCACCACAGTACCTCAATGGCCTTGTGGTGAGGGCTCAAAACTGAATGCAGTACTTGAGGTATGGCCTCACCAGTGCTGACCACAGGGGAACAATCACCTCTATAGCCCTGCTGGCCACACTGTTTCTTACACAAGCTACCATGCTCTTGGTTTTCTTGGCTGCTTGAGCTAACACCTCTAGATCCTTTTCTTGTGGACAGCTTTCAAAATGCTAGTCTCCAAGTCTGGGGTCGTTATGACCTAAGTACATCCAAGTACTTGGGGTTTTTTGAGCCTCATACAATTGACCTCACCCCAGCCTGTCCGGCCTCCCTACCTTCAAACACAGTACCTGACTTGGTGTTGCCTGCAAACTTACTGAGAGTACACTCAGTCACCTCATCAGTGATAAAGATGTTAAAGAGAATAGTGCCCGATCCTGAGCCCTTATGGCTGGCTGCCCTGCTGGATTTAACTTCATTCATCATCCAGACGGCTTTTTATGCAGTGAAACGTGTGCCTTTCCAAGCCATCAATAGCCACCTTCTCCAGGAGAATTCCATGGGAAACAGTGCTTTACTAAAATCTAGGTAGACAACTGTCACAGTCTTTCCCTCATCCACTAAGAAGATCAGTTTGTCAGTCAAGCAGGAGCTGCCTTTCACAAACCCATCCTGTCTGGACCCCATCATCTGGTTGTTGTGCCAAGGGATGGCAGTCAGCATCTGCTCCATAACCTTCCTTGCAGCTACAGTCAGACTAACAGGCTTGTATTTCCCTGGATCCTTCTTCCAGCGCCTCTTAAGCGGCTTTCACCACACAGAGGCCGCTTTAACCATCCTGGAGTGATTTTTTACAGAAGAAAATATCCATAGGTGGGAAATGAGCGACAATTAGATGTGAGGAAGCAGGAGAAAGAGGAGCAGGAGCTGGTGGTGCAGTGTTCCTTTACTGATTCAGGCTGAAAGGGCTTTTCATCATCATTTTGTAAACACCTCAGGTCCCTCAGTCTGGACGCACTCCAACGTGCAGGGGGACGTTCTTGTACAGGGCGACAGACATGGAGATTTCTTCCTCATGCACACGGGAACCTTTCACTAAACGAAAGGAATACTCAAAGAATAGAAATCAGCTGGTAGTAAACTAAAATTTATGGAAATGGGGGTTTTATTGCAATTTGATCATCTCTTCGCTTGGCGCTGTTAAGTGAGAGCCAGAGAGTGATTGATTCAAACGTTTATGGTTTAAATCATCTTAGCAGACATAAAGGAATCATTCATCATCTTGCATTTACAAAGCAGGAGTTTGGCGAATAGATGTGCTGGTGTGGTTTAAAATTGGGAAACTCTGTCAGGTACAGATGCAAGACTGGAGCTTCTTTGATACCTCCTTTAAAAAAGCTCCTGTTTCGCTCCTCTTTCAGTGTGTCTGCCCTTTACAGTGGAGGTCAGCGCCTTCTAGGTGTAATTGTATTTGTATTAGGATTACATTTGTAGCTGGCGTGTCTGTTTCATCTTAGAACGGGATGGAAGATGTCTAACGATCCAGCTTTTCAACTAAAGGTGAGAATATAACCTCAGCGGGTACAGCAAGGTGCTGTCACATAGAAAAGGAATGTGGGAGCAGGGAATCTGTGGGTGGCAAATAACAAAGACGNGGGGGGACCTTCTCTCTCTCTTCAATTCCCTGAAGGGAAGTTGTAGACAGGTGTAGATCTGGCTCTTCACCCTGGCACCCAGCTCCAGGATGAGAGGGCAGAGCCTGAAGCTGCCAGGGGAGGGTTAGGTTGGCTGTCAGGAAGCCCTTCCTCCTGGAAAGGGTGCTCAGAGCCTGGACTGGACTGCCCAGGGCAGGGGGGGAGTCCCCATGTCTGGAGGTGTTGAAGGACAGCCTGGCTGTGGCCCTGTGTGCCCTGGTCTGGCTGCTGGGGGGATGTCAGGTGCTGGGCTGGATGAGCTCAGAGTTCTTTTCCAGCCTTACCGATTCTGTGATTGCTAGCTGTATGCTGCTCCTACACAAGTATTGTACTATCAGTGGATCAAACATCTTCCCATGCAATAAGTGTTTAATACGTAGCTAACACGAGGACTGCAGTAGAGTTCTGTCAAACCCATTGTCCAGTTTTGCTGTCTCTGCAAAGACAAGGATGTTTGGTAAAATAGGATTGATTTCCTTGGGGCAAATGTACAGTTGTCTGAAGTGACAATTCTTTTACAAGGCAGCTACAGGAGAGCTGCTTGTTTCTCTTTCTGAGGTGAAGGTTCAGTACCATCCATCTTACAGCGGGTCTCAGAACAGCCAAAGCTTGACGTTGTAATGCGTTGACCCTTCATCCTCTTAGCGATTGCTGCAAACAGACGGCAGGAGGTCTGATAGGTTTAGCTGGCTGCAGGTTAGAGATCAATGCTCGATGAGCATATGGGGCAGGCAGACTAGCTTCTCCTTTATTCCTATTAATTTTGAAAAGGGTTGTCTGCGGGTGAATTGATTGGCTCCTGTGTGAATCTATAGCAAAATCCCATAGTTAGCAGAGAGATACCTTGATAATAGGAAGATCTGTCATGAGGGCGAATTTCTAGCCTTGTTCCTTGTGAGGAGATCGAAAGAGCTCTGCATAAAGGTCACAGAAGTTCACTTTGCAGTAGGTTTAATGAGGGAAAGTTGAAAAGGCATCTTTTTGAGGAAATTAGGATCTTTAGAACAACAGAGAGTTAAAAGAAGCAAGGAGTGGGCAACTCGTTTGAGCCACTGGGGTTTTTTAAGGCCATCAAAACCCACCTAAGTTTGCTTCATTCTGTTCTCCCTTGTGTGTACTCTCTGATGGACTGAAAACTGGCTGGATGGCCAAGGCCAGAGAATGGTGGTAAATCCACTTGGTGACTGATCCTGACTGGGGTTTGACAGGGCTCAGTATTAACGTCTTCATCAATTAGGAGCCTGTGTGCACCTCCAGAAATAAGCAGACAACACTTTAGGCAGCAGTGTTCATCTGCTTGAGGCTCTACAGACAGATCTGTATAGGTGGGACCAATGGGCTAATGTTTAATATGAGGTTTAATAAAGCCAAGTAGAGGGTCCTACACTTCGATTACAGCAACCTCATGCGATGCTGCAGGCTGGAAAGTTGCCTGGCAGAAAAGGACCTGGAGGGGCTGGTTGACAGGCAGCTGAACAGGAGCCAGCAGGGTGCCCAAGCTGTAGAAATGTAGGCATTGCTCTAAAATGACCCAGATCTCCTGGTTCCATCTGGTTTGCTTCTGTTCTTTGTTGTTTCAACAGCTTTTTCATAGAATCATTAGGGATCTCTGAGCTTCTTTCTTAGTGTGTACACTTCCCCTCATACACCTTCTTGCTTACTGTAGCCACCTGAAGTTATTAGACCGCCCGTGTGTACTTTTTACTCATCACACATAATTTAAAAGGTTATTTTTCAATTAATCTCAGAAAGTCAGGTATTAATTATAGTTCACCCAGCGTGTACTGCTTACCCTATTACCACAGACTGCGTATTTTTCAGCTGGATCTCACTTGCCCTTTAGTTCACTTAAAGAGCTTCTTTCCTGATAAAATCCTCCACGTATTTTAGATCCTCATGCTGCTGGTGAATTTCCACACTAACTTTCATCTAAGTTCATTTTGATTCTTTAACTTCTTTCTGTGGAACTGTGAGGTAGCACAAGGCAGGGCTGTGGCAGAAATAATATGACTTAAGAAGTATCTTGGGTAAGTGATTTCATACTTTTTATTGAGGTTTGAAGCTTCTGAATGGTACCATTTCTTAGTATTTTACACGCAGGTTGTCTGCTCAATTTACAAACAAGAGAATGAGGAAAAGATTTTCCTGTTAGACATGAGG
>VZRI01008842.1:19046-48924 GCA_013397515.1 Upupa epops | reverse complement strand
GAACAGAGCTGCTGCCGTAGCTGTTTGGCCCCTGCCTGCTGCGGACGCCCTCCGGCCACTCCCTGCCGCCTCCTGTCTGCTCTGTTTTTCCGTCTGCCCCACGTTGCCGAGGAAAAGAGAGCCACATCCATCGCTCCAGGAGGACCCAGCCATCACCCTCCCTAACTGTCAGGTGGACTCTGTTGTGGTCCCTGGAATCTTCTTTTGTTTGGTTGTTTTGAGTATAGTGTTAGTGTTTCTTACTGTTATAATAAAGAATTGTTGTTCCTTTTTCCCAAAATCTCTTGACTGAAGACCTCTAAAATGAAAAACAATTTGGTACCTGTCAGCCCAAACCAAGACACAGCTGCAATCCCTCTTACCCTAGCTAACCACTCCTCCTTCCATAGTGTGTACAGCACCAGTTTTAGTATCATACACATAAGGTGTTCAATATCATGAGGAAGCATTGGACCCTGTTCCCTTAGCACTTTGAGAGGATTCATGGTCCAAGGCAACCTCAATCCTTTCTTCTCTACTGCCTCTATTAATTGAGTTACCCCTTTTGGGTCCAAAGGGATCCATATGTTGCCGTTGTATCTGGCGAAAACCTGGAACACCTCCACTGGTACTGTTAGGCCTTTTCCACCACAACCTCTCTTATCTTTTAACCAATCCGTGGTCAGATCACACCTACCCTCTCTACCCCTCAGGATAGGGTCACGCCTATGTTCCACCCTCTCCCAGAGAAAGGCCGCATCCTCCCCCGTTTGCTCCACCTTTTGCTTCCCCCCTGCCTCCTCCCCCGCAGGCAGGGGAACGTTGCACAGTGAAGGATATAGCTATTGTGGAGGGTATGGAGGCGGAGGGAACTCCATGTTCTGCGATAAAGCACTTGTATATGATAAAGGTGCAGTAGTCTGGCAGCTGCCATTTTGTTGTTTGTCTTCCAGTGGCTGCACGGGTGGGGACAGGGCAGGACGGGCAGGGAGCGGGACAGTTGGCGCCAGCGCCATCTTGGATGAATGTTCTTTGTCCAAGCATTTGCAAGAGAGTTCACTCCCTGACCCAGTCCCCAGACCACCCATATCAGGTCCCCACCCCAGTAGCATACGTATTGCATCGTGAGATTTACCCTCCTCTCTAGCGACCTTAAGGGCCCCCACTATCAACCCCCAAGTTTTAAGCCCTGCAGCTTTCTGTGCAGTCATCACATGCTGCACAAGATTTGAGGTAAGAGAATCCCATCTATGATGGTTAAAAATATTGCTAGGAGACAAAAGCTCCCCCTCACTCTCAAGCCAGGAAAGCACAGCGGCAATATCCTTCTTAGAAGGAGTATTTTTCCTCAGTGTTCTTTATAAAACTGAAACAATACCTTAATAATTAAATCTATGGCAAGACCACCCTTCCATGGGTAACCTGCCACTACATCACAGGTCCTGAAGTCCAACAGGAAAAAAAACCCTGCTATCAAAACCGCAGCCCACAGCAGACCTGCTACCAGAAAAACTGCTACCAAAACCACAGCCTACTGCAGATCTGCTACCAGAAAAACATTCCACCACCTCTGCCAACTTAGAAACTTACAAAAACTACAAAACCACAAAATCTACAAAATCTATGTAGTGCAGTCCTCACACAGGGCACCAGATGTTGCCATCCGGGTGCTACATGTTCTAATGCGCTACCCTATAACTGGTGAATTAATGACCAGGACCAATCCCTACATGTGTACACCGATATGGTGAGCAGTAAAATGGAGTTTATTGCTGATTGGCGTCTGCTTATATACCTACTCTACTTCATCTACGCCCCTTAGCTAAGCGTCATTCAGAGCAGGGGAGGTCCTGTCGCGTCACATTCCATATCCTCGACAACGTCTACTACAACAAGCACATATTACACAATATTGACTACTTTGCCCATTTAGCACCTCTTCCACTGAATGACAGAGCAGCAATTTACATTACAGGGCTCCTTTTGTCTATTGTGGTTAATAATAACATTTCTCTAGTTAAAAATCTGTCTTGCTGTGACATTTACACATGAAGAACAATCTGTTTTTTCTTGCAGTGTCTCAGAACAACATGCTATTCATGAATTTTAAATAGCAGTTTAACTAACATTGTACATGAGGAAATTCCTATCTTTTTTTAATGTCTTCGATAGCATGTCTGATAGCCATCTCTCTCCTAACACCCTTATATACACATAGCAGAGAAGGAAAAAAAAATATTTATTTTCAAATGTCTTGATTTCTTACAATCTCAGTAAGAAAATTTCTTACAATCTCAGTAAGAAAAGCACTCAGGATCTAGGAAGGATAATTTTAAACACTATTTTTTCCCCTCAGATGTTGGGACCCCTAAATTGTGCAGCACTAAAGAAGCTGTTGGATCAGCATGCTGTGCAGAACCCATTCCTGAAAGAGCCTCCCTGGTTTGCTGCTATGAGCTGTCACGTGATTTTCTTACAAGAAAAATAGCAATAATCATCCTTTCTAGGATTTAGCAAAAGAATGTTCCCATCAGAACTTGTCTTGGAACACCTGGCAGCCCATGGCTTGGATGAGTGCCCCCTGCACTGGGTTAAAAATTGCCTGGATGACTGGGCACAGAGAGTGGTTGTGAATATGCCACATCCAGTTGGTTCCCAGTGAGCAGTAGTGTCCTCCAGAGTTCAGTGCTAGGCCCAGTTGCATTCAACATCTTTACTGATGATCTAGATGAGAGGATTGAATCTCCCCTTAGTAAATCCCCTTAGGATCACACCAAGTTGAGGGGGGAGTGTTGATCTGCTAGAGGGGAGGAAGATCCTGAAGAGAGACCTGGACAGGAGCAATGAACAGAGGCCAATGGGATGAAGTTTAAGAGGGCTAAGTGCAGGGTCCTACACTTTGGCCACAATAACCCCATGCAGTGCTACAAACTGGGGTTGGAGAGCAGGTTGTGTATTTCAGAAACCTCTCGACTGTGAAGTGCACTTAAAGGAATTTTTGCTATTACAAGTTTTGAAGTCATGAGAACAAGATTGCTGTTAATGACTGAAGCAAAGATGATTACAAGTTTGTTTCATTTAACTACAGGGTAATAGATACATAGTTGGGTTTTTTTTCCTAGTCTCTTAAGAATTATATCCTCACTCTTGCATTAACCAGAGTACAAAACCTTTCAGAGGAACGTTATTGATCAGTCAGGAAAGATAGTACTTAATAGCAATTTCATTTTCTGTACAGGAAGCATTAAGGCTGAACGAGGTAGTGGCTGCATCTGTCTATCTCTGCATGCAGAGTATTTCTAGCCTTCAATGACTTTCTGTGTGAAACACTTGACATCTTTAAAAGCCTTTACAGAGACACTATCCTTGGAAGTGTCTATATTATAAGACTTTAAAATTAATATATGTCTTGAAATTTGGCATTAGCATTTTAACAAATCTGGTACACACAGATCTGATGCACCTGTGACAAATAGTATCTTAAAATGAAATTGTAAAATCATAAAAGTACTCACTGCCAACTAAATTTGAATGGATTTGTTTTCTCTCTTCAGTTAGTGGTATGATTCCAGAAAGCAGCATAGTTTAAAAATGATGAATGAGAAAGCGTCTAGTTTCTATTTTGCAGAAAACAGTCATCTAATTGGTATTTAAAAACTGATTGCCATCAAATAGATTATATCAACATTTAACTGATCTATACAAGGTCTTATCTTTGAATAGATAAAAAAGTCTTTAGTCCAATAACCTACTCTAACCAAGGTCAGGTGTGGGATCAGAGAAAGTTTGTCCAGTGAGGTCCCAAAAGCCACCAAAGATAGAGCCTGTAAAGAGGATGGTCAAAGGGCTGGAGACCTCTCCCCTAAAGACAGACTGAAAGAATTTCATGTTCAGCCTGGAGAAGAGAAGGCTTCAGCGTGACCTTGTATCAACCTTCCAGTACCTGAATGGGGCCTACCAGAAAGATGGTGAGGGACTTTCTCTGAGGGCCTCTAGTGTTAGGACAAGGGGGAATGATATCAAGATAAAAGAGATGAGATTTAGGTTAGGCCTTATGAAAAAATTTCTCCTATGAAGGTGGTGAGGCACTAGAACAGATTGCCTAGGGAGTGTGTGGATGCCTCATTCCTGGAAGATTTCGAGGGCAGGTTGAATGGCGTTCTGGGCAATCTGAGAGATGCCATGCCCATGNCTTCCAGTACCTGAATGGGGCCTACCAGAAAGATGGTGAGGGACTTTCTCTGAGGGCCTCTAGTGTTAGGACAAGGGGGAATGATATCAAGATAAAAGAGATGAGATTTAGGTTAGGCCTTATGAAAAAATTTCTCCTATGAAGGTGGTGAGGCACTAGAACAGATTGCCTAGGGAGTGTGTGGATGCCTCATTCCTGGAAGATTTCGAGGGCAGGTTGAATGGCGTTCTGGGCAATCTGAGAGATGCCATGCCCATGAGAGGAGGTTGGACTTAGATGATCTCTCAGGTCTCTTCCAATTGAAGTCATTCTAGGGTTCTCTGATTATCTCAACTTTCTTTCATGCTGAAAAGATTTATGCTTATATCAGCCTGGACCTCTTTTGCTCAGTTAATGCCTTTTTTCTGTACTTCTATGCAGCACTGACTCTAACCTTTTAATGACCTTCTCAAATTTATAGATGGGCAGCCACTAAGTTTTTTCTTACCCATGCAAAAAAACCCTACTAGTGCCTCAGTCCCGCCTCACAGGGAAAATCCTGCATCCCCTAAATAGATTGGTGATCCACAGTGGGCCTCATTCCATTTAATCAGTGTCTTTCTTGTACTAGGGATTCAAAACTGAATGCAATATCTAGATATAGTCAAACCAGTGCCTACTAGAAAGGTCTAATCCCTTCTCTTCACCTAGCAGTTGAGCCCATGTTAGTAACAGCTTGGAATACTGCTGGCTATCTTTGCTACCAATGCAGGCTGCTGACTCATGCTCGACTTGCTACTGACCCACACATTCAAGGCCTTTTCTGAAAAGCTGCTTCCTAGCTAGTATGTTCCCATATTATAGGGCTGCTAGTGTTTCCTCCTTCCATAAGTAGAAATATGCACGTGTAATTGAATTACACAAGGTTCATGTCAGCCCTATTCTATAGCCGTCTAGATCATGGATGTACTATTGTGGTTTTATATCCTTTCACTTTTGGAGTTGGAGTCTGGAAGACTGTAGTAATCCAGGGAGTAACAGCTGATTATTTTGCCTAGCAAAAGTAAAAAGCTGATGAAAGCTTTTGGATCAGGGGAGAGATTTGTGCGAGTGAGTAGAATAGAAATTTCTAAGTTACTGTACCCAGACCTTTCAGTAAACATTAACTAAAATACACATTCCTGAGTGGTATGATTCTGTCCTTATGGCATGACAGCGTTATGAATAAGGATAAGGGAGCAGCCCTGTGATTTTGTCTTCAATGCTAAACACTCCTTTTATGGGCCAGGTGTCATTGCTTTGACAAAATCATCTTCTTCATGTACCAAATGTGTGAATTTTGCATTTTTGTATACTAGTTTCCTTGGTCCATGCAAGACCACACGGTTTAGTCCATTGTATTCATTGGTCTGAGTTGGTTCTTGATTCTTGAAGTATGGGGTACACCAACACAGGTGGCACTCTACCCTTGTCATGCTTGTGTGATACCTGTTACAAAGGTGCACTGAGTGTCATCCCGTTGATGCAAAAGTTTATTTATTGTTTATATGGGGAGAGGATGTATTGAAAAGAAACATTTGTGTGAGTTGTTTCCGTGTGTACTGGGAGCTTAGAAGTGTTCAGTGTCTTTGTAAGCAGACTATGATAAAGACCATGGTGAGGCAAATGGTCCCCCTGCAGCCCACGCAGGCTCATAGTGGAGTAGACAGGAAGCTAAAGAGCAACTAGATATGACCTGTATTAACTCCCACTAAGTCTGAAATTTCTTACCTGAGTTAGTGAGAAGGAATTGCTTTTTTCCCCATCATTCTTTCATGCTTTTCTTTATACTCTGTGCAATTAATAAGTGCATTGAGGAGCTCTAGTGGCCAAGTTCATTGCCTGTGCTAGTACACAGGCAGGAAAACACAGCTAAAAGTATAGCATACTGAATCTTGCTTCATATGAAGAGAAATAATGAATTATAATTGCTAGAGAACGTGTAACATCTTTGTGCTGCTCATGGACACAGAAGTTGCTTATGCCATGATTATACCCATCTCTATAGAAAAAGAATAAAAATACTTGGTTTTATTTATACATTCCTCAAGCAGACTTTTCTCTAAGAAACTGCTAATGGAACTGTTAAATATTGTTTCAGAGTAGATCCTTGACTGATGTGGATCCTTGTGGTGTGTTGATTTTTGATTATGACAGTTTATACCTGGTTTACATGATGCATCTGTTTTATTTTTACTTGTAAGAATATATAAAGTACTATATTTAAATATCATTTTTAACTTTCTTCTTTTCTCTTGTGTGTAGCTTGTATGCATTCAAACCTGGGAAGAATACAACTTCCAAATTCTTTCCTGCTTCAAAATAGTATAGAAGAGCACCTAAGTTAATTTAAAAAAAGGTATGAAAAATTTGATTCTGATGCTGCACTATACCTGTGGAGGAAACAAAGTACTACATGAATGGAACCTATTAAAGACTCATTTACAAGACACTTCAGTTGAACAAGGTAAAAGGTGATTTATCTTGTGTATTTCATTATACACATTTTTTTAATATGCTGCTAATTTGCTTCTGTTTCAGTGGCAAATAAAATAATTCACTGGCTACTTTCAGTGTATCTTCATCTACTCCTATCAGACGTACCTATAGCAGATCATATAGATGCTTTCTTTTTATAAGTAATCTTTTCTATTTTTTTCCTACAGAATATCATAAATACTGTATATATAACAGTTTTACGGTGAATTAAAAGTTTGTCATCTGGTTGTGGAATAGAACTCTAACCTCTTTCTTTAATTTATGTTAAATAAAACTGCACAGCAGCAGTCAGCATCATTTGTCTAATGTGCAAACAATGAGAGTTACATCAGAATTCAGGTCTTGTGGCCTCTGTCCTCAGAATTTGTTTTAATATAAAATAATAATAATGCTAATAAATACAAAAACATAAGCATAAAGTGTTTGCTGTGTGGGTGGATACCAATCAAGATTTTGTGTGTTTTGGTGAAACACTTACAGAAATTGCAATCTTGTGGCACTCATGTTTATCTCAGTGCTCTGAAAAATTCACTCATAATAACAGTTAAGTATTCATATAGCTTCAAAGATCTCTTTTGTGGTAAAAGTCATAAGAACTATTATTTAAACGCCATTTTCCCTTCGTGAATAAACCTTGTTAAATACTGCTCTGTTAAGAGTGAAAAAGTAGAGAACATGGACTTTATTTAAGTAACACATGCACTTGGGTCACAACAACCTTGTGCTATGCTATTGGCCTGGGGAAGACAGGCTGGAAAGCTGCCCTGTAGAAAAGGACAGGCTGGAAAGTTGTCCTGTGGAAAAGGACTTGCTGGATGACAGGTGACTGAATATAAGCAGGCAGTGTTCTCAGGTGGCTAAGAAAGCCAATAGCGTTTTGGCTTGTATTACAGTTGCCAGCAGAAACTAGGGAAACAACTGTTGCCCTGTACTCAGCACTATTGAAGCCATACCTTGAATACTGTGTTCAGTTTTGGGTTGCTTATTACAAAAAGGATACTGAGGTGCTGAAGACTGTCCAAAGATCCTTCCAGTGAAGCTGGATAGAGTGCAAGTTCAATCAGCTGAGAGAACAGATGGTTGCATAGTCTAGAGGAAAGGAGGTTGTAAGTAAGTGGGAGTAGGTCTCTTCTTTCAAGTACCAATGAACAGGACAAGAAGAAATGGCCTCAGACTGTACCAGGGGAGGTATAGATTGGGTATTAGGAAGAATAGTGGTTCCTATCCCTGGAAGTATTTAAATCATGGGTAGATATGGCTCTGAGGGATACGATTTAATGTTGACTTGGCAGGGCTGGGTTAATGACTGGACTTGATCTTAAAGGTCTTTTCCAACAAAAAGTGATTATATGATTCTATAACAGTAGGTTGCTAAAGAGAAAAGAAAGGTAGATTTTATATTTCCCACATGTAACTTAAATATCAGAATATTTTACTTGAGGGAAAAGTATTCTTTTATCAGAATTAGTGTTGTAATGAGTAAGAGCAAGGGTCTAAATCTATTAGTGTTGGTTTCTGCAATTCAAGCACAGAAAACAGCTCACGGCAACAATTAAACAGGCAATGAAGCAACTTTGCTAAAAAGAAAAGAATTTATTGAGCCCATCACCAATAAGAAAAGTAAAAAATCTCAAAATAAGTAAAAAAATCAAAAAAGTAAAACAGAAATTGTATCACAATGCCTTTACACACACTCTGAGAGAAAAGGGAGACAGATAACGCATCCAGTTTTGACTTTAGATGAGAGCTCTGAAAAAAGAGTGTACACCAACACTCATAACCATACAACAACTACACATACACACACACTATTGCAACCCACTTCAAGACGGGAAAGAGTTGGGGGTGGGCAGTTGGCAGAAATACAGCATAAAATATAAATTTCATACCTGTGTAAAATTTCCTTTTCCAGTCATCTTGCAGATGTCAGCACTTCCTGATGTCTCAGACATACTTCTAGCTCCCCTCAACTAGGGGGCTGTTCTTTGAGGCTATAGCAGCATCAAACTTAGAGGATATAATAGAATCCCAGACTGTCTGTCTTTGCCGAAGGTTTAGGAGATTGGTACTTGATGATCTCTCTGTCTTATCAGAGGATTCTTTCAGTCTCCCAGTGGCAGAGAATACAGCAACAGACAACACGGAACTGGTCACATGGGGCCACACTGCTGTCTGGCATCTTCAAAGGTGATCCAGCTGAGAGAACAATGTGTAGGAGCCTGTCCTCTCTTCAGCCTGCTGCCAGGAACTTGAGCAAGTTTGCACTGGTTTTCTGTGTTTGAGCTCTCAGGCAAAAAAGAGCAGTAGTTGCCTCCATGGTAGGGCTGCAGCCAGGATAGGCTTCTTCTGTGCTACCCTTTGGTAGCAGATAGACCAAGAGCCTTTGCTTGTACAGAAAACAAATTGCATCCAGAGGAAAGAGGAGTGGCCAGCAGGTCATGGGAGTTGATCATTCTCATCTACTCACTCTTGTGAGACGCTCACGTGAAGTACTGCATTCAGCTCATGAGCCCCCAGCATAAGACATGGAGCTGCTTGAACATGTTATGAAAATGGTTAGAAGAATGCAATTTATCTCCTATGAAAAAGAGGATGAGAAATCTGAAGTTGTTTCGTCTGGAGAAGAGCAGGCTTGTTAGCATATATAAAGAGAGTTTATAAGAAACAGACATAATCTTTTTACCAGGCCTGTAGTATCAGGCCAAGGGACAACAGTTTTAAATTGGAAGAAAGTTGATTTAGAATCAATACCAAGAATAAGTTTGTTGCAATGAGGATGATGACACATTGAAACAGATTATCCTGAGACATAATAGGTGCTTCATCCTTGGTTGTTTTCGTTATCACTGTTACATTCACAATTCTAGTCGGTTATCTTGAAAACCACAAGATTAATTTTTGTGTATTCTGAGAATAGAGGGATTTAATATGGCAGAAGAGGTTTGGAGATTTAGTCTGTTTCTTTTGACTCCATCTTCACTACTTCTAGTCTGTGTTGTGGAGGAGCAATACATGGAACTGAGCAAGATGCAGCAACCATTTTGCCCTGGAAACATGGTGTGCCTCTAGACAACACAGAACTTCTGAGATCAGCAGAAAGAAAGTTTCATGTAATTTCCATTGTTTACTGAAATGGAGAGGGTTCTCTCCTTGGTGATGGCTGTAGGGATCAGTGCTCTGGTGTAAAATTTATATATGTTTACAGATTAATTTGGGATTTCAGTTAAACTGAGTCACAACGTGAATGGGACAACACAAATGAAGGAAATGTCAAGTATCTCATTAAATTTGGAGAGTCTATTACAAAAAGTAAAGTATTTTAATGAGTCTGTACTTTGTGTGAATGATTTATCATTATTCTGTATAGCCAAAAGTATATACAGCTCACTGAAAATTCAAATCCATTTCTTTTTCCTGCCAAAAGATTCTGATTAAACAAAATGTACATGAACTCAGAGGCAGTCACATTTACTTCTCTTTTTTCCCTGATAAACTAAAGATGATAATTAAAAAAACATTACCAAATAGATAGAAAAGCTGTGTGAGGCAGTAGATGTGCTGAAATTGATGACAGAGAAACAAACCAAGTTGGTCTTGCATCTGCTACTTCGTACACTTTTCCATATAAAAACCATATTCAATTCAATGTAGCTGAGTGAGAGACAGATCTTTCTCATGATGCAGTTTTGCTGAAATAATCTTTATTTGATGTATTTTTTCATCCTTTAAAATAACCATAGAATCATTAGGGATCGGAAGGGGCATCAGATCATCTAGTCCAATCCCCATGCCACAGCAGGATCACCTAGACCAAGTTGCACAGGAACACATCCAGGCGCGTCTTGAACACCTCCAGAGAAGGAGACTCCACAACTCCCCCCTGGGCAGTCTGTTCCAATGCTGCGTCACCCTCACTGTAAACAAGTTCCTTCTAATATTTACATGGAACCTCCTATGTTCCAGCTTGCAACCATTACCCCTTGTCCTATCACTAGATGACCTTGAGAAGATCCTGGCTCCATCCTTCTGAAACCCAAACCTCACATATTTATGGATATTCATGAGGTCACCCGTCAGCCTCCTCCTCTCCAAGCTCAAGAGACCCAGCTCCCTCAACCTTTCCTCATAAGGGAGGTGTTCTAATTTCTTCATGATATTTGCTGCTCTACCCTCCAGTAGCTCTGTGTCCTTCTTGAACTACAGGGCCCAGAACTGGGCACAATACTCCAGATATGGTCTTACTAGTGCAGAGTAGAGGGGGAGAAGGACCTCTCTTGATCTGCTATCATTTCTGTGTTAGCTCATGTGCTATTAATGTGAGAATAAAGTCTGAATAAAGGACTTCTGACTTTTTCTGTTCTGTTTTCTTGAGCTGAATATTTCACCCTAATGAAGTGTTCTTACTGTGTAGCTCTATCCCCTTTCAAAGGATCATGTTAAAGCACAGCAAAATTTTTAGTAAGTATGAGATATTTCTCTACAACTCTTTACATCTTCAGTCACAACTTGCAAGAGCAAATGTTTAGTGTTTTAAAATAGTTTATTCATTCCGTAACTTTTATAACACTTGATCATTACATTTATACTACCCTAATGGCTTTGTAATGGGGAATGACAATTTTTTAACACTTAAAAGGCTGTGTTACATTGCTTACTGGTTGTAACTTTTTGAAAGTCAGTTGGGTGAGCATGTTGTCTACAAATATTGCTACTGCAATCTTTTCTTTATGTAGGAATGTTATCAAACAGTTGTGTTTTTTTTTTCTTTTTAATTAAGCCCCACTACCCCACTAATCCAAAGCTCCAACAAAATGCTGTGCTGTGGAGAATGCAGACCTTTTCTTACGTGTGTAACAACAGTGACATCCTAAGTAATCCTTCACAGTAACACTAGTGCCCCACTATTAACATTCTAACAAGTTTCTTGATTCAAATTTTGAATTCCTGCTTCATGTTTCTTTTTTTTGGTTTGGGTTTTTTGTTTGGTTTCTCAATTGTAATATGGGATATTAGCATTGGGAATATGCATGTTTTACTATCTAAAACTACAGAATTTAATACCAGCAAATTTACTTCTCAAGTTGTAAGTGGTGCATATGTACACATTTCTCCTACTTTCAGTTATGTCACTGCAAAAAATACAAAGTAAAAATAATCTTATGGTATGTTTTCTGTGCTATAGAAATGCATAAATTCTATATTTAGTGAAAAAATATTTGGCTTCTGAATAAATGGGCTCATTTGGCAAGAGTAGACCTTTAAGAAAACACAGTTTGAAAAAAAACAGATGAAAACTGGCTTTGTGGAATCAGAACAAGTATGAATATGATGTATTGCTCTTTGAGTATGGCTTGTGTCTGGCAGCTGAAAGTAGAAATCTCCACATACATTCTTTCATTTCAATTTTCTTCAGTGAAAGAGAGATAATAAAATTAAGTCTGAGATACTAATCATCTGTCCATAAAATTTTCTGAAAGACATCTCTCTATCATGTTGAGCAAGGAGCCAGTGTCAGATTTTCCTTTTGACTATCCTACCTGCAATATTTTGAACATCATATTAGATTTTTGTTTGCTTATAATAGAATTTCTCACCCAGTAACCCATATGATTATGTGTCATTACTAATACATCAAAAGACAATGTAAAAAAGTAATGGAAAAAAAACTAATGTAAAAGTTTCCTCAGAATGTGTATTGGATAATTTTTTCTTGAAATATCTTTTTCATTTTGGAGAAGTCTTCCTGTGTGGAAAATATTTCTTCTGCAAATTCACCAAAATTGTTATACTGAATAAGTAATTTCCATCATAAATGTGCTTTGATTTATATGTTGCAGCAATAATTTTTAACAACGACACTGAATGCATGTCTAAGTTACAAATTTAAGTACAGTGGCATTAAGGAAATCTAATTTTAACACTCTGTATGAATATAATAAATCATTATAATACCCACCAAGTGTTATCTTGGTAATTCTATCTTCATTCACTTATTGCAACAGCTTTTCCCTTCATTGCCTAAAAATTCCATGAAGTATCCAGGCAATTTTCCAGTGAGGCATCTGGACTCCTAAATTTGGCAGATGTTCCTTTTCAATATCTCTCTCTTCTACATCTAAATATTTATCAGGGTGAAGTGTAAAAAATATTCCTCACTATGCTTCTTTTGAACTACCTCATTCTAGTCCACAGTAGGCCATGATTTTGGGAATTCTAACTCCATGGTATTGCAAAGGATACAATGGATGAGTGTACCTGTAGGCACAAGAAGTAGCATCCACACAATTCTTAATGCAAACACATTTTGAATTAATTTATTAACCATAGTGACAAAACCCTTCTTTTTGGACTACTACCTGGTGGTCAGTATGCTGACAAACTCTTCTTTCTGTGATGTGAATATCCATGAAATATAAGTACTGTTTCATTCTATTATTGCAAGTGTTAAAAGTGTATAAACATTTCAACGAGAACTATTTTACGTCTGCACGATGATCAGTTTATTGTAGACTAAAATTATTTGTTTTTTAATTCAATAGCATAGTCAGTCTGATAAAATAACTGTTTTCTGTAAATAATTTTCCTAGTGGTATGCTGCAATTCTCAGCAATGTCTCTTTCTGCCGATTCACACGAGCAGGTAAGGCAGGTAGACTAGAACAAAATTAGTATTTTATGGAGGTGCATTAATTTCCCTTGTGGTTAGTGCAACAGGTATGTGTAGACAATAGATTTTTTACACACACACACACACACATATATATATATCTTAAGACTGTCTGCAGCTAGCACACACACCTCACAGAAATAAAATTTTAAACATTCACTCAGTTCAAGTCAGTGAACAAGCATTTTGTGCTGAGATTTAGCATGGAATTATGGGTGTACAGAAGATTTTGTAAACCAGTTAGATTGTCTGTTAGGCATTATTTGGGGGATTAAATGAGGGGATTTCATAAACAAAAAAAATTTTGTGGTTATATTCTTTTTATACAAGTTACTATCACTCTTTCAATCCTCAATTGGTAATGTATTTTAAATTTTTGAGAAGTGCAGTGATTTCTCAAAACAAACTTCAGCAGAAAAAAAATTCATAGAACAGGATTGAAGCAGACTTTATGTTAGATTGAGTTATGCCTGTACAGAGAAAAGATTGGATGGTATTAGTCGTAAGCACAGCCTCTACAGGAAAAGTAATAGCAGGCATATTGAACTGTGAGTCTTAAACTCTATGTGATTCAATACTTGCTTAAACAGCATTTTTATCTCCTTGAACAGATTTAACAATTTCCTAGCATGTTTCCTGACATCTAAGCACAATTTTTATCCATGACCTATTCAGGTTCTGCCATATTTCCTAGAATATGATAAACGCATTTTCTTTAATGCAGAATTTGTCAGGGGTACAAATACAGTAGATTGCCTACACTCATTAAAATCAGTACTTGTGTGGACGTATTTGTACATTGATGTCTGGAGCTAAGAATAGAAAATGCTATCATACCACAGCTTGGATGGGCTAGTACTGACCTCATGTCTAGAATCTTCCAGCTCTTTTTCAAGCTAACTTTTCATGCTAGCTTGAGCCCTAAAGATCACCTACCCTACAGTTGTTGTAAATTATTAATTTCATATTACCTTACTTGACTGTTATATTATCTGGATAAGGAATCTTAAAGTTGTATTTTAAATCATCCTCACATACACTGTTTCAATTAAGGCATATTATTTCAAGTATATTCATCAACATAGAAGAGAGCAAAATGTAGGGAAAATTTAAAACTGTAGAATTGCATTTAACTAATTTCTGTTGAATGGAAATAGCAATACAGAACAGGACCAATGAAAGTGGAAGTAGTGTTTGGGTAGAAACAAAAGGAATAATAAAATAATAAAATTAATTACCTCTGTCAATGTGGTAAGAATAGTGAAGTCAACAAAAAATCATTATAAAGATAGAAGTGTACAGGTTCTAATGAAAGGGCAGTAGATGAGCAAAGTATGAGCCATATGGCAAATTAACAATTATGCGGTCAATAAGATATATTGGAAATAAGCATATAGGAAAACAATGAGCAATTAATCAGGCAATTCAGCAATAATATTCAATTTCTTATGGTTCCTACCTGTTTCTGTAAATTTGTATAGAAAGAGCTTTAACTTCTTTTTAAATACTACAGTATTGAGCTTTCTGTTCAGTGTTTATTAAGAAATAAAGCTGAAGAAGGAAATTCAACTTAAGATATTTTAGAAGTCAGAGTCAGTAATGAAACAAACAAAATGAACTCACACAGCAATGATGAGGCTGGAAAAGACCTTAAAGATCATCCAGTCCAACCTAAAACCAAGAAAACCTAACATCTAACATCTAGATTATGCCACTCAGCACTTCATCCAGACTTACCTTGAACACCTCCAGAGACGGTGACTTGACCACTTCTGTGGACAGCCCGTTCCAAAACTGGAACTCCTAACAGCTGTTTAGATGAGTTCTCTCCATTTGTAAACAGCATATTACTGGGGTTAGGATGGTGAAGCATAAGGCAGAATATGAGAAACTTTTTTATTATGCAAACATTGTGTGCAATACCAGGAAGCATGGCATAAAAGAAAAAGTTATTTGATTAGAAAGCTGAAGTTGCTCAGATTGTTGTGTTTACTGTTAAAAAATTAATGAATAATAGCAGTGAATATGATAAGAATTATAAAAAAAGTAATTTTAAAGGGCTTTCTGATGTAGATATATTTCTTTTCCTTCTGAGTTCATGTTCATGTTTAGCCTGGTATGTATCTGAAATATTGAAGAACATTTAATTTCAAAATCATTAGGCCAATTTGACTGCTATTGAGTCAATAGAGTAGTTATTAACACAAACAGAGGACAACTGGCCCAGGTATATACTTTCAATGAAAGACAAAAGAAAGAGTGAAAGAAATGTCAAATAGCTGACATAGAATGATTATAGTCCTCAAATGTGTCACATTTATTTCTGTTTCAAGGACAGAATTACTAACCCCGAGCTTAATAGTATTTAGTGTTTCATCTTGAGCACAGGAGTATATGCCTGGAGTAATTTTGCATACAAATTGTGACAGTAAATTCCCTGTCAAAATATTAATTGCAGAGGTCTGAAGGGCAAAGAGGATTTGCTCTGATTCCATCTGCTACTGCTGAACCATTTATTTGGATTCATGAAATTGAAACATTAACACACTAGTTAAATGAAATCTGTAAAGCACTTTTTCCCCAAATTTCAAGCAAATTATTCTGGTGAAAATTCAACTTAGTATTTCTAAGCTCAGACATATGCATACATAGAACTGAAAGAAATTTTCTTTTTAGAATTATGACAAAGATGGTTTCTAAAGCTGAAATAGTCAGGGTATTTTGCATCAGAAAAAGAAGCCCAGAACATTGGTTAGTAAACATGTAATCTATGTTGATTAGAACATGAAACTCAGAACGGACACAGTGCAAACATATGGTGTGAAAAATTCATTCCTAAGTACAAAAACAAGTTCTAATAGTCCATCTTCCTTCTGATATCCTCAAAGAATTTCTGAACCACTAAGGCATCCAAAGTATGTCTTTACAGCCCACCATGATGTTCCGTGGTCTTCACACAGAGGTCTAGGCAAGTGCAATTCCGGATAGGCATAGTAGCTTAATTTGTAAAAGCTGTGCAGCAGTTTCATGGTCTAAGAGTTGACAGATTGACTATGTATCACAGCAGAAATAATTAGCTCCACATTCATACAACTGTATGCTGTACTTACTGTCATTAAGTACTTTATTTAGGACTAGCTCAGAGTTCTCCCTAGTTTTCCACTTTATGACACAAAAAGTCACAAAGACACAGAAAACCTTAACTTCTACATTCTTTAGATGAAACATGTTTTAATAGTTGCAAAGCCAAAGCACTGTAGTGGGAAGAATCACACAGAAGATACACAGAAAAGACAAGTCATTAAATCTGTGGAAGTTTTAGTGACTGCTGTGATTTGCAGTCTGTTCAAGTCTGTCCTGACAGTGGTCTTAGCACTGGAGCAGTGTTTGTGTTTATGGTAGCTGTCTTAAGAGACCAGTAGAATAATTGCTAAGAGAAATAAAAAATTAAAGGCTTCATTTTTTGTCAACTAATGTTCAGGGAAGCAGATTGTTGTTTGCAACACAGACTATATTGTCATGATATATTCCTTGTAAATAGATGCTTTTGAGTAAGTAAATGAATATAACAATGAAAGTTTTAGATCAGCTCCTTAAATCAACAATTTCAGTTTCTTAAGGGATTTTCTCACATTTGAACAAGTCTGTTTGTCTTCTATTTCAAAAACATCTTCATTCACTGAGCTGCAGTGTTGATTACCACTGTTCTTTTAAAAAGTTATTAGCGTCTCACAGTTACCAGAACATGAAAGCCCTTATTATTTCAAATGTGAAGAAGAGAGAATGATTTATGTTTCAATATCTTATGGTACATTCTAATTTGAATTCTTACACATAGATGTGCACAACCATATGTACATAAATACATGTACACATACATAAGTTTTATAGACTTCTCTGAAGCTTGAAAACTATAGGATTAATTAGAATTAGATAACTGTAATTCAGACCCTGTCATTGCACATTATAAAGGAAGAGGTAGAAAGTAAAGTGACCTTAGGTTCCTTCTTACACAAGATTTGTGTTAGCGCTTGCCATTTACTCCCTATGTACATTTATGCCATTACAAATTGAGCTTGCAGCCTGGTGTTATACCTTTATTGTTATATCAATAGGTAGAAGACTTGTTAATGAACAGTAGGAATTGATTGAACTTTTAGAAAAAAATAGTGCAAGGCATAAAAGGCAATGCAAGGGCAAGCAGAACACTTGGACAAACAGAGGACACAATTGTTAATTTTCTTCACTAATTGGTACCAGATGATTTGAGTATTTATTGAGTATATATCTATTGTATGTTTGTAGAATGTATCTCTAGTATCACTTCAAATAAAGTTCAAGAGGACTTTAATTCCTTTTTTTTTCTTGTCACATTACACAGCTTATATCTTTAACAGAGCTCTTAATAACACTTTTAGATAGAAATTTATCATTAAAGTATTCCAGTCTAGAATCATTTCTTCAAAAGAACTTTCGTCACCTAAAATCTGCCACCAAGTGTAATATATGATTTTTCAAAAGAGGCATAAACTCTGGCTACAAGCTCTCTTCTCAAATTATGTGCACAAACATCCAGAGGATTGCCACAGAATTTTAAGTTCTCCTCCTTGGTACAAAGAAAGAATTTTCTCTGGCTCTTATTTTCTTTAAATTTCTTTAATTAGTTTTGCTAGTAGATATCTGAATAAGAGTAGCAGTTAATCTTACCCTTCATTTATGTTTTCTTAATAATAAGGACTCTGCACTCTTTTCAGTTTACAATTATAATCTTCTGGTCCTCTGGAGACATTTGCCTGTCATCTTTCTTTGATGCATATTGCCAAATACAGTCAGGTGTATGTCTAGGACAATTTGAACATAAGACAGAGTCCTGGTTTCGGTTTCCTAAAAGCATGAAAAAAAAAAGTCACAGGACAAATTTATAGTAAAGAAAAAAATTATGTTTTATTAACAAAGAACAGGAAACAGAAAATTGGAATAAAACAACAGCACCATCTGGCAAAGTATTCTCTGAGGTGAACTGAAAAAAACATTCCACTCCATTTTCTTTCCCCTGAACAACCAAGGGAGAAAAGAAAGGATAAGACAATAAGAGAAAATGTATATGGGAACAAAATGATACAAAGTTTGAATCAGAAATTATGGAAAGGTGAATAAAATGCAAAAAAGAAATTTAGGAATTATCAGGAAAAGGATAGAGAGGGATTATCTTTTCACCAAATCCTCTTGGTGAGATGGAGATAGCAGATATCAGTACTGGGTCCACACTCTGATTCGAGGAGGAATAAAGTTCAGCCCTTTCACACTCCATTGAGTGTTGGTTTTCATATTGTACATTGATGGAAACTGGATGGTTGCCTAAGCTGTCATGTCATGTCAGGGATTAGGAATTAACTCATGACAGACAGCTATCATGTTCAATCACACAGATGTATGTGACAATATAATGGAAGAAGGTTTTTATTTTGTTTTTCTTGGAACAGTCTGCTCAAATTGCCAGACAAGGTGTTATTTCAAAGAGAAAGATACATTTTATATTTTAACATTAATAAAGAATTGTTTTTTTCATTATACTTAATATAGAAATGTATCCATTTATGCTACCTTTTCCCAAGGTAGTATATTGTATTGCTCTACATGTTATGCAATCTCACATAAGATATTTCCATTTCCTTTTAAGACTTAATTTGTAAATAAACTCCTTTTATAATGAACACTGTTCAGAACAGATATTTAGGAATTTGAAAGCCACATTGCTGTGCTGATCTGGATTTTAGAGACCCTAGCAGACAGTTCAGAGTATCTCACCTATAAAATGCAAGCCTTTGCCACTTGCTGTATCAGTCTGCAACTTTCAAACATGCCACACCAAACACTGGAAGGCAAACACCTAACTCTGTACAAAATACTGACCCATGCTGAGTGGTCCTGATCACCTGGTTATCCAGTAAACAGTATGTAATGGCTCTCAAGATGAACTGCTCCATAACCTTCCCTGGCACCAAGGTCAGACTCACAGTTGTGTAGTTCCCTGGATCCTTCTTTTGGCCCTTTTTGTAGAGGTGTCATATTTGCTAATCTCCAAACTGCTTCTAAAAATCTTCTGACACAATTTGAGGTAATTTCTTCTTGTCTGATGCTTCATTACTTGGGAGAAAAGACCCACATTCACCAATTTACAACCTCCTTTCAGGTAATTGTCTCCTCTTATTCTTCTTTTCTTGTTAGACAAAGGGATGTGAAATTATGGCATACTCGTATATTTCTCTTTTTTCTACTAAACCAATACTACTAAATTTTTAAAAATCTGATTTGATTCCTCCTGCAGATACACAGGTACTTTTACATATATACACACAGATGTATATTATTTTCATATGCAAAATTATTCTGATAGAGAATACATTGTAAAACTTAATGTACTTAACAGTTGCATGCTTTTCACTAGCACAGCAACATTAATCTACAGCAGCAAATTGATAAAGCTGATCCAGTGAGGTAGTTCTAACATTCCGACTAGGCCATTGTGATGGATCACAGCTTGACAAATGATGAATAATGCATAGGAGCATACACATTGATGTGTTACTTAATTACATTGTTAATACAACCACGGTACAAGAATTTCAGAAGGTAAAAATGGATACATCTGAAACACTGTGATGGTTATAATTCCATATATCAAAATGCCAAAGATTGAATAATAAACAAAGTTTAATACTAATAGTAAAAGAAATGAATGCAGCACATAGTGTGAAAAAGATAAGGGAAAATGTAAAGATAACCATAATGATATATTAATTATTAACAAAAAAGTACTAAGCTGTAATTGTTTCAGAGGTCCCTTCCAATCCCTAATGATTCTATGATTCTATGATCCCTGTACTGCCCTCTTAACAGCTCACATGTATTTAATGATCTTAAATGATCTTTTCCAACCTAAACTATTCTATTATTCTAAACAGAATTTTCTTTCAATGTATTAGTGTAACATGTTTGTCTTAAAGCATATTTTTCTTTTTCAAATTCTTTTAGAACAGGTGAAATAAGGACGAAGTGTTTCATTATGTATTCGTATTGCACTCTGGAATTAGTACTTTTGTATATGAAGAGTAATGTATAGGAAAAACATACTGAAAACTCTCAGCATTTCCAATTTTATTATTCCTTTCTCCAAGCAAACATGTAAAATATGTGGGTATCATCTCAATCTCACAGACAAGAAATTAGGTTTTTGTCCAGCTCACGTTAGAGTAATTGGAAGAAAGTTGCAGTTAATGACAAGATGAAAACTTGAGTGTATTACACTCTTGGGCTTGTGAGTGTACTATGGGGCAACTTTGAACATTGAAGACTGGAGTTAAAGGCCATTTGAAATGCCATTGCTAAAAACTGATTTTACTCTATTGTTCACTTCAGCATTTCTGTGAGAAACAACAAAGCAAAGAATTCTCGAGGCTCTGACCTCGAGGGAAGTGTTTATTAGGGTATTTTTGGACACATATGTGACATAAAATAATCCTGAATATAAACATATTTTTTTAACAAGGATCACCCTGATGCTATAATATGTAGTAAAACAGATTTGGTAATATTTTTATGATTTCAAATTTATAAAATAAGCAGAAATTAAATAGCTTTTTTTTTGTGTAGTGCTTTTGAAAACTTTACATTACACTCGTAAATATCAGCATAGCATATGTAAAATGTTGAACATGAATATTTGTAAATAAGGTGAGACTATTTTTATACTGAATTTGGGACTGAGAAAATGCAATAAACATAAAGCACCCATCCGATTTGTCTTCTTCAATTTCATGTTGCACCTTTTTTCCTTGTGACTTTCTTTTTGGGTGAACTTAGCATTTTTAGTTTAAGTTTAACTCTTTATTACTGCTTAACTGTCAGTGTTTTCATGTATGCACATGAAGTGGCTACTATCATCACTTTTAAACATTTCCATCATACTTAAGTAAATAATAGTTCTTGGCTAAGCTTTGTGTCTTTCCATCTCTCCACTTACTGTTGTTTCCTTTGAGGCCTCCAATTTCTCCAGAGAAGTACTTCCAGTTTAGAGCTTCCATCTTTACAGCACTCACAACCATCTATCTGGCAGAAACTAAGGGTAAAGAATACCTAGAGGTTCAGATTCAATCTACAAGTCAATCTAAATATACACAAACCAATAGTGAAGAGTGCAGTCCATAGCAGGTCTCTGGAAATATTCAAGAGTTATATTTACTCATAACAACTTATTTTCATTCCAGTTTTCCAGTACAGGTGGTGAATCACAGGTCTCAGACAAACATTAAAGATTCTTTCATTTACAAGAGGATACTGAATATTATTTTGAAAATCATTGTTTAGCATTAAAGTGTTGTCTTAATGCAAATGTGGTGAAAGGTCATAGCACACCTGTGCCTTCCAGACTCTTAGCATTTTTCAGTATTTGTGTTTAGAGGAAATCTTCAGCTGTTGAAATGATTCTCATGTAGTCAATGTAGTCAATGCAGTCAGAATGTGGAAAAATTAGCTTCAAGTTAATTTTCATGGGCACATGACTAGAACTGATATAATCACAACCTGTAGATCTTCCTTCCTAGTGGTCTTCCAGAGGGCAGTCTTTGACCTGTTTAGGGCATCAGTTGAAGCAGTCCTTTTGGGAGTCATTTGTGAAAGACAAAAGCAACCAAGAAGTCTCCCAGACTTTTTGTTCTTCAAAAAAGTACTCTTAAAGGCACAAGGTCAGGCTGTCCCCATGTATCACAAGATAAACTTTGTTTTTTTCACCTGCAATACTTGAGTGTTTTTTTTTTCCAAACCTCCCTGTATTGTCTTTATTTCAGCGCATCAGCAGATTTACTAGATTAATTAGTTAATTTTGTCATCTTGTTTTTTAACTGTTGACATATGGAAAATGAATTAATTTATGGAGATTAAGGGTGTGTCTACAGATCTCAAACTTTCTCCTGACATGTGATTAGGATTTTAGCATATAAAACAAAAAGATATTTCTTTATTTTATGGAATTTCTTAAACTACACTTTCTTGATGTCTCTGAAATTTATTTTTTTTATTTTGTGCTTTTATGTACTGTAGTTGCATTTTAGTCTTCCTGTGATTTTGGAGGTGATGATGAAGAATGGGAAATATTGTAAGAATTCATCTTTGTTATTTATTTGTTAACTTAAAATTGCCTAGCTTAGATGCTTTAAGTTTCTATGATTATTACATTGGGAGTGTTGTGCCTAAGTCTTAAACCCCATAAAGACAACACCTCCACCTTCTCTTTTCTTCACAGTTGTAATTTATTTCCTCATATCTGCAGTAAAATTTTACAGATGTGAAAATACCTTTCCCTGTATTCATTGCAAATGTGATTTTGGAGTACAGTCCATTCCCCACCAGATGTGTCCTTTTCCATTTCTGCTCTTTCTTGTTTTCCTGTCTTGTCAGTACAGCCAGCCAGCAATGTTGGCCCGTTGATGCAATTTTTGCTTTCTGTAATGCATTGTAGTTTTTCATGTTATTGCGTTGTTGGTTTATATACAGGTCAAGTCTTGGCTCTCTTCCCTATTTTTTTCCTTTTTACATTTAATACAAATTAGTAGGAGAAAGAGCTGATAACCCACCTGTCTTCCACAGAGCCTGCATGCCTCTCCCATGATCCCCTCCATTGGTTGCATATGGGCTACATAGGCTTTCCTGGACATCATCAGTAGTAGTGTGATGCTAGTAGCTTTAGTCAGAGATGTTGGACTTAGACTTTTTTGGGCTTGGCCAAGACTCATACACATAGGAGACATTTGACACATAAAAGTAGTCATATTACCATAAAGTTTAATAAGTATTATGGCCATAATAGCAAATGTAGAAAAGATAGGTCTTTCGTCCAAATAGCCCTTGACACCTGACAGCAGGACATCAGCACCTGGATAGTGGTACTTGCAATGTTTCATGGATATTTACTTGAAATAGGAGCCTTTGCAATGGGATTGGACAAAAGCAGTGAGTACCCTTTCACTAGGTATCTCAATTGTCCCATTTGCCTGTTCTCCTGTCTTCCCAATCCTGGCCTATTTGAGGTGTTTAATGTATTCATTGCAATGGAGAAGAAGAGCTCAGTTTGAAACAGATAAAAGATATTAAACTTAGGTCTTCGGCAAACTGGGAGAGTGGTCTTTGTCATACAAATTAGTCTGGGATGTGACTTGATCCTCCTTCTCCACCAATTCCTTCCCAAATGTAAACAAATTTTCTCAAAGCTATTGTTGTGTTATTTGTTGTTAAACATAATTAATAATTGTGCATTTTGCAGAAGAAGATAGGTGGGAGTTAAGGGTGTGCATCACCTTGCTCAGTCTAGCAGCAACCTGAATGTCTAATCAGCTAAAACTCAGTGATGAGGAATAGCTGTTTTAATTTAGGAAGATAGCCAAGTGGCTATCAGAAAACTCACCTAATTTACCTTAGTCCTCAGATATGTGATCTAACAAGTAAAGCAAAATAAAAAAAAAAATGAGTAAAAAGCTTTAAATAACTGAAACATCATAGAAATATTTACAGCTAAACTCTATGATGGATGAATCAAGGTAAAGACTGAAGTAAAATTATAGTATTAATAAATATTGTGCATATGTTTAAATCATGAGAATCTCATTCTAGTATAGGATCTGTTTCAGTTGGGTTGCCTGTTAAAGCTGTGAAGCATTTTCTGAGTCAACATCACAATCAAGGATTAAAGAAAAAAACCTTTTACACCTCAATATCATCTGTTTTCTAATAAATGTTCCTAGTGCAGGATGTGTGTCATATATGCTGACTTCAGGATGATGAAAGGAAAACACTAGGAGCTTTTTAATGAATGTATTTCAAGAAACTGAAAAAGTAGATAGACCTCAGATTGTTTTAACAAACATATCACTGTCACTGCACTTCACTGTTTAAAAATTGTTGTCAGTCTACTTATCCTTACCCACCTGCTGCAGTTTGTGTCTGGCATGGTTTCAGTTGTGGATGATGGGTCTGCTGTTATGATCCTTGTAAGAAGCTTCACAAACTGCACCCCCCCCCAACTTCAGGTAGAACTCTTCTGTTCTGAAGCTAAGCAAGTCAGCACCTGTATGAATTAATGTATTCAAGAGGGAAAATTCATTTCAACTTTTCCTGTTTTGGTTTTTGGATTATTTTTGCTTTTCGCTTTGTTTTCTGTGATATCATCTTTTGCTTGCATTATGAGATAGTGGAAGATACAACCATGCAGTTAGCTAGATTTATGCAGAGGAAGAAGAAACAGAGTCATACCAGAACAGCTTTTTTCCATTGCCTGTGGTGGTCAGCAATGGACAAGACTCCTGGCTGCAGCTAATGAAGGAATTCACACTGGGGCAAAGGAGTAATCCTGAAAAAGGCTGTGACTTTTAAGTCTTGCATTGGAACAGTTCATCACTGGGAGGACTGCAGACTGTGCATGACTTCCATGTTTGTCAGAGAAGTTAATGGAGAATTTTTCTCCCATGAAAATCACTTTACCACAAGGAAGGACAGTGAGGGGTCTTACCTCTGAAGGGGAAGTCAGTGTTTCAGACAGGAAGCTTCAGTTAAGAACCAGTTGTAACTCTCTATTGGTTGGTGGGTTTCTGTTGTTTAAACTAAACTTTAGTTTTTTTCCCAAGTTGGATGTACCTTTTGCTTGTGACCATAAGTAGTGAGGGAGCACCCCCTGTTTTTGTCTTAGCTCACACGATTTCTGCTAATTATGGAGAGTGTGTCTCCCAAGGCCAGCCTTAGCCAAACAGTAACACCAAGTATATCTCTTTGTGATGATTTACTCATGTCTGGGGGCAAGGTTTCCACCAAAGTCCTTTCTATCACTCTCCCTTCTTGGATGGACAACAGAGAGAAAAATGTAATGAGGGGCTAGTGGGTAAATACAACAAGTTTAATAAAGAATTAAAAACAAAGACAATTAAAAAAAAATATTCTCTATTTATAGTCAGCAGAAGTTGTTTAGCAGGGCCCAATATTTGTAGTGGCTGCTCCAGAGGACAAAACACCTTCCTTCCTTCCTCTTGCTTTTGTATCTGGACTGATGTCATATAGTATGGAATATCCCTTTGGTCCATAAGGGTTAACTGGCCTGGATTATCCTTCTGGTCCATTTGGGTTAACTGGCCTGGCCTATCACTCAGCCTTCCTCATTTGAGGAGAACTTAGGAAAGGAAAAAATCACGAAAAAAAACCCCCACAGTCTTGGTGCTGTGTGAACACTGCTCAGCAGTATCCAAAACACTGAGGTGTTATCAACACCACTTCCAATACCACAACAGACAGCACCATGAGAAATGTCATGATGAAGATCAACTCCAACACAGCTAAATTTAAGACAACATTTTTGCTTTACATTTTCTCCTAAGTCTTAATTAGTCTAAGTGGTTTTAGAATGGTGTTGCCTTTTCACTCAGACTCATGTCTTCTACCAGTAACTCTGATTATGACTTGAGGTTCTTCTTAAAGGATTCAGTATATAACAAACTCTTTGTGACACTGTTTTTCAGAAACAAATGAACCTCAGTCTTGAATCACAATGTGATAGGTAATGGTTCAAATACAAACAATCAAAATTTAAAAGCATCTTATGCTTTGTGGTTTCAGGATCTCTCATTCTTGTAGTTCTCAGTCATTACAAGAGCTGGACCAGAGTGGTGAATCCCAATTTTTTTCTGGTATGTTACAACCAATGTAGTTAATGACAAGGATGGTTGCTTTGAAAAGGAAAGCAGGGACAGTCCTTTCAGATGTTTCTGTTAGAACCAAATGATACGTTGACCTTGATAGAGGCTTTCTGCTTACTCTGTTTCCACACGACCTTTATAGCTTTAACCAGTTCAGTGATTTACTATGCTAGAAATGGCAATAAATTTAATCCTCACATAGGGCAATGTGCTGTCCTGAGGTATCTGTGAAATATTTCCCTTTGATCTGATCATGGCCTAGAAACAGACTCTGTTTTAGCTAGAAATCACAGATACTCTTTATATAAGCCACCCTTGAAATTGATTCAAACATTTTACCTAGAGTAAACTAAAAGTTAGCCTCTTCCTGCTGGTTCAATTACAGGCATAAAATACTTCTCTTTAAAGTAGCAATGGTTCTATTAACTACATAGGCTTGCTTGTGTGTTCTTTCAGTAACGTGTAATAGGCAAACTTGAGAATGAGAGAGCATCTTGTATATCTTTACAGTATCATTTCTATGTACAAAGTAGAAAAAAAAAATATTTTCCCAAACTGTCACCTGATCTAATTCATACAAATTTATAGATTGGATAAGTGACAGCTCAGGATCCTAGAATGTGACTTTGAATTTTGAATAGGATTATTGAATACAATATCTGATATGATGTTGATAACAAATCCTAATATTAAAAGATTATGTACCTCTTTTCCCACTATTAATTGAAATCTTGATCATTTCATGATCACTGCCTCCCAGACAGCCTCTGACAACCACATCACCCACCTGTTCTGCCCTATTTGCAAATAGCAAATCAAGAAAATCTTCACCCCTCGTAGGCTCACTGAGTAATTGTGACAAAAAACAGTCCTCAATACAGTCTATGAACCTTCTAGACTGCCTCCTTACTGCTGTGTTAAGGTCCCAGCAAATATCTGGGAGGTTGAAGTCATCCAAGAGGATTAGGGTAAGTGATCTTGAGTTATCCTTCAGTTTGTAGAATACTTGATCAACCTTGTCATCCTGATTGCATGGTCTGTAACACATTCCTAGCACAATGTTGATCTTGTTAGCTAACCCTGTAATCTGAATCCAGATTTTTCCCAATTCCTATTATTTGAAAAGAATGCAGGGGAGACGAAATCATTAATGAACCCAGGTGCTGTATGCTACTTGAAGGGTGCAACAAATCACCAATTAATATAATGTTCCTATGGGTAAAGTTATTTCTCTCCCCTTATTTTCAAAGGTTCTGATAAAGTCATAACATGTAACTGAGAGTGTTGCTGAAGGGTGATGTGTGGCTGAGACAGAGGTACCATCCAGGACTTCAGGGAGATCAGCATGGAGCCACTGTAGTGGTAAGGGGCAGGTCATGATTTGGGGATGTCTTGTTTAGCATGGCTGTATTGGAAACAAAGTCTGTAGATGGCAGTAGTGTTGACACCCCCCAGGTTAACTTTCACACCAAACTGTAGATCACATTCTTGCCCCCAAGCTTCAGGTATTGCTTTTTTGCAGGGTAACACAAAGTTAATGATCAGGTTATGCTTCTATGACTAAATGAATCCCAAGCATAAGGAAGAGGTGAGAGAGACTGCAGAGGAGGCTCACAGGGTAATATATTTACAGGCTAATGAGATCAGTCAGAGCCTGTTGTTGCATCCATGGTGCTGAGTTCTTTTTCAATGCATTTTCAACCATTCAAAATCTGGGTTTTGAGAAAAAAGATAACATCTACTCTTTTAATTAAAAATCTTACAGAAACTGGTTCTTTATATATCACTAAGAATTTTGAATAACAGATGACTGTGAATATTAGTAAGTCAAACCAGGTATGGCTTCAGAATAAACATGTATAAATTCAAAAGTTGTTATTTTAGGATTTAGTCAGCCAGATCCAAGTGGCTTTAGATAAATCACCTGCTAACTATTTTGCTTCTAAATCTTGAGACTAAATCATGAATAACAGATGTTTCATCATGTGGAATAACCAAGAGTTAAGTACTTCTATGAGATCAGAATATTTTAGACCATGACTACATCTTCAGTAGCTGGTGATAGCCATAACTGCACTTATTCCTCCTGCTGTCGAATCTTATCCTGATGATAACACTGTAGTTTGGTATTGCAAATTTTGTAAGAGACCTCAATTTTATTTCCTCCCGCCATATTCTTAAAAAAACTTTCTTTGGAAATATAATCGGTCCTCAGGCATTTTTATTTTGTTCTGCTTTGAAGCAGAAGCACTGTAGATCTCCTAGGAAATACTTGTTATCAAAAATGCTTCCCTGTAGATGTGCCTCCTTCCTTCAAGGGCATCCAGCAGTGCTTTTACATGAGAACAAGACCAAACCTTCTAGAAACAGGCTTAGCCAAAGTTTAACTTGTTTGTAATAAGTCATGTGCAAATCAAGACAGAAATGTGATTTTTAAGGTAAATAAAGTACAACTTCAGGAAAATAGATGGTCTTGGGGTAGGGGAGTGGTTTGTTACACTATATCTTCAAAGATATGCAACTCTTCATCGCTTAAGTCTCACAAGTCTTCATTTTATCCAGTCTATTTAATTTCCTTTTTTTTTTGTCATTTCTTTCAATCATTCCTAGTTAGACAGAGTAGTATTCAAAGAAAGCAAAACTAAAAGTTCACTATACTTATTGTACCACATTAACCTCCTTCTGAACACATTTTTCTTTTTACTTCTTTTTTATATTTGTGGGTATATACAGAGGTGTCAAAGAGGTTTTGGCTTTTCCCATTCTTTTGAAATTACCGAACACTGCTTTACAGAAAAGCTATTGAAGAAACCATATCGCCTGCAGTGAGCAACCTGGAATGTCCACTGTTATAAAAAGTGGCTTTGTAAAATTCACTATGAAGAGTAACTCTTTCACATCAAAACAAATTGTGGGTTTTTTTTATCTCTGCAGTTTCTACAAAGTGTTCCCAAATAGCCAAATATTTATATATACATTATTAAACGCAATTTATTACTTACACTAGAAAAAAATCAAGCAATTCTCCTTGATAAAGAGAGATGGGATATTTGGGATAAATGTTTGAAGTGCTGTACAGAATCATAGATGGGGAGGAAATGAGGACCTGGTGTAAGAAGATCCTGAAAGCTTCAGGCTATCCAGATTCCCAGATCAAGAAAAAGGAAGCTATATCATTCAGGATGAGTGCATAGGAACCAAAATACTGCACATGGGAGAAAAAGGAGAAATTATTTATCTAGCCTTAGGGTCTTTTTTTGTGACTGAAAGACAGATGGCTGATTTGGGGAACCATCTACCTACCTTTTTGTTGACTAATTTTGGAGATATTAATTTGGACTCAAATCACCAAAAAATATTCTTTCATATTGATAGCCTGGAGGAAGCCTCAGAGTTAACTATCTCTGATTGCATTTTTAGATCATAGGATCATAGGATCATAGGATGTTAGGGGTTGGAAGGGACCCAAGAGATCATCGAGTCCAACCCCCCTGCCGGAGCAGGACAAAACTATCTAACACAGATCACAGAGGAACGCATCCAGGCGGGCCTTGAAAGTCCCCAGAGAAGGAGACTCCACGACCTCCCTGGGGAGTCTGTTCCAGTGCTCTGTGACCCTCACAGCAAAGAAGTTCCCCCTTGTGTTGAGGCGGAACCTCCTCTGCTGCAACTTACACCCATTGCTCCTTGTCCTATCACAGGGAGCAAGTGAAAAGAGCCTGTCCCCTCCCTCCTGGCCAGCCTTCAGGTACTTATAAACATTTATCAAATCTCCCCTAAGTCTTCTCTT
>VZRI01008842.1:2858-18283 GCA_013397515.1 Upupa epops | reverse complement strand
TTCTTGAAGACTGGAGTGACATTGGCTCTCCTCCAGTCCTCAGGCACCTCTCCTGTCTGCCATGATTTGGCAAAGATAATAGATAGCGGGAGGGCAATAATATCAGCCAGCTCTCTCAGCACCCTTGGGTGCATTTCATCAGGGCCCATGGACTTGTTAATTTTCAATTTGCATAGCTGATCCCTAACCCAGTCCACGCTGACCAGTTGGGAGCACTCCCTCCTCCAGGCTTCCTCTCCTTCATCCAAGTTCTGGGGGTCATAGGAGAGTTCAGCCTTAGATGTAAAGACCGAAGCAAAGAAGGCATTCAGCAACTCTGCCTTCTCTGCATCCTCAGTTATTAAGGCTGCCTCCTCGCTCAGTAGTGCCCCTACGCCTTCCTTGTTCTTCCTCTTTCTACTGATGTATTTGTAGAAGCCTTTCTTGTTCTGTTTTACCTCCCTTGCCAGCTTCAGTTCCAAGAGATCTGATAGTAGTTTTAAAAGCAAAGAAAATGGATTTTTAATTTTAATATCTTCCTAATAAAATATTGAAATAATGAAAAAATGTGTAATTATAATGACAATGAAACCCTCAATGAAACTCATTTGATTTCAGCATTTAAAACATTTTTCCCAACAGATCAATGACACTATTCAAGGAAGGCAACAATAATTATCAAGAACAGTATTATCTCTTGTTCTTTACCTGTGCAGATTAAAAGGAAATGGAAGAGACCTTTAAGATTATTACATTTTTTTAAACCAGTGATACCAGATAACCACTTATAAAACACAGACTTTTAAATGCCAGCAGTCTTTTCCCAGTGTTTCCCAACCTTTTCAGTGAAAAATTTTTTCCTAATATCATAGAACCATAGAATCATTAGGGATCGAAAGGGACTTCAAAAGATCATCTCGTTCAACCCTCCTGCCACAGCAGGATCACCTAGACCAAGGAACATATCCAGGTGGGTTTTGAATGTCTCCAGAGGAGACTCCACAACCCCCCTGAGCAGCCTGTTCCAATGCTCCCTTACCCTCACTGTGAAGAAGTTCCTGCTGATATTTACTTGGAACCTCCTATATTCCAGCTTGCACCCATTGCCCCTTGTCCTATCACCAGATGACCATGAGAAGAGCTTGGCTCTACCCTCCTGAAAGCCACCCCTCACATAGTTATAGACATTAATGAGCTCACCCCTCAATCTACTCTTCTCCAAGCTCAAGAGACTCAGTCCCCTCAGTCTTTCCTCGTAAGGGAGGTGTTTCACTTCTTCGTCATCTTTGTGGCTCTACGCTGGACAGCTCCGTGTCCTTGAACTGAGGGGCCCAGAACTGAACACAGTACTGCTAGTACTAAACCTCCTCTGGCACAACTTTCTGCTGTTTCACTCTGTCCTATTACTTGTTACTTCACTCCAATGTCCTTTCAAGTAGTTGTAGAGAATGACAAGTTTCCTCAGCCGTTCCTCACAGAATTTGTACTCTAGACCCTTAACTAGCTTCATTGCTCTTCTTTGGACACACTCCAGCACCTCAATATCCTTCATGTAGGAAATGACCCAAAACTAAACACAGTATTCTAGATGCGGCCTCACTAGAGCTCAGTACGGGTGGACAATCACTCCCCTGGTGGTTACATTATTTCTAATACAAAGCAGGATACTGTTGGCCTTTTAGGCCACCTGGACACATGGCTGGCTCATATTCAGCAGGTTGTAGCCTGACACTCCCAGGGGTTTTCGATGGGCAGTTTTCAAACAACCGTCCTTCAAACATGTAGCATTCCTTGGGGTTCTTGTGATCCAAATTCAAGACTTGGCAATTGGCCTGTCAAAAGTCACACAATTGGCCTTGACTTAACAATCTAGACTTTCCACATCTCTCTGTAGAGCCTCCCTACCCTCACACAAATCAATGTGCTCACCTAGTTTGTAGTCTTCAACCTTCCTGAGAATGCACAGATTCCCATCATCCATATAGAAAATAAAGATGTTAAAGAGAATAGGCCCCAATATTGATCCTGGGAACACCACTTGTGGTGATTGCCAACAGAATTTAACTCCATTTACCACCGTGCTCTACTCTTTCTTTCTGAGAATGCTGTGCTTGTGGCACTTGTAAATGGGCATCACAGTTGCTAACCTACTATTAACTGGGACCTTGTCAGTTAGACAGGGCTGTTGATATATGATGGAAATTGTCTAGGTGAGCACTTCAGCCAGCTCCCTTAGTATCGTTAAGTGCATCCCATTCAGCTTCATAGACTTGTGTGCATCTGATTGACACAATATATCTCTGATTGTTTCCTCTTAGATTATGAGGGCAGCATTTTGGTCCTCATCCCCATTTTCCAGTTCATGGGACTGGGCACTTAGGGAGCAACTGTTTTTGCTGAAAAAAAATGAGGTAAATTCGACATTTAGCAGATCAGACTTGTCCTTGGTCACCAGGTTTCCCCCTCCATACAATAGAGGATGGAGTTTGTCCTTAGCCTTCCTTTTAATATATTAATATATTAAAATAATATATTTTAATATATTAATATATTTTTAATATATTAAGGGATCATTTTCTATTGTCTTTAATGTTACTGGACAGATTAATTTCTGTGGGCTTTGGTCTTTCTAATTTTCTCACTGTTATGGTTCAAAATCTGGTGGATTCTCTTGAAAATGGCAAGAAAAAATTGAGATCTTAATTTATGCATTTTCTGCAAACAGAGGAGTTTAGGTATTTTGGGTTTTGGTTTTCTAGCCCCTTCTTCTGTTGACTTCACTTCTTGTCTTTTTTTTGCAGAGGATGCACATGGCACTTTGCACAGCCGCATTTTGCCCTGGAAACATCTCTAGAGATTGTGGAACCTTAGGGATCATTGGAAAGAATGTTTCATTAGGATTCCATAGTTTGCCGAAATAGAGAGACTTCTCCCCTTGTTGGTGGCCATAGGAATGGGCAGTTTGGAAACGGATCGTTAATATGGAAGCACATGGAACATAGAACTGGACTTTACAATGCTCACTGATGCTGAGGGTCATTTGAATAAACTTTGTGGGTACTGCATTGCTGAAGAAGGAGAAACTGCTGGAAAGTTCTTTTCCCTTTTCAGGGTTTGGACATTGAAATTTTGGATCAATTGTTTAATAACATCATGATTTTTCTCTGTATGTCTTTGTGTGCATGTCTTTTTGTATGAGGTTGTCTTGCAGGGTAAATTAAATTACTTGTTGCCTTTCTTTATCCAAATTAAGTAAGTTTTATTTTCAGGTGCAAGTCATCAGTAGGTTTTTTTTTAATCCTCTCTTTATTGTTTTATGTTTGTTTTTTTTTTAAATTTCTGCTCAATAGTACCTTACCTAAATTAAATGATTAATATTTTCATCAGGGTTTTTAAACTGTGACACTCATAAATACCCTGTCCTCTTAATGAGTAGCCTGCTTTTCTTCAATAGAGTTTTTCTTCATACCCTACCCTTGACTTTAGGGTGTGACAACAACCTGTTAAAATAGTTTTGGTTGATATGAGGAAAAATCTAAAATAGTGTGGTGGTTTGGGCCTGGCTGGTGACCAGGTGGCCACCAAAGCTACTCTATCACTTCCCAATCATATATGGACAAAAAGGAGAAGAACATAATGCAGGCAAAGATGACAGTGATTTAAAAGCACACAAAGCAAAATCCACTCACAGAAGGACAGGCAAATAACAAAAATTATTCTCTAATTCCCAGCAGAATGACCTTCACGGAATTACAGAATTACTGAAGCTGGAAAAGACCTTGAAGATCACTAAGTCCAGCTTGTAGCCTAACATCATGAGAATCAGCTAGACCATGGCACTAAGGGCCACATGCAGTCTGTCCTTAAACACCTCCAGGAATGGAGACTCCACCACCCCCTGGACAGTCTGTCCCAATGTCTGATCACACTTTCCATGAGGGAGGTGCTTCCAAATATTCAACTTAAACCTCCCCTGGTACAGCTTCAGGCCATGTCTAAACAAACCCAGCTCCCTCAGCCTGTCTTCATAAGACTTTCCCTTCACCAGCCTTGTTGCTCTCCTCTGGATCTGCTCCAGTACCTCAATATCTTTCTTGAAGTGAGGGACCAGAGTAGCACACAGTACTAGAGGTGAGGCCTCACCAATGCTGAGTGCAGGGGAAGAATTGCATCCCTAGTCCTGCTGGCCACACTATTGCTGACACAAGCCAGTATGCCACCTGGACACACTTCTGACTCATATTCAGTCAGTTGTCAACCAGTGTAGCCAGTTTTGATACCCTGTTTTCTTAAAATCCAGTAAATAAATTGAAATACTTTAAGAAGAGTAATGTAACTTCCTTAGAATTCCACCCCAGGAAGAAGAGACCAGGCAGGCACTGTTAAGGAACAGCTCCTTAACTCCATGAGGTGCCTAGGTCATGTTCACCTAGTTGTTAACCAGTAGTGCCAGGCCCCTCTCTCTGCCAGGCGGTTCTCCAGCCACTCATCCACCAGTCTGTAGCACTGCATGGGGCCATTGTGGCAAAATGTAGGACCCTGAACCTTGCCTTGTTAAACCTCATTCCATTGACCTCTGCCCATTGACCCAGTCTGTCCAGATCTCTCTGCAAAATCTTCCTTCCATCCAGCCAATAAACAATCTCCCCAACTTTATGTAATCCCCAAATTTACTAAGGGGAGATTTGATCCTCTTGTCCAGGTCATCAAAAAAGATGTTGAATAGAACCTGGCCCAGCATTGATCTCTGGAGGACACCACTGCTCACTGGGCACCAATTGGATGCAGCATCATTCACAAACACTCTTCTGTGCCTGGTCATCCAGATAGTTTTTAATCCAGCAGAGGGTGCACCTATCCAAGCCACAGACTGCCAGCTTTTCCAGAAGGACAAGTTCTGTGGGAGACCAGAGAATTGAGGCTTTGCCTCAATTTTAGGTTCACCACATCCACAGCCTTCCCCTCATCAACAGCTGTAGAATGAGATCAGAATGAGATTCTACAACTCACCCAGTTGTAGAATGAGATCAGGTTGGTTAGGCAGGACCATCATTTCCTAAACCCATGCTGGCTGTGCCTGATCATTTGATTGCCTTGTACATGCCCCTCAATGGCACTCAAGATGATTTACTCCATACTTTTCCAGGCACTGAAGTCAGCCTGACAGGACTGTAGTTCCCTAGATTCTCCTTCTGGACCTCTCTTGTGGATGGGCATCACACTGACCAGCCTTCAGTCACCTGGAACCTCTCAGAAACAAAAAAAGAGCATACACTCCAACAAGAGAAGAATGCAACCAGCCCCTCCATCATCATGAGTCAGGAGGACTCCTGAACCACTCTCACTTTGTGATGTTTGTGGAAAAGTCCCTTTTCCAACCATTTAGCATAATGGGCAGATATCAGGTCCCCCTGCACGTCTCGATGACTTCTCTCTCCTCTTGCCTTGGAGATCCTTCACAACGTGACTATGACCAGCAGATTGTAGTCATGATCTTCAAGGCCACAGCAGCATCTCAGATGCAGGAACATACACTTTAGAACTCCAGTTTCTTTATGATTGCCAAAGGTTTAAGAAATCAGTAGTCCCATTTGCCTTTCTAACACAAAACACCAGGCTAAGCAGAAGGAATCTTCAGAAGCCCATCTCAGGATTTCTTTTCTTCTACTTACTTAAGCAGTGGAACCGCAGTCACTGCTTTGCAGCCAAGCTGCGTATGAGGAATGGTGTGGTTTTGTCTCAACATCAGTTTTTCAATAAAGCCCCGTGGCATTCAGGTACTGCCAAAGGGGGGCCATGTCAAGATGATGTCACCCAGACAGTTGTAGCCACATGGGTGGTGGAGAACTCAGCCAAGACAAACAGGATTGTGGCTTCACAGTGGGAGGCTTAGGCGTCAGTGAGTGGAAAGTAGCAGCAAGCTTCTCCAAACATTTGAGGAGCCTCCTACAAGGTTGCATGGCACATGTGCTGCCTTGGATATAAGCACAGGCTGCCCTGTAGGACCAGGGGACTGCTCAGTGGGGACCATTCAGCACAGACCATCTTGCAGAGGATGGGAGATGGAGTAGCTGTGGACCACCAGGAAGTAGCACCCCAGAGAAGTGGCAGCAGCAACCGAGAGTGGCAACACCACTGAAAGTCTCAGCGTGGCAGGAGGCACTGGGAATGGAGGCACCCTCCCACATCTGCAGCAGTGCCAAGAAACAGAGGCACCAGTGAAGCGCTGACAGAAGAGGTAACCTGGTCGTCATGGTCTTTCCCCATGACTTCTTCCTTTCTCTCCCCACTTTCCCCTTTCCTGCTCCTTTTACCCTTGGTCCATCGTGGTCCTGTTCTTTTTGGTTTAAATAAATCAGTTGGCACTTGATTCTGTTTGAGCCTTTATTCTGTTCCTCTGATATCGAAAGAGGCCCACATGGTTGCAGCTTGCCTTGGCATGTTAGCACTACCTAACCCTGGCAGAATAAGCGTGACACTGTGCCCTCCCCAAGTCAGGCTGTGGTTTCACCATGCCCAGTAGTGGGGCTCAGCCTGGCAATGCTGCATCATAGCACTCCAACTTCCAGGAGACAAGTGATATATGCAGAAGATCATTGCCTTTTTCTACTGTCTGCCATCAATTCACCTCTGAGATCAGGTCACTTACCCAGGGGACTGATGGGAGGAATTATATAAAATAAAATGCACTTTCAACATAAAAGCAAAAATTCAAGCACCTGAAAATATGACCAATTTTCAAACCATGAAATATCTTTAACAGATTTAATCAGATTAAGTTCTAACTGAACTTTTGCATCTCTAATTATCTTTCTACATAACCTTACAATATCCTTAAATACTTCCTGATTCATCTGCCCTTCTTTCCAAAATTTAAACACTCCCTTTTTTTCCCTGCATGGTTGCAAAATCTTGCTACTCCACCAGGCTGGTCATCTTACCTGTGGGCTCATTTTTCAGTGCAAAGTGACAGCCTGCTCCCGTGTGTTCATAGTTTCATTCTTAAAGTAAACCCAACCTCACATCCAAGAAAGCTGGGCCTGATGCATAGTGATTGGTCTGGAGGGCAAAATACCATCAATACATGGTATTTCAATNATCCTTGCTTTTATATCTGGGCTGACATCATGCATTATGAAATATCCTGTTGGTCAGTTTGGGTTAACTCTCATGCTCATGGTCTACCCCTCAGCTTTCCTCATTTGGGGGGAATGTTAGGAAAGAAAGGAAAAAACAAACAAGAACCCCACATCCTTGGTGCTGTGTGAGCACTGGTGTGTTATCAACACCCCTGCAGCTACCATCACAAACAACAAACAGCACCATGAGAGATGTAATGAGGAGGATCAACTCCATCCCACCTTGATCAAATGAAAACAGAAAATATCATATATTAACATAAGTGTTAATTATGGTACTTTTGTGCCAAAAAAAGCATTTTATTTTGAAGCTGGAGGTACCTTTCCTAGAAAACGTCCTGTATCAGTGTCTGGACACTACAGGTGATTGGTGGACAGAGTCTATAAAGGGAAGATACTTTCCTTCTTCTAGCAGGAAAAAATGTAGTAGAGCCATGCATCTTACAGAAAAGAATATAGAGCACAAAAAAATGGAAGAATAAAGGGAAAATAAATCTATTTGTAGAAGTTAGCTAAGAAAAGCACCCTAAATTAGAGCTCAGTATGCTAAAACAGGATTTAGGGGACATTAGGTAGTTGCATGAACAACATTGTTAATGAAGACTCATATTGTGTGCCCAGTTTAAAAGAACACTTTTAACATTATATGTTTTCAAAAGGATATAGTTACAGATTCTTGATAAAAAGCTTGGGTTATACTCATTCTCCTTAAATAACAAAAAATGAAACTATTAATGAGTCTGCCTACTATAACCATGTTGTATTGTGACTGCAGAATACCCAAATAGTCCCTAGTTGCTATAACTGCAGAATATGTGTAATATGCTTTCACTGGTTTTAGTGTGCATTTGAACATGCTTATTACAGCACCAAATCACTGCTCTCCACAAAAATGGACTTAGTTCAAATGGTAAAGATAAGCTCTCCTTAGTAATTTGATGCACCTGCTGCATGCGTTAAGCTACATTGTATTGACTTCAGCTGTAATCCACAGGTATTAAGAAGTACAAATTTTCCTGCAAAATGAAACTTGTATTTTTTCAACAGGAACACACTGAGAATTACAAAGAAAAAATACTAAGTAACTATAAAGAATAATAGTATTGTGGGTTTGTTTCTTTATTTCAAAATGTTTATGACTGCAAAATAATAGAATACAATATGTAATGTTGGAGTATTGAGGTATACTATTCTGTACACTAAAATAATTTTGATTGTACTACAAAACATGTAGTTACTTTCATGCTCAACTGAAGCTGCTCCGCTACTGTGAAGCTGCTGTCCATCCCTGAAGGCCTTCTCAGAATGAGCAGTGAATCCTTGTCACTGATAGGTCATGCCATGTTCTGTGTCAGGTGAGCAGCCAGAATAGTCTGGAACAGAAAAAATAGGGGCAGAGATGTGGGAGCCAGGGTCACTGCAGGCTGTATATTCTGATTTCTGCCTTTCAAAATGCCTACATAACTCACATCAGTCACTTGCAAGAGTTGGTGGGTTCTGCAGGCAATACAGCCCACCACTTCATTGCTTCCATGATCAGGAAGCAAATTCAGGGACCTTCTGTGCCAATATTTATTAGAGACAATGTAATGATCTGGTCTGTTGCAGCTTCTCTTGGCAACTGGGAGCACAGCATAGAGCACAAAAGCACATAATTTCTGTAAATTATTTCTGCATACAATTAATATAATAGAGGTATGAGAATAAGTTCTTATGATGCTGCTATAAGAAGTTGCATACAATGCTTGTTTATACAATGGAAAAGAGAAATTAATTAGACTAACCAAACCAGTTTACATCATAACAATGTTTGGTTAAGATGTGAATAAATTGTGTAGATTTGTTGTCTATAAATTTGAGAGGAGATTGAAATCATGGTGGATACATGGTGGAAAAAAGCTACACAAGTATTCTGAAAGCTTGAAAAAATTATCTAGAAAGTTTTAAATTTTCTCAGAATATTCAAAAGAAGAGATAAAAGTATTTTGTTCTGAATAACAAAATATCCTCCAGAGAGAAGCATTATTTTTGTCTAAGTTCAAAAACCCTACATTCAAAAAGAAGAAAGGGGGGGAAAAAGATACCTCTTTAAAAAATAAAAGTAAATTAAAAAAAGGACTGTATACATTATCCACTGGAAAAAAAATTCTATATATCCTTCATATCTGCAGATCAAGATATAAAATATTTTTACAAAACTGTTTCAACCAAACACAATATTTTAAGGCATATATACCATATATAACTGGAAGAACAAGATCCTTTAGGCTGCAGAAAGTGAGGCTAGACACTTGTGAATCTCTAGTTGTGTATTAGAATTATTTCCCATAATACTCTATCTTTGAAATGAATTAGTCGTACAATGGAACAGGTCTTGGCACTTCAGCCTCTAACAGCCTTCTGAAAGCTCTTTTAATGACAGTAAAAGCAAGGACTCCCAAATCAGCTGCCAGTGTCTGTATGCCTTAAAATATAAGCAGAGTACATTTTCCAAATGACAAGAGATGTAAAAATGTGTCTGTATGAAAGTTACATACCTGTACTTGCAATAATTATTTGTTTTCCATATTTATGAAACTCTGGTTTGTTTGTGTGTGAGTTATGCCACACAGATAGTTGTTGAAAGGTAATCTGAGGGAGAGAATTATTTTTCTAGAAAATAAATGGTAACTTGATTCTGCCATTGATCTGATTATTTTTTGCCCCCTTTTCTGTGTAACCCTGGGTAGTATGAATAAAATCAGTCATGTAAATTCTTAAATAAAATCAATGGAAAAGAAAAAAGAGGTGTTGGTTTGGGGTTTTTTTTTTTGTCTTTTGTGTATGTGTTGCATTCTTCCTCTTACAGTTACTAACTGGCAATACATTAACACATTTACTGAATATAAAGAACACTCTATTTTAAGAGCTCCAAGGACATTTTGAGAAGTGTTTAAAGGGAAACTTAAAATCTATTACTTCTAATAAGTGTTTTTAATCATTTATATCTGTGTCATGAACTTGACAGAAATCTCTATGCATTTAAAATTGTACACGTGAGTAAGGTGACTCCAACATCTATGTAAGTGCATAAACAGGAGCTCAGCATTGTAGTGAAATGAGGGACTAGAACTTATTGGGACAATTTTTACATTATTTTACACAGTTATATTTGTAAAAAAAAAAATTTACCTTTAGCATTGCTTTCAGTGCTTTAGTTTATGGAACCACCAAGAATCAAGAACTCTGAAGAGACACAAAGCTGGAACATAAACCAGAATAATCTCAAGTATTGAAAAATGTAAATAAGGTTTATTTTCAGCTTGTATTACTGTTTGCTGAGTGACTTTTCATAGCCTTGTGGGACTTTTCTAATGCATCAAAACACTCTCATTATGCTAAATAGTTGTACTAAAATCTTGGATAATCAGAAACAGTATAGTTACTTAAAAAGCTTATATTTTTCCCTAAGGAACACAGCTTTTGAAGAATGGTTAAACAGAAAGTTAACAAATGACAAATAAATTTTAAAACCACACATTCTGGTAGTCATGACACACAACTTGTGAACACCTACTATAGTTATAAAATGCCCTCATACTTTGAGAGATGTGTTCATGACTCAATCCAAGTTCTCTGCACGTAGTATAGATTTTTATTTTCTCATACTTTGGTTAATGTATTTTTTGTACAAAGTGGAAAAGAAAGTATGTTCCAACTCAAACTGGTTTATTACCAAAGGAACATGCCTGCAGTACTGTGTTCAATACTGGAGCTCCCAACATAGGAATGATATTGAACCATTGGAATATATTCAGAGAAGGGCCTGGAAGATGACTGGAGGGCTGGAGTACCTCCCCTATGGAGACAAGCTGACAGAGTTTGGGTTGTTCAGATGGGAAAAGAGGAGACTCTTGGGAGATCTTATAGCTGCCTTCCTGTATCTGAAGGGGGTCTACAGGAAAGCTGGGGAGGAGATTACAAGGGCTTGTAGTGGTTTCAAGATGCAAGAGAGTGGGTTTGGACTGGAAATCAGGAGGAAACTTTTCACATTGAGGGTGGTGAGACAATGGTACAGGTTGCCCAGGGAGGTTGTGAATGTTCCCTCTCTGGAAGTGTTCAAGGTCATATTGGATGTGTTCTTGAGCAACCTGGTGTAGTGGGAGGTGTCAGTGCTCATAGCGAGGGTTTTGGAACTAGATGATCCTTAAGGTCCCTTCCAACCTGAACCATTCTATGAATCTGTTTGACCAAAGCACTTCTTCTTACAGGCTGAAAAACAAAAGGCTGTAAGTAGCTGAAGGCAATAAGAAGCAATTACAAATACAGACATACAGCTATACAGTGTAACTTGTCAGCTATGGGACGATTTCAGTGAGTGGAAGAATGAACATATTTTGGATCAATTTCTCAAGCAGCTAATTCTTTTAAAACCAAGAAACCTGTCAAAATCAGGCTTTAAAAATAAACAAGACACAGGAGAATAAAAAGACTGAATATGTCTCATTGACTCTGTCTGCTTCAAATTTAGATGTGAAGGCAACAGAAATATTATCTTTCACAAATAAATTAATCATGTTTCAGTAATTATTTATCTATTACTTATACAAAGGAGGACAAGGAAAGGCGAACATGGAGAATAGACACAGTGCATTCCTGAGCTATGGATTACAAATGCAATAATATTCAGAAGTTACCATAGTGCCTAAAATCATGAGTACATAATCCAGCACAATTTGATCAACGAAGTGAATACAAGAAGTTTGCTCAAAGAAAATATAAAATTGAAAAATATTATCATGCATCTCATCTTAATGTGATAATATTTCTAGATAACTAAATCATGGTCTGGAGACATGGATATGAGGAGTCCAGCTGTCATTTGCAAGTAGCTATAAAAATAATAACTAAATTTTAATTTGAATTTTATGAGGTAAAAATGGGGCTGCTGTCCCCTTCTTTAGCAGGATTCCACAGATTTCAGACTAATTTTTTTAACGGAACTCCTGTGTTAAAATGTAATTTCTTCTCATATCAGACTCAGTATCAAAATGCCTCTACTCTTATTTTTTCAGTATATTTTTCATATGAGTTCCCCATGTTTACAGATCAAAATGACATGTGTTGTTTTCTGGTGACCAACTCCATCCATAATGATTTCTAGTGTTTACACTGACATCTAGATCATGCCACTCAACACCTTCATCCAGCCTAACCTTAAACACCTCCATAGACGGTGATTTGATCACCTCCGTGGGAAGCCCGTTCCAAAATCTGATCACTCTTTCAGTAAAAAGACTTTTCCTAATGTCAAATCTAAACTCCCCCCAAAGGAGTATGACCCCTTGTCCTGTCTCCAGTGTCCAGGGAGAAAAGACCAACCCCCACCTGACTATAACCACCATTTAGGTAGTTATAGACAGTGATAAGGTCACCACTGAGCTTTCTCTTTTTCAGGCTGAACAGACCCAACTCCATCAGCCTCTCTTTGTAGAGCTTACCTTCCAGGCTCTTTATCAGGTAGTTGCTCTTCTCTGGATTTATTCCAGCACCTCATCATCCTTCCCAAACTGAGTAGCCCAGAACTGAACACAATACTCCAGGTGCTGTCTAACCAGTGCCGAATACAGAGGAGGGATAACCTCGCTCTCCCTCCTGGCCACACCATTCCTGATACAGGCCAGAATGCCATTAGCCCTTTTGGCCACCTGGGCACATTGCTGACTCATGCTAAGTTTACTGTCCACCAGTACCCTCAAGTCCCTTTCTACCTGAATACTCTCTAAGAAGTCCATTCACAGCCTATAGTTCTGCCTGGGGTTATTATAAACAAAATTCAGAACCCGGACACTTGGACTTGTTGACCAACATAATAGCCTTTTATGAGGGCATAACCAGGTGGATAGATGATGGCAGAGCAGTCGATGTGGTCTATCTTGACTTCAGTAAGGCATTTGACAAAGTCTCACATGGCATCCTCATGGCCATACTGAGGCAGTGTGGACTGGATGATTGGGTAGTGAGCTGGATTGTGAACTGGCTGCAAGATAGAAGTCAGAGAACAGTGGTTAATGGGACAGAGTCTTGTTGGAGGCCTGTATGTAGTGATACAGATTCAGTACTGGGACCAGTCCTCTTTAATCTATTCATTAATGACTCAGATGAGGGATTAGGGTGCACTGTCTGCAAGTTCGCTGCTAACACAAAGCTGGGTGGTGTCGCAGACTGTGATGCCATTCAGCAAGACCTGGACAGGCTAGAGAGCTGGTGTCTCGGTTTGGGAAGACAGGTGTCGGTTAGGGAGAGCTGGAGTCTCCCTTGGAATGGAGACTGTCAACCCCCTCCCTGCAGAATACTATAATTTTGCAATTTAAGGGGCTTTCAGGCAGAAGATTTGGGAAAAGGAACAACAATTCTTTACTAAGAACATTAAGAAACACCAACTGTACACTCAAAACAACCAAACGAAAGAAGATCCCAGGGATCTCAACAGAGTCCACCCGACACCCTGTTAGAGAGGGTGATGGCTGCAGACCTCCTGGAGCGGTGGATGTGGCTCTCTTTTCCTCGGTGCGGGCGTAGACAGAAGACCGCAGCAGGCAGGAGGTGGCAGGGAGCGGCCGGAAAGTGTCCGCGGTAGCCAGAAGCCGGGCAGCCACAGCAGCAGCTCTGCTCGGCGCAGGAATCAGTGGGGACTCTGGGGCAGGAGGCAGAAGGTCTTGGAGAGAGGCCAGATGCCGTGGAGCAGCAGAGGCAGCGGTGGCAGANATATCTTCGCAAGTGCTTTCAACAGATGAAAATAGAATACAAATTTTATATTCCATAACCCAAGAAAGCTGGACAGAGTGAAAATTAATGAGGTGCAACAAGGGTAAGCGTATAGTCTTGCATCTGGGCAAGAACAATCCCAGGTATCAGTAGAGTTTGGGGATATATCTGTTGAACGGCAGTGTAGGAGAAAAGGTCCTGGGGATCCTATTGGACAGCAAGATGACTATGAGCCAGCAATATGCTCTTGTGACCGGAGGACCAGCAGTATCCTGGGGGTGTTCAGAAGGGGGTTGGTTAGCAGATCAAGAGAGATTCTTCTCCCTCTCTACTCTGCGCTAGTGAGACCGCATCTGGAATATTGTGTCCAGTTCTGGGCCCTGAGGTTCAAGAAGGACTCAGAGCTGCTGGAGGGTGTCCAGTGTAGAGCAACAAAGATGATGAAGGAAGTAGAACACCTCCCTTATGAGGAAAGGCTGAGGGAGCTGAGTCTCTTCAGCTTGGAGAAGAGGAAGCTAAGGGGTAACTTCATTAATGTCTATAAATATGTGAGGATTGGGTGTCAGGAGGATGGAGCCAGGTTCTTCTCAAGGTCGTCTACTGATAGGACAAGAGACAATGGCTGCCAGCTTGAACATAGGAGGTTTCACATAAATATCAATTGGAACTTCTTCACAGTGAGGGTAACGGAGTATTGGGATGGGTTGCCCAGGGCAGTCATTGACTCTACTTCTCTGGAGATATTCAGGAGCCACCATGATCTGTTCCTGTGCAACTTGATCTAGGAGGTCCTGCTATGGCAGGGGGATTTCACTAGATGATCTTTCGAGGTGCCTTCAGATCCCCAATGATTCTATGATTCTCTGGTTTCAGAGTGTCTATAGATCTTGCTGTCCCAGCTTGATCAAGAACATAATAATTCTGTTTAGTTCTTTTACTTTTCATGTGAGTCTCTTCTAAATCCTTACATTTTCTGAAGTTAACTTCATATTTGTGCATAGTGTCATCTTCTACAAAGTGTAATGATGTTTACAGTTACTGCCAGGAGCTGGGACACCGAAAGGTTCTTGCTGATACAAATTCCAGTGAGAATCAAACTCACTACCACATCCTTGTGTGCCATATTGGGATGCAGTAAGTGAGAGGCCACAACTGGGGGGATTGGGCATGACAAGTGATCATACCAAAAGCATATTATATCCCACAGAAGTTATACATTTCCTGAATCTGGTTCCCAAATCAATTTCCAGAAAAGAGTTTCTGAGTCTGGTTTCCACCCGCTTCTAGGTCCCATCTGAGACTTCCTGAGCATCTGCCACAGTATCAGTGGTTATGGTAGTATAATTGCTGTCAGATTTTTCTCCCCCCTTTGTGAAGGAAGTGAAGTTAATAGAGATTATTTGCCATTTGTCTAGTTCTCAATCTAGCCTTAGACATTGACAGTTTCCCGGACAGTCAGTAATAGTTAGTTCCCATTCACAACTGGCACAGTATTCTTCTAAGAGGCAGCAAGAAAATAGAGAGAAAAAAGACAGCCACGGTTTAAATATTTCCAGTTTT
>VZRI01008841.1:885-20011 GCA_013397515.1 Upupa epops | reverse complement strand
CCTTTCCCCTTCCCTTTCCCCTTCCCTTTTCCCTTCCTTATCTCTTCCTCTTCATTTCTCAAGAGGAAAACTACTTGAAATGAAGTGATTCTTAGGAGTTCTACTGGTTCTTTGTAAGATAAGTCCTTGCATTTAAAATTTCTTCACCAGGAGGGTGCTGAGACCCTGGACCAGGTTGCCCAGGGAGGTTGTGGCTGTCCCCCAGCTCCCTGGCAGTGTTCAAGGCCAGACTGGCTGGGGCCTTGAGCACCCTGGTCTGGTGGAGGGGGTGTCCCTGCTCCTGGCAGGGGGGTTGGAACTGGGTGATCTGTAAGGTCCCTTCCAGCCTGACCCACTCTATGACAGGAACACCACCACCAGCTACAGGCGGCACTAGATAGCAGTCCCAGTCCCTAGTACCTACATCTGGCTGAGTGTGAGTGGCTGAATTTTTCCAGCTCTGAACAGCCAGCAGCTCCTGCAGAGCTGGGGACGGCTGTCTAACTTCTTCAGCACCCGTTTCTTCCCAAGCCTTCGCCAAGAATCTCTTTCACACCCTCCGCCATCGCCTTCAGTTAGCAAAGTGTGAGAACCTGCCACGTAAATGACAACGGAGCTGAGCCTGGGCTGAAGTCGTTCCTTTAATTCACTGACATTTCTGGGGCAGTGAAACTAAAAATGCCTGAACACTCAGGAGCAGGGCTTTTGTTTTGTACACTAATAGTCCCCCTTGTTCTCCTTATGCAATTGTCATCATTTATTCCCATTCCCCGTCCAGCAGTTCAGGGTGTCAGCAGACACCAGGGCTGGGTAAAGCTCACAAAGGCTGCTCTTTGCCCCTGCTCTTAAAATAAAAAGCAGCACCTGTGCTGGCTGCAGCCCCTCTGGTGCTCACAGCCCCCACCAGTCAAGTACTCATTCTGTAGAGGCTATGCTGACTGGGGACCTCAGTTCCAGAGGGACACAGAGCTGCTGGAGGGTGTCCAGCGTAGAGCAATGAAGAGGATGAAGGGAGGAGAGCAGCTCCCTCAGCCTCTCCTCATGTGGAGTCTCCTTCTCTGCAGACGTTCCAGCCCCGCCTGGCTGTGTTCCTGTGCCACTGGGTCTGGGTGACCCTGCTGTGGCAGGGGGACTGGACTGGGGGATCCTTCCAGGTCCCTTCCCACCCCTAAGGACTCTAGGATTCTAAATCCTAGGAGGACAAGTGGAAATCTTCCCCAAACTGAGGACAGGTTTCATCTGAGAAGAGGGCAAGGTTTTCACTCTATTTTTATTTCAGTTGGAAGCATCAGCTCCCCCTTAATTGTGATCCTGATGGAACCAGACAAGCATGACCTGCTGAACACAATTGGCCCTATAGTTTTCTCCAGCTCCTGCAATCAGCCCTACGTCAAAAAAACGGGATAATGGGGGATGAAGAAGAGATGCAAACACTAGTTCCACACAAGAGGTGGCTGCCTACAGGCGGATCCGATGGAGTGAGCGGAGGGGCTGACACTCGTCAGAACTCGCTGGCAATTAGGGTAACTCCCAAGCAGATCCTGACGAACCCATCCTGCTCCAGACACTGAGCACCTCTGAGGCACGGGTAGGAAAATAATGAGTGGTGTTTGCTAGCATGCTGTCATCAGGTTTGGAGTCTAGGTAGGAGCTGAGCTGCACGAGGAAGGAGCACTCAGCCTTCAACCAAGCGGTCTGCGCTCGTCTCCAGGCGGTTATCAACGTGAGAGGAGAGGAGCTCTGCAGGAGCAGACTGGGAGGACTGAGTAGCACAAGACTGGAAGGTCAGATCACCCGGATGATAACCCTGATGAGCAAAGGACTTCGTGAGGATCTCAGCAACTCAAAGACATCTCAGCCTGGATTTGTTAGAGCCAAGGCGCAGAACCCGACGCTTAGCCTCGTTAAAACCCATCCTGCTAGAGTCTGCCCACCTCTCCAGTCTGTCCAGGTCCCTCTGCAGGGCCCTCCCACCAGCTCGACACAGGCTCCAAGCCTGGAGCAATTTTGCTCACCATGGATTCCATCCATCATCAATATCATCCACGAAGACGTTGAACAGGACCGGACCCAACACCGACCTTGGGGTTCACCACTAGTTACTGGTCACCAACTAGACGTCATTGGTGAGTTAACTACAGAGCTCTGCAGAGTTGATCAGCGTTTACAGACATGAAAACACAAGCTGGACGAAGGGCACACGATGGTGCTGTCTCCACAGATCAACATCTACGAGCACTCAGACCACCCTTGCCTCAAGCCCTGTGTGCCAGCACCTTCCATAGCAGCCGGTGAGCCCAGGAGTGGAGGCCCTTTCTCTCACAGTAAGGAGAAGGGCTCTTCCCCTCGGTGACTGCTGACAGAGGCAGGGGCCATGGTCTGCAGAACCCTGGAAGTGACAATAAAACAGGGAACAGAAACCCAAAGGATCCAAGGGACCCATTAAATAACCTGGGCTGATTTCTCCAACAGCTGTTAATAAGCAGTACTTAACTTGTTAATTAAAAATTTGCCACTAATTACAGCCACAGCCTCAGACCCAGCAGGACTGAAATGGCAACGGATAATTAATGATCCCAACAGGAGAACCACTGCCACGGCTCCCCGGCAGCTCGGGAGGGTGCGAAGCTACGGCTGCTGGTCTTTCTGCTGCTGGCCCTGCTGAGGAAGGCGGATGACTCTGAGCTCCTCGGCTAATTCATCTCCAGCTGGCAGTGCACACAGGGCTCAGTAACTGTGGGCACTGCAGGTATCAGCCCGACCCAGATGCTCTCCCCATGTCTTGCAGCTGCCTGGGGAGCTCAGGAAGTGATGTCCATAGGCAGCAGCCCCTTTTTTTAAGCTAAACTCAGCATAAGAATGGGATTTCCCTGTTCCACTGAAGAGAGATTGCTCATGTAGCTTCGACAGCTTACTGTCTACTGGAGCAAAGCAGTGACCTTCACATCCAGTCAAAGGGATACGACTAGGAGAGACCATACTGCAGTGTTGCAGGTGCTTGCAAACAGGTCAGATCACAGCATCATTGAGGCTGGCAGAGCCCTCTGAGCTCCTCCAGCCCAGCCCAGCACCTGACATCACCCCAGCAGCCAGCCCAGGGCACTCAGGGCCACAGCCAGGCTGTCCTTCAACACCTCCAGACACGGGGACTCCCCCACTGCCCTGGGCAGTCCAGTCCAGGCTCTGAGCACCCTTTCCCTGAGGAAGGGCTTCCTGACAGCCAACCTAACCCTCCCCTGGCACTGGGTGCCTGGGAGAAGAGCCTGACCCCCACCTGACTACAACCTCCCTTCAGGGAGTTGGAGAGAGGGAGAAGATCCCCCCGGAGTCTCCTCTTCTCCAGGCTGAACCTCCCCAGCTCCCTCAGCCCCTCCCCATCAGCCTTTCCCTCCAGTCCCTTCCCCAGCCTCCTTGCTTCTCTGCACCCTCTCCAGCCCCTCCATCTCTTTCTTGCAGTGAGGGGCCAACAACTGCCCCCAGGACTCGAGGGGAGACCTGCTCAGTGTCCACCACAGGGGGAGAATGACTTCCCTAGTCCTGCTGGCCTCACTAGTGCTGCTCCAAGCCAGGGTGCCACTGGCCTTTCATGCCAAAGCCTTGAGAGCTGAGATACAGACAAGGAGATCACTCAGCAATTACCCTGACAGGCAAAACAGACTCTGCTCTGGGAAAAGCACTGCAGTGCAAGCCAAACCAGAGGGGGGCAATGAGAAATAAAACCAAATTAGAAATCCCTTCCATCCCTCCCATCCCATCCCTCTCACTCCATCCCTTCTTGATGTGCTGAGCACCACCACTACTGGGCTTACCTCCTCCTCTGAAGAGGCACAAGCGTCACTACTCAGCCCATCACACATTTCTCCATCACTCCTTCTTCCTCACACAGTTCCACTGCTCCAGAAGGGGTCCTGCCCACAGGAGGCAAAATCCTCCCAAGACAAGTGCTTCCCGTGGGCTGCAGCCCCTCACAGATTGTGCCAGCACAGGTCTGTTCCACGGGCTGCATTCCTCCAGGAACAGGCTACTCCAGCGTCAGTCCCTCGGAGAGTCCCCAGTGCTCCCAGCAAGCCTGCTCCATCAAAGGCTTTCTCCCCCATCACAGCCTTTTCACAGGCAGCCACCTGCAGCGAGGGGGCTTCCATAGCTGCAGCTGGGTACCTGCTCCACCAGTAACCTCCACGGGCTGCAGGGGAGCAACCTTAATCACCACGGGCTTCACAGATTGCAGGGGAGTTACTGCTCCAGCACCTGGGGCTCCTTCCTATCCTCCTGCACCGACCTGGTGCCTGCAGGTCTGTTCCTCACACACTCACTCCTGCCTCCAGCTGACCTGGTGCCTGCAGGGTTGTCCCTCTCTCACACACTCACTCCTACCTCCAGCTGCGANTGCCTGCAGGGTTGTCCCTCTCTCTCCTACTTCCAGCTGCGATTGCTTTCACGCAGTAACTCTTCCCCCTTCTGATCACAGAGACCCTACTGCTGTCACTGAGGGGCTCGGTGGCAGGTCCATCTTGGAGTCAAGATGCAATGGACCTGCTGGGTGTAGGGGAGGCTCCTGGCACCTTCTTACAGAGGCCACCTATTCCCCCTTTTCCTTTTCTCTAGTGGGAGGGGGTCCTGTTCTGGAGTAGGGAAAGACAGGAAAGACATGAGGATGGTGGAAGGGGTCCAGAGCAGAGCTACCCAGCTCAGGAGGGGTTGAGAGAACCAGTCGTGTGAGGAGAGGCTGAGGGAGCTGGGCAGGGGGAGTTTGGAGAAGAGGAGGCTGAGGGGGGACCTCACTGCCCTCTCCAGCTCCCTGAAGGGAGGCTGTGGAGGGGTGGCTGTTGGCCTCTGCTCCTTGGTGCCTGCTGACAGCAGCAGGGGCACTGCTCTGCAGTTGAGGCAGGGGAGGGTCAGACTGGCTCTGAGGCAGAGATTCTCTGCAGCCAGAGTGGTTGGGCACTGGCAGGGCCTTCCCAGGGAGGTGGTGGAGTCCCCCTGCCTGGAGGTGTTGAAGAACCCTGTAGCCATGGTGCTTCAGCCCTGCTCGAGTGGCAGCAGGGAGGGGGTCAGGCTGTGTCAGTCAGTCTCTCAGGGATGGAGGGGTTGTGCTGGGGTGGGGATGGTTGGACTGGGGGAGCTGGGAGCTCCTTTCCCCCCAGGATCATGCAGTGATTGTGTGAAGGCTACAACCCCTCAGTGAACACAAGGACCGTGTGTTGCAGACGAGCTCGACGAGCTTTCTGTAAGGAAGCTGAACAACTGCAGAGTAATTAGAAGGGCCATCACGCGCTCGGAGGTGGCCCAGATGGAGCGGATTATTAAGTTACACAGCAGCATAATCACCCAGATGGGAACCCCTGCTAAAAGCCCAGCTCTCAGGAGGAAAGGAAAGGCACAGCCCTCATGCAAAGAGGCTATTGTGTGGCCACCAACGTTGCCATTGGGCAATGACATTGACTCGCCCAGCAGCTCTTTTGCCACTTCATTTGGGTGAAGCTCTTACCACAGGACCCCCACCTGGATTTTTCTCTTGAAAGGCTGGTGAGGAGTCGCCTGGAAGACTTAGCACACATGGGAATTCAGTGCAGGCTCTCCGAGCGGGCAGTGCCTTCCGAAACTCCCAGCTCAATTAAGAGGCTGGAGGGTTATCTCCTTCAGGAGGGATTAGGCACGGGTGGAAGCAAGGAACAGGGGCTGAACAGGAAACTCCAGAGCAGAAGTGGTGTGGCTGGTTAACAGGGAACTCCTCTCAAGGGCATCTGGGGACAGGACAAGGGGCACTGGGTGCCAGCTGGAGCAGAGGAGGTTCCCTCTCAATCTCAGCAGGACCTTCTTCCCAGGGAGGGTCCCGGAGCCCTGGACCAGGCTGCCCAGGGGGGCTGTGGAGTCTCCTTCTCTGCAGACATTCCAGCCCTGCCTGGCTGTGTTCCTGTGCCACTGGGTCTGGGGGATCCTGCTGTGGCAGGGGGACTGGACTGGGTGATCTCTTGAGGTCCCTTCCCATCCCTAAGGATTCTAGGATCACTTGGGAGTGAGTTGGTCCTGTATGCTGAAAAGGAACAACCTTCAGAGCAGAGGTTTGGGCACCCACTGCCCCATGCACAGAGGGAGCTGGCTATGAGGTCTTCCAGACTGTCCAAAGCTCCCACCAGGAGCACTCCTGCCTTCTCCCGGGTTACCCTGCTGCAAAGGGGGCTGGCAGTCACCAAGTCACAGAGGGTTCCTTTCTTGAGGTGAGGGGCCCACAGCTGCCCCCAGGACTTGAGGGGAGGCCACTCCAGGGTGAGAATGCCAATCCTAGTCCTGCTGGCCACACCTGATCAGGTCCCCCTTGGGTCTCCTCTCTCCAAGCTACAAAGCTCGCTGGCTTTGGGGCTCCACACACAAAATTAACCCTCTTTTGCTTCTGATTTCCTTTGTTTTCATCCTGGATGGAACCACACAGACTGCTCAACCCACTGACTACTGCTTGATCCAGGAGGACACTGAGAACTTAGGGAAGAACCTGTTCTGGAGGTACAAGAGGGGAGCTTGGTTTGCTGGGCGAGTGGAAAAGTACCCTGGAGCTGAGAGCCCAACCTCGCAACCCTGTCCTTGCTCTGCCAGAAAGCAGGCTGGAGGCTGAAGGAAGCAAAGATCCAGGCTGGCAAGGCCATTAGTCCTTGGCAGGCTCCTTTCAGGGAGAGCCTTCCCTGATGTCCCTCCCTTTGTGTTGGGGTTGGCTCCTGTAGGAGTGATCATCCCCACACACCATCCCGCTCCGAGAGCGCTCAGCCCCCTCCTCAAAGCCTGCAGAGCCCGTGCCCCGTTCCACTTTGGAAGAAGAGATGGAGTGGCCACGGTGAGAAAGACTGAAGGAGAACTTTGATGCCACTGAGCTCGGAGGGGCAGGGACGGCGTTGCCGCAGCATTCATTAGGAGAGGTGGAAGGAGAGGGGAGAATGAAGAGACCGGAATAGCGTGTGAGAACAGGGGGGTTATTTTTACACTCCAGTGCACACGGAGAGCCCATTAATTTTAATAGGAGCTTTGCACTGCAATTATTAATGGCAGAGAGGGTCTTTGATGGGACTCTGGCTGCATTCGGTGTCGTTGCAAAGGAAGGCGAAAAGTACCGGCCACGGAGGGGACAGGGAGAAGGGAAGAGGGATGTGGCTGTCGGCAAAAGGGTCCTGGGGTTCAAAACAAGAATACCCAAGGAATGGGGCTAGCGTTGAGGTCAGATGGCAGGAAGACTCTAGCAAGGACCCTGAGGAAAGAAGGTGATGGAAGAGGGCTCTGGTCCTGCAAGCTGCTGTGGAAAGACCCAGCAACTCCTGTAGTTCCTGCAGGGAAGTTTGTCTGAAGAGATCATCCAGCTACTGAAACACAAGCATTTCAGATCACCATCATCCCCAGGGCCTGGCTGTGTTCACTCAACTGTAAGGGAGCTGCAAGTGTTCAGAATCCTAGAGCCCTTAGGGATGGGAAGGGAGCTCGGGAGATCCTCCAGCCCAGTCCCCCTGCCACAGCAGGATCCCCCAGACCCAGTGGCGCAGGAACACAGCCAGGCGGGGCTGGAACGTCTGCAGAGAAGGAGACTCCACAGCCCCCCTGGGCAGCCCCTTCCAGTGCTCCGGGACCCTCCCTGGGAAGAAGGTCCTGCTGAGATTGAGAGGGAACCTCCTCTGCTCCAGCTGGCACCCAGTGCCCCTTGTCCTGTCCCCAGATGCCCTTGAGCAGAGCCTGGCAGTCAATCCCTTGTCTCAGTTTTCTCTCAGACTTCCCAGAGTGGGAGAACCCTTGAAAAGTTAAGAAGTGAAGCCAAGAGATCAGAAAAGAAGAGGAAAATCCCTCTGAGCCTAAACCACTTTATTGCACTCAGTGAAATAACCTCCCCCCCAACCCCGTGCTCGCGGCTGGGAGCTGTGTGTGGGCTGAGATGCAGAGGCTCTAAAATCATCTGGGGTTGCAAAGAGCTGGGAAAATATCACCTGGAAATAATTAAAAGCAATAAAACCCCTTCCACCTTTGTTTTTCTCTTTCCAGCGCTCTAGAGGAACTGCATCCCTCTGCAAGACGTAAACAGAAACAAATCCTCTGAGTCCTCCTTCCATCCTTGGCTTTCGTTTGGATTTTGAGAGAAGAAGACCCAAAGGGAATAAGAGAGTCACAGAAATATCTGAGAGGAGAAAGAGCAGAGGGCAAGGAAAGGGAAGGGTGAGGTGCACGCACGGGCAGCTGTCTCTGAGCTGCTAGAGTTCACCCACTGGAAGGGATAGATCTGCAGATTCAGGGGGTGGTTTGGGTTGGAAGGGACTTCATGAGGAAAGGCTGAGGGAGCTGGGGCTCTGGAGGCTGGAGAAGAGGAGGCTGAGGGGGGACCTCATTGCTGTCTCTCAATCTGTGAGGGGTGGGTGTCAGGAGGATGGAGCCAGGCTCTGCTCAAGGGCATCTGGGGACAGGACAAGGGGCACTGGGTGCCAGCTGGAACAGAGGAGGTTCCCTCTCACTCTCAGCAGGACCTTCTTCCCAGGGAGGGTCCCGGAGCACTGGACCAGGCTGCCCAGGGGGGCTGTGGAGTCTCCTTCTCTGCAGATGTTCCAGCCCCGCCTGGCTGTGTTCCTGTGCCACTGGGTCTGGGGGATCCTGCTGTGGCAGGGGGACTGGACTGGGTGATCTTTCCAGGTCCCTTCCCATCCCTAAGGATTCTATGATAAATTATTGCTTCAGCAGAAAAGAGAATGAGCTCAAAGCCGAGCAGATCAAGCCAGGAGCTGCTGGCTGCCCGTGGTGTCTAAGCTCTTGCAAGGTAAGGACTCACCTCGCCTGTTTGCAGACCTCCTGTTACCTGTGAGACGCATTCGTGGCTGTAACCCACGTGAAAGAGATGGATCTGCTCCATGCAGTACTCACAGAGCTAGGTGAAAGCCCCGCTGTTGGGTACCTTTGTGTGTGGGTGGCAGAGGGGGGCAGCATCTTGCCTGAGTTATTTGCAACTCCGGAGGCGTAATTTGCTCTCTGAGCTGGAGGAGGTGGCAACAGCCTGGCTGCTCGGGCTAATCTCACGGCAGCAAATGCTGCTGTGCCCATCAAATCCTTGTAGGAGTGCTCAGCAGGGCAGGAGCACCCTGCAGATGGAGGGAAAGGCTTTCCCTCAGCTTCAGTGGATGGCACAGCCCAGCGAAACCCGTGTCCGTGTTGACACGGTGACACGCTGATGGCATGAGCTGAGGGGTTGCTTGGTCTTAGCACTCCTGGCCACAGGAACCCCCTGCAGTGCTGCTGTCAGCAGGCACCAAGGAGCAGAGGCCAACAGCCACCCCTCCACAACCTCCCTGCAGGGAGCTGGAGAGGGCAGGGAGGTCCCCCCTCAGCCTCCTCTTCTCCCAACTCCCCCTGCCCAGCTCCCTCACCCTCTCCTCACACGACTGGTTCTCTCAACCCCTCCTGAGCTGGGTAGCTCTGCTCTGGACCAGTTCCATCACCTCCAAGTCTTTCCTACCCACCCAGACCTGAACACAGGTCTCACAAGATGTAGTCTCACAAGTCCAAGGGCACAATAAATCCACCAGCGAGGTGGTTTCCAGGATGAAAAGAACAGTACAAGAGCCAGCTATCTCCTGCAGACCAACAGACCACATCCCCCAGCCCTAAACCAGAGGGTCAGCTCCGTACAAGCATGGTGAAGGTCTGCATGAAGCCGAATGCTCCCTGCTCCGTTCGCAAGGGCAAAGCCATCCCTCCTTCTGTTTCGCCTGTAGCAGGACTTGTTGAATATTAAAAGCCTTCGGTGTGAGATTCCTGCTTCCCCCCCAGGGCACCCGACGCTCATCTCTATGCAAAAGCCCAAAGCAGGAATAGATTTGCCTACACATCAGCATTTCCAACGCTCATTAACGCCAGGACAAACAAAACGCCCCGCTCCAGTCCTCTCGGCATCGTCTGTCATCTGGATACAGGCAGCATAATGAGGCAGAGGAGGGGGGGAGGAAAGCTAGAGATTATCTTTCATTTACAAACTACAGGATGCAGAGCCCAGACCCGGGGTAGGGAGCAGAGAGCACTAGCGCTGGGTAGTGAGGACATGGATCCAGAACACAGATGCCCCTAAGATAGGACTCTATCCATGCTCTTCCCAACGCTGTCCAGTGCTTCTGCCCCTGCTCGGGGTCTTACTCTGCTGTGTTTGCTCAACTCTGAGAGACGAAGGGGTCTGCTGTTCCTTCAGGGCTGACCTGAATGTGAGTGGATGCTCCGGTGTCAGACAACTGTGCTGGATTGCACCAGAGCTGTACGGTGCTGCACAGGGAATCTATTGCAGAGTCACAGGATCACGGGTGCTGGCAGAGCCCTCTGAGCTCCTCCAGCCCAGCCCAGCCCCTGGCATCACCCCAGCAGCCAGAGCAGGGCACTCAGGGCCACAGCCAGGCTGTCCTTCAACACCTCCAGACACGGGGACTCGTGCTCAAATAGCTGTTGATAAGCGTGATCCCTAGAAACACAGACGGGTCCCTTCTAGTACCTAATTACAGTCATTAACAGCCTCGGTAACAAACGTCTCAGCTCCTCTCTACAAGGGAAACACGATAGCACGGAGAGCATCCAGCAGAGGTGATGCAGAGCCTATGGTGCATGTCCTGTGTGGAAAGGGGGAGTGAACTGGGACAGTTGAGTCTAACTAGTCCATCTTACTGTATCACAGTCCCATAGTGATGATGAGGCTGGGAGAGACCTTAGAGATCACCCAGTCCAACCTAAACCCAACCCAGTCACCCTAACAGCTGCCATCCAGCTCAGCCACTCAGCACTGCATCCAGCCTGACCCTGAACACCTCCAGGGACAACAGAGAAGAGGAAACGACTCAGGGGTGCTGGGAGTCTCACAGATGAGATAACTCTGTGGCAGGGGGATTGGACTGGATGATCTTTCGAGGTCTCTTCCCATCCCAAATGATCCTAGGATATAGGAGGTCACCCCTGGGGTGAACAGAGGGTCTGGGCCAGGTGACATCCAGAGATCCCTTCCAACCTCATCCATTTTAGGTGAGGAAGAGACAGAGGAGGTTCCACGTTAGTACAAGAAGAAACTTCTTCCCAGTGAGGGTGCCAGAGCCCTGGCACAGGCTGCCCAGGGGGGCTGTGGAGTCTCCTCCTCTGAAGCCGTTTCAGACCCGCCTGGCTGTGTTCCTGTGCCCCTGGCTCTAGGGGCTCCTGCTGAGGCAGGGGGGCTGCACTGGGTGATCTCCCGAGGTCCCTTCCCATCCCTAACACCCTGTGATGCTGTGAATCTCATGCAACAGCGAAACACGATGATGAGAGCCAAAACAGATTAAGCTTACGGAAAGCAGAAGCCACCAGTCAGCCCAGCTCTGCAGAGCCCCTCACACCCTGATTAATGACCGGAGGACACGACTCAAAGGCAGGAGGTTAATGCCTGCTGGCTCTAGTTCAGGCTACTGATGGTGAGGAACTTTCTGAAGGGACAGGATGAGATCGGATGATGAAATATTCCCCCAAACCCAGGATTCTAACTTCAGCTATAGATTTTGTGAGGCTGGGCACGATGCCCAAGGCTCCGCTCGCTGCTGCGGCTGGGTTCTGTTCCGGAGCGATCCCCAGGAGAGCTCTGCGATGACAGAGTGCTCTGCTGCAAGGGACTGACGTTTTCCATTTATTTTGTGTTAGAATAAAGTATGAAAAGGGAAGGAAAAAATAGAACGAGTATAAAATATCACTGGAAACACGAGGAGGGGGGTGTTCTGGAGGAAACACAGGGCTGGAGCGCGCGTTTCCGCCTGCAGAAGGAACCAGAAGAGCTGGAGAGAAGTCTCTTCAGGATAGAGTGGTGACTCGCAGCAAAGCAGCTCTAATGAAATCACCTATTCTTGCTTTTCAGAGGTAGATGGAGGAGTTTCATGGAATCCTAGAATCCTTCGGGATGGGAAGGGACCTGGAAAGATCATCCAGTCCAACCCCCCTGCCACAGCAGGATCCCCCAGACCCAGTGGCACAGGAACACAGCCAGGCAGGGCTGGAACGTCTGCAGAGAAGGAGACTCCACAGCCCCCCTGGGCAGCCTGGTCCAGGGCTCCGGGACCCTCCCTGGGAAGAAGGTCCTGCTGAGATTGAGAGGGAACCTCCTCTGTTCCAGCTGGCACCCAGTGCCCCTTGTCCTGTCCCCAGATGCCCTTGAGCAGAGCCTGGCTCCATCCTCCTGACACCCACCCCTCACAGATTGAGAGACAGGAATGAGGTCCCCCCTCAGCCTCCTCTTCTCCCAGCTCCAGAGCCCCAGCTCCCTCAGCCTTTCCTCAGCAGGGAGCTGCTCTCCTTCCTTCATCCTCTTCGTTGCTCTACGCTGGACACCCTCCAGCAGCTCTGTGTCCTTCTGGAACTGAGGGGCCCAGCACTGGACACAGCTCTCCAGATGCAGTCTCACTGCTGCTAGGTGAGGCGCTTTACTTTTGGGTGTTGGAAGAGTGAAATTTTAATGCTGTCTCTCAATAATTAAAAAAAGTCAGAACAGATTAATTAGCCTTACAAAAACGCTCGGTCAGCAATAAGTGCATTGTAAAGTTTTATATTCACTCTCTTTGTTCTTCACCAAGGACTGGAGAAGATTTAAAAGCACCGAATCACAGTATTGAAGCTAGAAAAGCCCTCTGAGCTCCTCCAGCCCAGCCCAGCACCTGGCATCACCCCAGCAGCCAGAGCAGGGCACTCAGGGCCACAGCCAGGCTGTCCTTCAACACCTCCAGACACGGGGACTCCCCCACTGCCCTGGGCAGTCCAGTCCAGGCTCTGAGCACCCTTTCCCTGCGGAAGGGCTTCCTGACAGCCAACCTAACCCTCCCCTGGCAGCTCCAAGCCCTGCCCTCTCATCCTGGTGCTGGGTGCCTGGGAGCAGAGCCTGACCCCCACCTGACTGCAACCTCCCTAAAGGGAAAGAGGGAGAAGGTCCCCCTTGAGGTGTTTAGTCCTCCAGGCTGAACCCCCCCAGCTCCCTCAGCCTCTCCCCATCAGCCTTTCCCTCCAGTCCCTTCCCCAGTGCCATTTCTCCTCTGCACCCGCTCCAGCCCCTCCATCTCTTTCTTGCAGTGAGAGACCCAGTACTGCCCCAGGACTCAAGGGGAGGTGTCTGGAGGTGTTGAAGGACAGCCTGGCTGTGGCCCTGAGTGCCCTGCTCTGGCTGCTGGGGTGATGCCAGGTGCTGGGCTGGGCTGGAGGAGCTCAGAGGACTCTTCCAGCCTCAGTGACTCTGTGATGCTCTGCTCATTATTATCCTTAAGAAAGTATTCATACTTCCTGTGCTATAACAAGAACACGGCCAGTTCACTGGACTTAACTCCTAGTCCTCTCATGAGAGAGCTGTGTATTTACACCCCAGCAACTGCTTTTTGGGATGGACCTAAAACCCTCTGAGATGCTTTTTATGAATCAGACAGCTGTATAAAACACTCTGGCTTTAATTAGGGTTCCGAAGGCTCCAGTGCTTCCAAGTCCATCCCCAAAATACAACTTCAGAGACAGCAGCTGTCTCTCCTCTCGCACCGCGGCGTCTCAGGCAGAGACAGTGGCTTCTGGGCAGTTTATGAGGATAAATAGCGAGCCTCTCCCGCTGCAGAGGCTCTGAGAGGCACAGACTGAAGGGAAAACCAACCGGGCAGGGGTCTGGATGAAGACCTGATGGATAGGAGAGGTGATGTTTGCACAGATGTCCCCCCGTGGAACCTGCCTGGCCCTGTTAAGGTGGTGATGAACAGCATGGGAAGAGCACGGGCTGTGCACTCGATTGAGCAAGGAGAGGATGCAGAGTCGCTCAGAAATTAAAGCAGAGCTGAACCATGTGCTTTGCCCAGCAAAAAGAGTTGGCTGGACTAAACCTCCCTCAAGAACAGCTCTGGGCAGAGGGAAGGGAGCTGCAAACACGGCGGGTACTGCAGTAACACTGGGGTCTTCTGGCTACCCTTGAACTTCCAGAGATCTCTGTGAGATTGAAGGGAGGGAAACCAATCTGGATAGAGATGAAGGCAGCTGAAAGCTAAGGCAGGAGCCAGGATTTGGTCTCAGCAGCAGCAGCAGCGATAGAAGAGGCTGTTTATGAGCCTCACCGCTGCCTCATCCTTGTGTTTCATCAGATGCCTGCGTGCCCCTGCCAGGCTCTGTTTATGCACCTGGTGGCCAGCAATACCTTCAGCTTGCTCCATCCCTGCCCAGCTCCAGAGCTGCCCACCTGCTTCCCCAGCAGCCTTTCTTGGCTCTGGGTTGACCTGCTCTGCTGGTTTCACGCTGCCTGGGCGAGTGGATGGGTACCCGTGAGGATCCTGTGGGAGCAGGGCTTGGCTGATTCTACTGAGGATGCAGCATGTAGGCATCACTGTGGTGCTTTGTGTGCACGGGAAGGCAAGCTCTGCTGATGGCCCCGTGGAACCTAGGCCAAGGGCATCCTGGCTTGGGTCAGCACTAGTGTGGCCAGCAGGACTGGGGATGGCATCCTCTCCCTGGACTGGGCACTGGGGAGGCCTCCCCTCCAGTACTGGGGGCACTTGTGGGGTCTTCACTTCAAGAGATGGAGGGGCTGGAGCAGGTCCAGGGGAGCAAGGAGGCTGGGGAAGGGACTGGAGGGAAAGGCTGATGAGGAGAGGCTGAGGGAGCTGGGGGTGTTCAGCCTGGAGAGGAGGAGACTCGGGGTGGGGGGACCTTGTCACTCTCTATAGCTACCTCTGCCCCACGATGGGTGGGATGCCCGGGGATCCAGATAAAGATCTACAACACCCCACTGCTGTGACAGCCCCTACAGCCTCACACTGCCCTACTTGTCCCCCGACCCTCCAGCCCATCTCATAATTCCTTGAGTTCTATTTTCTAGCAAAACCCCATCCACTGATGCAAAGGGCAGCAAACTGCACAGCTCTTGAGCCCTGCGGGTCTTCCATCACACCGGGGTGATCAGAAAGAGCCAGCCCAACCCTCTGCACACAGAGAGAGGCACAGGAGTGCCCCTGGATTCCTTACTGCAGGCAAGTCGTTTGAGAGGACATCAAGAACAGTTGTTTGATGCTTTGACTGCTAAACCTTAACAAGATATTAGCATCCCCATTACTGCTCCAACACGTGCAGCAGGCACAGTCCTTCCCTCAGCTATTCCCTTTACCTTCTGCTTTGCAGCTCATTTTCACCACGAAACTACCCCAGAGTGACCCTAGTGAAGACCCCTCCCTGTCCCACGGGCAGGCACAGCACCAGGCTCATCTGCTCTGGGTCCAGTTCCAACCCCCCCACTCAGACAGGACGCCTGGGACCTGGAATTGCTGGCCTGCCCTCTCAGCACAGCATGGGCAGCTAGACTGGAGCACCCTGCATTTCCCATTGTACCAGGTGCCCTCCTGGGTACTGCCCTGCCTCTCTCTTCAGCCAGAGCAGAGGGCATCTTGCTTCTTACCTTGCTGCAGGGGCCACTGGTCTTGCTCTCAGCAGAGGCTGCTCCCACCCCTTCTCCTGCAGGAGGAGAGAAACTGGAGAGCTAGAAGGGATCCCCTCTTACAGCTGCTCAGGAAGAGCAGGTGCCCTGATTTACCTCACAGTCCTCCCCTCTCCCAGCAAAAGGAAGGCAGGCACTTTTCCTCCCTGCTCCCACTCCTTCACCCCCAGATTGACCCAGAGTTTATTAAAGCTTCTCCCCTAAGAGGAGGGAGAAGGGCTCCTCAGAGTCCTCTGTGCCCTCAGTCCATCATTGGCAGTGAAACGGTGGGAAGAGAGCGTTAGGGCAGCCGGTGCCTCTGCAGCTGCAGGCATCTCCCTCCTTCCAAACCCAAGGTGGTGATGGAAATACAGAGGCCCGCAGACACACGAAGGGGAGGGCTCCCACCCGTGCCTGCCTCTGCCATTCAGTGGGTGTTCAGGGAGCTGGGGCTGTGTCGCATCAGAACGGGAGCACATCTCTAGATGGCTGACATCACTCCAGTACCGGGGCAGCGGTACTGGAGGTAACTGGGGTGAATTCCCTCTGTGGCTGCCCTGTGCAGCATCCTGCTGTCCAGAGGAGCCAGGGCATTGCAGGCACAAGCAGGCTAATTGAAAGAAACCAGCTGCTCCGTTTCTCCTCCGTCCCATTTATCACATGGAATTCCATTCACATCCAGACCTTCTCCCCTGCCTGCGCTGCTTCTCATTGCCCAGGGGCCAGCAGTGGGCTCTTGTGGCCAGGAAGGCCAATGGCACCCTGGGGTGGATGAGAAGGGGGGTGCTTAGGAGATCCAGAGAGGTTCTCCACCGCCTCTGCTCTGCCCTGGGGAGACCACAGCTGGGATAGTGTGTCCAGCTCTGAGCCCCTCAGTTCCAGGAGGACACAGAGCTGCTGGAGAGAGGCCAGCTCAGAGCCACAGGGATGATGGAGGGAGGGGAGCATCTCCTTGCTGAGGAGAGGCTGAGGGAGCTGGGAACAAAGGAGCCTGAGGGGGGACCCCATGACTGTTGATCCAGATGGAAAGGGTGATTCTCAGGATGGTTCAGGTTGGAAGGGACCTTAAAGATCAACCAGTTCCAACCCCCCTGCCAGGAGCAGGGACACCCCCCACCAGACCAGGGTGCTCAAGGCTCCATCCAATCTGGCCCTGAACACTTCCAGGGAGCTGGGGGGCAGCCACAACCTCCCTGAGCAACCTGGTCCAGGGTCTCAGCACCCTCAGCGTGAAGAAAACACCCATCCAGAGGAAGAAGCAGCAGAGGGGAGAAGGAGCAGACCCTACAACCCCCACTACCACCCCTAGCACTGCTTGAGGAGGTAGAGGCAGGGGAGCGATGCAGTGATACCTCACAGCAAGGAGGAAAGGGGCTGGGTTAACGCTTGTTGCTCTCTCTCACTCCTTATATAATTAACATATATAATTATAATTAACCCTTATAATTAACAATGAAGTAAACCCCATTTTCCCCCAGTCAGCTCTGTTTCACCCCAAAGAGCAACCCGTGAGACCTCTTGTTCCTGGGTTACTCCTCATTCTTTCCTCAATCCCCCTGCAAGGGGTGAAGCCAGCAGCTGGATGGGGGCTCGGTTGCTAGCCACGGCTAAGCCACCTGAAAAGATCTTGTTCTAAATCCCTGGGAGCCCAGTGACTTTCCTTTTGCAAAGAGATGGAGACCAGTGGCTTTCCAGGCTCCTGGCCCTAGGGAAGGAGCCTTGCAGAGGCAGCCACGGGCACAGAGAGCCCTCTCTGCAGATCCAGATGTGTATTCACTAAGGAGCCCAGCGTTTCCATCCTCCCCTGCTTTTCTCCCTGTAAACATTTATTTAGCTGTTAAAAACCCACTGGCAAATGACTGACTGCTTCTCTCTGGTTACAGCTGCTACAACAGCTCCAGACTCAGTTCATTACAGCCTAACGATGGCTTTACATCTTCTTGCTTGCTAGTCAATAATTGTCCTCCGGAGCGACAGCGCCTATTGACCCGCACGAAGGAGAACGGGGTCTCCCTGCCTCTTCACCACTGTCAGAGCAGTTCTCCCCGGACCTGGCTCTCTCCAGTACCGACTGCCTTTGTTAGAGGTTTCCCTGGCAACAAAACAGCCTGGAAATCAGCATTAGTACTAATCCTTTCCGCTTGGCTTCTCACAGGCAGTAGTGGCTTTTATATCAGCAGGCACCATCGAGCTTCGGTGTGGGTGCACAGGTGAGAGAGCTCCTCAGCATCACTAGGACGAACGATGTGGCTCTCAGCTTCTGTCTCTCACAACTTCTCCTCATTCCCGTTTCCTGAACAGAGAGAGAGTGCATCTGGCTTGCTCCACAGGAGCTGAGGAATCTGCACTGCGTTGGCACCTGCCTTCGGTGGTAAAAGACACCAGGACTGAAGAGAGCACCCAGAGACACCAGGAGTCTGCAGACTCTAATAATCAACCTCCTTAGGTTTTCATACAACAGCCTAAGCCAGAAGAGACCTCAGGGATCATCCAGTCCAACCTCCCTGCCCTGCCAGCGATGCCTCTTGGCCAGACCTGCTGGCTCAAAGCCTCAGCCAGCCTGGCCTTGAGCATCTCCAGGGAGGGGGCAGCCACAGCCTCTCTGGGTCAGCTATTCCAGACTCTCTCCACCCTCGTGCTGAAGAATTCCTCCCCTATGATCCTGCATTCAGTCTGTGTCCATCGCCTCTTGTCCTGACACCAAGCAGGGACCACCTGATTCCCTAGAGGCTTCCTCTCTTCAGTGCAAACAGACCCAGGTCCAGTGAGATGCTTTGATCCCTTCGCCTTCGTGCCTTGAGGAGCTCTCTGCTCCATCACTCTATTGTGCTGGGGAGCCCAGAACTGGACCCGTGGGCATGTGAGGCCTCACCAGTGCTGAGTAAAGGAGAGGCATCACCTCCCTCAACCTACAGGCAGTGACCCTCTCTGATCCTGCATTCAGGCTGTGTCCATCACCCCCTGTCCTGTCACCAAGCAGCTTCCTAATGCAGCCCAGGGCATCAGTAGCCTTCTTGGTAGCACGGGCACATTTGTGGCCAACTTGGTGTCAGCTAGGATCGCCAGGTCCTCCTGTGCCAACCACCACCCCAGCTGGGTGCCCCCAGCCAGCCCTGGTGCCCGGGGTTGTTTCCCAGGGGTAGGGCTTTGCAATTCCCTGTGTCTGATCTCACGAGGCTCCCTCCAGCCCACGACTCCAGCTCTCCCAGGCTCCTCCAGCTGACAGCTCAAACAGCGGGCACAGCAGTCCCTCCACCAGGCTTTGTGCCAGCTTCATCCCCTCGGCCAAGGGTCCAGCCCAAAGCCCCTCTGCCAGCTCTGCCGTGAGGACCCTGCTGCAGGGATGGCTGACGTCCTTCCTCCAGAAGGCTTTGCCTGGGCCACCGGTGACCTGAGAGTGACTCTCTTTTCCCCTGAGGAAGCCGAAGCAGTGCAGTCCAGCCTGCTGTGGCAGCGTGTGCGTGCAGGCTGCTCGAGTCATTAGCTTCCCGTAACCTAATTCTGCAGAACGTGGTTCCCATCCACATGGCGACTCCTCTCCACCGCTCTGACACTGCAGAGAGGGTCAGGCAGTGAAACCCGCTTCAGAAACTCCTAGATCCGGCAAATACAGCAAAGACAGGCTGGAGAGGGGGGCCAGGGCCAACCTCAGGGGAGATGACACGGTCCTGCAGCGGGGTCGAGGCAGTGCCAGGCACAAGGGCAGACTGGGTGGGGAAC
>VZRI01008840.1:3369-15549 GCA_013397515.1 Upupa epops | reverse complement strand
TCTCCAGCTCCTTCTTCCCTCTCCCCAGCTCTTCCTTTCCTCTCTCCAGCTCTTCCTCTCCTCTCTCCAGCTCTTCCTCTCCTCTCTCCAGCTCTTCCTCTCCTCTCTCCAGCTCTTCCCTCTCCCCAGCTCCTCCCTCTCCCCAGCGGGGGGACTCACCCGTCCAGCCTCACGTCGGGCAAGCTGCGGTTGAGCGCGATCAAGTCGCTGGCCATCAGGTTGAACTGGTTGATCTTAAACAGCTCCTTCATCTTGTCCTGCTCGTCCCTGGGAATGAGAACGGCCCTGCCCATCTCTCCGGGTCCCTCTTGGTTTCGAGAAATAACGGCTGCAACACAAGAGCAGAAGCCCAGGGTGAGCGGGCTCCTCACCCCAGGCAGCTGAGCGAGGAGAGCACGGACGGCACCAGCGCAGCCCTGACTGGGGGTTGCTCTCTTTACAGCCAGGTCCTCCCCAAGGGGATGATAACTCAGCGCTGGTTGCGAGCTCAGTGCCACCGAGCAACTCCTCGCGAGAGACTGACAGCAGGGGTGGTGGGCACAGGCGGCAGGGGCTCTGGAGAACAGTCCTACTGCTGCAGCTGAGTCTGTGTAATGGGAAGAGTGAAGAGCACAGCATCACACAGCAATCCTGGGTGCAAAGGAGCTCCTGGATCCCCCAGTCCAACCATCCCCACCCCAACAGAGCCCCTCAGGCTCTTCTCCCAGGAACCCAGCACCAGGAGGAGAGGGCAGGGCCTGAAGCTGCCAGGGGAGGGTGAGGTTGGCTGTCAGGAAGCCCTTCCTCAGGGAAAGGGTGCTCAGAGCCTGGACTGGGCTGCCCAGGGCAGGGGGGGAGTCCCCGTGTCTGGAGGTGTTGAAGGACAGCCTGGCTGTGGCCCTGAGTGCCCTGGGGTGGCCGCTGGGGGGCTGTTAGGGGCTGGGCTGGGCTGGAGGAGCTCAGAGGGCTCTGCCAGCCCCAGTCCCTCTGGGCTGCTGTGAAAAGCAGGACAGAGCATGGCACAGCTGCTGTGCTAGTAAAGTGAGACCCTCTACCACGTCTTGACGAGGGATTAGAGCAGGAGGTCTGGAATGTGTTTAACGCAGCCCCTTGCACAGCCCCAGAGCCGAGAGGGCTGGTTACCCCGTGCTAATCCCGGGACTGGTGCCAGCTGCATGCGACAGCTCCACTCCTCCTTCCCACAGGGACCGGCTCAGCTCCATCTCCCTGTAATTAGGATTCACACCGTGGAAAACCCGTTAACCCAACAGAGCCCTGGGCTGTCCTCTCTGTAATCCCCACTGCTTCAGGAACCCGCGGTCTCCTGGTCCCTGCTGAAGGCACAAAGGAGGAGGAGGAGACAAGAAGGGTGCAACTGGGTCTCCGAGTCATCAGATGGGTTAGGCTGGAAGGGATCTGAAAGATCATCTAGTTCCATCAGGCCTTCCCTGTCCCACAGGGCAGTCCTAACTGAGTGACTGAGGCTGGCAGAGCCCTCTGAGCTCCTCCAGCCCAGCCCAGCGGCCACCCCAGGGCACTCAGGGCCACAGCCAGGCTGTCCTTCAACACCTCCAGACACGGGGACTCCCCCCCTGCCCTGGGCAGTCCAGTCCAGGCTCTGAGCACCCTTTCCCTGAGGAAGGGCTTCCTGACAGCCAACCTCACCCTCCCCTAGCAGCTTCAGCCCCTGCCCTCTCCTCCTGGCACTGGGTGCCTGGGAGAAGAGCCTGCCCCCCAGCTGACTGCACCCTCCCTTCAGAGAGGGCTGCATCCAGACCCAGCAGCTGGAGTAAAAGCCAACCTCCTCTCTGTTTACCCTCCCCACACAGCACTGCCAGACTCGACCGCCAACAGCACCCCCAGTCCCCCGTGCCCTCTATCCGCTCTGGAGTTGCTCCCTCAGTGCCACCGGTCTTTACCCTGGGAGATGCAGTGAATCCCTAATCAGCCTGCTCTGCTTTTACAGCTCCCCGGGGCCTCTGCCTTCCCCAGAGGCAGAACTACTCCGTTTAGACCCCAAAGCCATCGCTGCCTGCCCCTCCTCAAGCATCCGCTGCGCTCAGGGGGCTCAAGCTGGGCTGGAACCGAGCACCAACCCCCCGGTTAAGGAAGAAGAGGGGTGGTTTTGTCCTCTGAGGGCATCGATTCCTGTGCCCAGCAGAGCAGAGGCGGCTGCTTGAATGCAGGGAACTCTTCCTCTCTGATTCTCAGGCAGCATCCTGCAATCAGAGCAGTCTGCAGCGAGCAGGCTTAACCCCTTCGGAGGCAGCAGGCACCACAGGCTGCTGCACTCCACAGGTTTGAGGGTTGGGAGGGACCTCAGGGGTCATCCAGTCCCAGCTCTTCCAGCAGGATCCAGGTGAAAGGAGCTGGCCCAGAGCCCTGTCCAGCTGAGCCTGAGCACTGTCTGCAGCTCAGCAACCCCCCCTTCACCTGGAAGACCCTTCCACTGTCTGACAGCTCTCAACTTCCCTCTCCAATCCAGTGGGAATCTCTCCTGGAGCAACTGGTAGCCATTGCCCCTCGGCTTTTCTCCAGGACTCCTTGTGCAAAGGGAGTCTCCATCCTCCTGGGAGCCCCCCTGGATGGACTGGAGCATCACAGTAAGGTCCCCCCTGAGCCTTCTCCTCTCCAGGCTGAACAGACCCAGTTCTCTCAGCCTTTGTTCAGAGCTCCTCCAGTCCCTGATCATCCTGCTCACCCTTCTCTGGACCCTCTCCAGCCTGTCTGCATCTTCTCTGCCTAGGAGGGACCAGACCTGAACGCAGCATGGAGCAGAGTGCCAAGAGCACTTCTCCCTCTCTGCTGGCGATGCCCTTGCTACTGCAGCCCAGCATCCTGCTGGCCCTCTTTGCCCCAGCAGCACTCTGCTCGCTCCTGTTGAGCTGGCTATGCACCAAGACCTGCAGATCCCTCTCTTCAGGGCTACCCTCCTGCCAGGTGGCTCCCAGTCTGAGCTGCACTGGAGGGCTGTGCATTCCCAGGAGCAGGACACTGCACTCCTCCTCACTGAGCTCCAGGAGGTTCTTGCTGGCCAGGTCCCTTGAGGAGGGTCATCCTCTCCCCCTTGAGGAGGGTCATCCTCTCCCCCTTGAGGAGGGTCATCCTCTCCCCCTTGAGGAGGGTCACCCTCTCCCCCTTGAGGAGGGCACCTCTCCCCCTTGAGGAGGGTCATCCTCTCCACCCAGCTTGGTGTCAGCAGCCAACTTCATCAGGGTCCTCTTGATCCCAGCACCCAGATCACTTCTGAAGGTAAGAAACAGTGCTGGACCCACAGTGATCCCCAGGGGACTCCACTAGTGCCAGGGGGAGAAGGAGCTACTCACAAGCACCCTCTGGGTTCAGCCCGTCAGCCAGTTGCTCACCCAGGCACAGAGCACCTGACTCCATCTAGCAGCAGCAGCTCAGGGGAGCTGTGATTCAGCGCCTTCCCTGTGCAGACCCTGCAAGCCCAGCTCTCAACAACAGCTCCAGCCCCCAGCGCAGGGACTAACAGCTCTGCTCCTCGCCAGCCACCGCAGTGCCCGTGGGGACCAAGGCAGCATCCCCACCAAGAGAATCATGTGGCTGGGCTCTGCCAGCCTCCCGGCACCCGTCGGCAGAGGGAGGAAGATCAATGCCCTCACAAGGGACTCCAACAACAGCTGGGGTCCCCAGGCAAAGGGAAGGGAGACTGAAAGCAGAGCCCAGCAGATCCCCAAGCTCAGGGGTTATTTCACAGCGGGGTGAAGGCACCACAGAGGGGCTCTGGAACGGAGGAGGATGGCAGCGCGCAGGAGACAGGAGGGGTCTCCAGCAGTGCTTTTGCTTAATGGTTGGGTTTTCATGCCAAAAGCTCAGCTCATCATCATCCTCCTCCTTCAGACTGTGGTCTCAAAACACCCACCCTGGGCTGTGCAGGAGCAAGCACCACTGCAAACATCCCAGTGCAGGGAGCCAGGGCAGCTCCTCATGGGCACCCAGAGCTTGGGCACCCCCATCTGTGCCTGCCTCACCTTCCTGGCCTGAGCTTGGATGGGAGTCCCCTCAAAACCTGTGGGTCTCTTTGCTGTCCCCAGACGTGGAGAAACAGCTCACAGCACCCCAAGACAGCCAGGAGCAGGACCTAGAATGACCTGGGATTCTATGAATCCCAGAGAGACAGAGGCTGGCAGAGCCCAGGGGGCTGTGGAGTCTCCTTCTCTGGAGAGGTTCCAGCCCCGCCTGGCTGTGTTCCTGTGCCACTGGGTCTGGGGGCTCCTGCTGGGGCAGGGGGACTGGGCTGGGGGATGATCCCTGGGCTCACGTGTGCTCAGAGCACTGCAGACAAATCAATCTGGAGGTCAGTGAGGGGTCAGCAGAGACCCCGAGACTGCAAAGCTTGGGTGGGTATGCGAACACATCAGTTCCTCTGGAGAGCTGCTGTGGAGGGGGGGGAAGAGACCTCCGTGAGGGCTGCTGGAGGCGCAGGATGCTGGTGGGGAGCATTAGCTAAATGAGCAGCCCTGACAGCAGCAGCGTGGAGCTCGGGCTCTGCAGATTAAAAGGCTTCAAACAAATTGAAAGCTGTCAGCACCGTGACCTGCAGTAATGAGTGAGAACACACAGCCCCGAGAGCAAGGAGAGCTGCTGCTCCCACAGCAGAACCCAGGAACAACCACCCTGTCCATCCCCTGGAGAAGAAACCACAGGACCAGACTGGGTTGGGTTGGGAGGGAGCTCAGAGCTCCCCCAGTGCCAACCCCCTGCCATGGGCAGTGACACCTCTCCCCAGCCCAGGGTGCCCACAGCCCCAGCCAACCTGCCCTTGGGCACTGCCAGGGGTGCTGGAGCAGCCACAGCCTCCCTGGGCACCCTGTGCCAGGGCCTCAGCACCCTCCCAGGGAGGGGGTTCTGCCTCAGCTCTCAGCTCAGTCTCCCCCCTCCCAGCCTGAACCCAGTGCCCCCGTCCCAGCCCTGTGTCTCTAAGCTGCTAACACTGAAGCCCTACATTTCAGCCCCTGAAGCAGGATGACTGGAGGGTGCAGAAGGCTCGGATGCTGCTTCGGGAAAGCCCTTCAGCAGGAAGGATCACTTCTTCCTCAGAGCCCCTCCTCCCAGCAAAGGCTTCTCCAGGGGTTCTGAGGAGCAGAGCACCCCAATCTATAGGATCCCAGAACACTTCTGGCTGGAGACTTTCAAGATCATCAGATCCAACCCTCTCCCAGCCCTGTTGAACCAGCAGCACTAAACCCTGTCCCTCTATGCAACAACTACCCCCTGTCTTCAACACCTCCAGGGATGGGGGCTCAACCCCCAGACAGCCTGACAGCCCTTTCAGTGAAGAAAACCCTCCAGGGGGCTCAGAGCAAAAGGCCTCTTTCACAGAGACCCCCTCTGCAGGGGTTCCCCAGCTAAAACAAAGCCCTGGAGCTGAAAGGGACTGAAAGCCATGGCAGCACCTACCTACTCATCCTGCCTCAAGATGCTGCCTGAACTGCTCTCTGTTCATTCAGAATCCCTAGGGATGGGAAGGGACCTGGAAAGATCACCCAGTGCAGTCCCCCTGCCACAGCAGGAGCCCCCAGACCCATTGGCACAGGAACACAGCCAGGCGGGGCTGGAACGTCTGCAGAGAAGGAGACTCCACAGCCCCCCTGGGCAGCCCCTTCCAGGGCTCCGGGACCCTCCCTGGGAAGAAGGTCCTGCTGAGATGGAGAGGGAACCCCCTAGAATCATTTTACTCTCATTTTTCTGGTCTTATTCCTGCAGTTCTATTCCCAGGGGGATCTTTAGGACAGAAAGGAGGGAGCCAAAGAGGAGGCTCTCAAAGCATCAGGAATTTATCTGCAGCTCTTTACTGGCTCAAGAAACAGTGGGGGATGAAGAAATGGTGGTGCTGACTGGGAAGGAGGAGACAGAGCCTGCTCAGCTATTGCACTTCAAGCTGGGTTTCATAGAATCCAGGTAGAGTGGAGCTGCTGAGCTACTGTGCACACACAGCACAGAACCCCACCGGACCCCCCCTCCTGCTCCAGAGCGCCCCGTCAACCTCCCCTGAGCCAACCTGCTGCTGTCTTAGATGCCTCCAGCACCCTTCTCCCCAGCTCAGTGGGGTGCAGAAGGGAAAGGAGAGTTGCAGCTGACAGAGCAGACCTTCTCCCTCTCTGCAGCTCCCTGAAGGGAGGGTGCAGTCAGCTGGGGGTCAGGCTCTTCTCCCAGGCACCCAGTGCCAGGAGGAGAGGGCAGGGCCTGAAGCTGCCAGGGGAGGGTGAGGTTGGCTGTCAGGAAGCCCTTCCTCAGGGAAAGGGTGCTCAGAGCCTGGACTGGACTGCCCAGGGCAGGGGGGGAGTCCCCATGTGTGGAAGTGCCCCCATCCCTGGAGGCACTGAAGGACAGCCTGACTTGAGGTGAGGGGTGCAGAACTGCCCCCAGGGCTCAAGAGGAGGCCACCCCAGTGCCCAGTGCAGGGGGAGGGTGACACCCCTACTCCTGCTAACCACCCCAGTGCTGATCCCAGCCAGGATGCCCTTGGCCTTTGGTGCCACCTGGGCACCCTGCTGGCTCCTGTTCAGCCGGCTGTCACCCAGTGCTGCCAGGTCCCTCTCTGCCAGGCTGCTCTCCATCTTACAGGAGATGTGCAACCAGACTCTGTGGTCTGAACTGGGGCTCTAAGAGCACCTGCACTCCAGGCAAAGCCCGCAGGCTGCCCTGAGCACTGGCAGTTAACTGCCAGGGGGCTGAATGCACTGACGAAGGGGTCCTTTGCTCTGCCCACCGTGCTGTGCAGCCCCAGGAACAGCTTTTGGCTGTTGAGACTCTAACCTCCCCGAGACCCAGGTGGTGTCAGAAGCCTGATGGAGAGATTCTGCTCCAGCAGGATCTCAGCAGAGTCCCAGCACTCGGCTGGCAGTGCCTCCCAGTTCCTTTGGCATTAATGGAGCATCTAGTGCTGGGACCAGGGGGCTGGGTTCAGGCTCCAAGAGGGGAGATTGGGATGGGATTTGAGGCAGAACCCCCTCCCTGGGAGGGTGCTGAGGCCCTGGCACAGGGTGCCCAGGGAGGCTGTGGCTGCTCCATCACCCCTGGCAGTGCCCAAGGGCAGGTTGGCTGGGGGGTGGGCACCCTGCTCTGGGCAGAGGTGTCGCTGCCCATGGCAGAGGTTGGCACTGGGGGAGCTCTGAGCTCTCTCCCAGCCCAACCCAGTGTGGGGTCTGTGACAAACACCCTTCCTTAGCCAAACACTCAGGTCAGTGGCTCCCTCTGCCATGGGCTCACCCCAAGGGCACGAAGCACCCTGAAGGCAGGACCCACCTCAGCCCTAGGAAATCCCTCTCTTGTGGTGGAACCTGGTTCCCACACAAAGCAGAATCCCAAGGAAGAGGAGGATGACACTGGGATGGATTTCACTCGGATTCTTCAGGCTCTATTATGCAAATGAATGCTCACTTGAGCTCCTCGGGCTGGGCTCTGGGGGTCCCAGAGGGTCTCTGTAGCTAAACGTTTTCATTAGCACCTTACAGGAACGCTGAGCTGACAGCGACAGAGAGAACTCGCAGAGAGGATGCTGGCTGGATGGGTGAACACTCACAGCTTCCACTGGAGAATGCGATTGCTCATCCCCATGCAAACCCCACAGTGCAGCGAGCCTGACAGACACTACCAGCATGGATCTCACACTCACAGAGCAATCCTGGCTGGAAAGGAGCTCCCAGATCCCCCCAGCCCAACCATCCCCACCCAACAGAGCCCCTCAGGCCCTGAGAGACTGACAGACACAGCCTGACCCCCTCCCTGCTGCCCCTCGAGCAGGGCTGGAAGCACCATGGCTACAGGGTTCTTCAACACCTCCAGGCAGGGGGACTCCACCACCTCCCTGGGAAGGCCCTGCCAGTGCCCAACCACTCTGGCTGCAGAGAATCTCTGCCTCAGAGCCAGTCTGACCCTCCCCTGCCTCAGCTGCAGAGCAGTGCCCCTGCTGCTGGCAGCAGGCACCAAGGAGCAGAGGCCAACAGCCACCCCTCCACAGCCTCCCTGCAGGGAGCTGGAGAGGGCAGGGAGGTCCCCCCTCAGCCTCCTCCTCTCCAGACTGACCCTGCCCAGCTCCCTCAGCCTCTCCTCACACGACTGGGTCTCTCAACCCCTCCCGAGCTGGGTAGCTCTGCTCTGGACCCCTTCCAGCTTCTCCCTGTCTCTGCTGTCAGGAGGGGACCAGAACTGACCCCAGGACTCGAGAGGAGGCCTCCCCAGGGCTGAGTCCAAGAGCTGCACAGTTTGAGTGCTCAGCAGCCCCGTGTGCACGCTGGTGCTGGTCTCCCTACCATCAGGGGGCTGAACTCACAGGCTGCTGCTGGTAAAGGAAAGGGAGGGAGGGAGGGTTTGGGGACAGCATCCCCGCTGAAGGTCTCTAAGGAACCTGGAAACCTTGGCAGCAGCCGGACAGCATCACCAGCCACAGCCAAAGGCATCCAAGGTCATCGAGTACCATCCCTGACACACAGGTCAGCAGGGGTTGGAAGGGACCTCCAAAGAGCATCCAGTGCAGTCCCCCTGCCACAGCAGGAGCCCCCAGATCCAGGGGCACAGGAACAGCCCAGGAGGGTTGGAAATGGCTCCAGAGAAGGAGACTCCGCAGCCCCCCTGGGCAGCCCCTGCCAGGGCTCTGGCACCCTCACTGGGAAGAAGCTGCTCCTCATGTTGAGGTGGAACTCCCTGTGCTCCAGTTTCTTGGAGAAGAACCCAGCAGGACACATGGAGTCGTCCATCCCCTGACTGTCTGTGGTGGGCTATTAAAAGCCTTGTAGTGGGCTACTAAAACATTCAGCTCCGCTGCTGCTGCAGACACGTAAGGCGAGAGATAAAGACGTTACTATGGGAACTGGCACAGCAAACACCTCTCTCCCCACACGGCCTAAACCCCAACCTTCCAGAGCTGCTCCCTCAGTGTTTCTTCTGCTGGCTTGCACTGACCACTGCACCCCAGAGAGACTGGGGCTGGCAGAGCCCTCTGAGCCCCTCCAGCCCAGCCCCTAACAGCACCCCAGTGGCCACCCCAGGGCACTCAGGGCCACAGCCAGGCTGTCCTTCAACACCTCCACACACGGGGACTCCCCCCCTGCCCTGGGCAGTCCAGTCCAGGCTCTGAGCACCCTTTCCCTGAGGAAGGGCTTCCTGACAGCCAACCTCCCCCTCCCCTGGCAGCTTCAGGCCCTGCCCTCTCCTCCTGGCACTGGGTGCCTGGGAGAAGAGCCTGACCCCCAGCTGACTGCACCCTCCCTTCAGGGAGCTGCAGAGAGGGAGAAGGTCCCCCTGAGTCTCCTCTTTCTCCTCCAGGCTGAACCCCCCAGCTCCCTCAGCCTCTGCTCATCAGTGCCAGGCTGCACACTGCCCTTGCTGAATGTCACTAAATCAGAGGACGTGGGAGCAGTTACAGCCTTCACCCTAAGCAGAGAGTGCAACTGGTAGCAGACCTTTCCCAAAGCAGAGTCAACACCACCTAGAGGATCCAGAGCCACCCCCGTGCCCGCTGTGCCGCAGCAGCCAGCACAGGTCAACCGGGCTGCTTCAGCCACCAGCCCTCCCTGCTGCTGCATAAAACCCACAGCAATCAATCCCATTAGGGATTCCGAGTACCTTCTGCCTTCCATCTGCTGAGCAGACACTCCTCGGCACTGGGGGCTCGTTAGCAGGGAAAAGCACAGCTCTATTTCATCATCCCTACTCCCTCTCTGCTCCCCAGAGATTCACGGGCTCCACTGCCGCTGGGAGGCACCGGGGCAGCTCCTACAGGTTACTCCGAAGCACTAAACTGCATCTAGAAGACACAAGGACTTGCAGAGGACACGACCTGCCCTGGGAGAGCTCTGGGAAGGAGCCATCACACTGCAAACCCTGCAGCCGCTCTCAGGGCTCCGCTCTCGTTAACAGCCCCGTCGGGGCTGCACAAAACCCCATCCCGGCTCTCATCGGCAGGGAGCTGGGAATCTCTACTCCATCTGCACTGGAGACTCAATCCCGACGCTCTGGGATGGCAGGCAGAACCTCAGTGCCTTTGGAAAGTACTGTCTGAGGCTGAGCCAAGGGCTTAAAAGCCACCGGGCGAAGGAAATGCCCTCCACAGGTGGCAGAGCAGCCACAGAGCATCACTGCTCCTGCAGGGCAAACGGCTGGCACAGAAAGGCTCGAAGACGGTGGCTTCAGCTCTCTGCTCGGCTGCAGACACCGGGTTTGGTGAAGAGCAGCACGCAGGAGTCTGGCTTCATCACGGCAAAGGCACCCTCAGGAATGGCCAGGGCTTCATTCAGACCCACTGAAGCCCCCCTCTGCTCTGCACTGGGGAGGGCTGTGTCCAGTGCTGGGCCCCTCAGTTCCAGAAGGACACAGAGCTGCTGGAGGGTGTCCAGCGTAGAGCAACAAAGAGGATGAAGGGAGGAGAGCAGCTCCCTGCTGAGGAGAGGCTGAGGGAGCTGGGGCTCTGGAGCTGGGAGAAGAGGAGGCTGAGGGGGGACCTCATTGCTGTCTCTCAGTCTGTGAGGGGTGGGTGTCAGGAGGATGGAGCCAGGCTCTGCTCAAGGGCATCTGGGGACAGGACAAGGGGCACTGGGTGCCAGCTGGAGCAGAGGAGGTTCCCTCTCCATCTCAGCAGGACCTTCTTCCCAGGGAGGGTCCCGGAGCCCTGGAAGGGGCTGCCCAGGGGGGCTGTGGAGTCTCCTTCTCTGCAGCCGTTCCAGCCCCGCCTGGCTGTGTTCCTGTGCCACTGGGTCTGGGGGATCCTGCTGTGGCAGGGGGGTTGGACTGGGTGATCTCTCCAGATCCCTTCCCATCCCTAAGGATTCCAGGATCCTGATCTCTTTGAAAGGAAAAACTCACTTGCAAAGTGCAGAGGAGCAACCAGGAGGCCAAATAATTAAGGATGAAGTGAACTGTGATGCTCAGAGACAGCAGAGAGCAGGCACTTACCCCTGAGAGCAGGCAGCAGGGACCTCTCCTTCTTGTCGTCGCATTTATTGCACTCGCTGAAGTAGAGGAGTAAGAAGACGTCCACGAGCACCCACATGAGCGACGTGGCCAGAACCACCTTGCAGTAAACCAGTCTCCTCATTGCTCCTCCGGGCTGCGAGCTCGGTGGCCGAGGAAAGACAGCAGCTGCTGAGCTGGCTCAAACGGGCACCGGGAAAACCCAGCAGGGAAGCAACCAGGAGCAGCCCACTGCGAGCAAAGGGAAAGGGTCTCTTAGCCAACGCCAGCTCCAGCTGATGCCAAGAGCATCCCGGTCTGAAGCGGCGCTGCTGTGGCCAGCAGCACCAGGACAGGGGAGCCAACCCCTGGGAAAGCCCCACCTCAAATCCTGGGGCCCCTCACTTGGTGCCAGAAGGACAGGGATGGACTGCAGTGGGACCAGAGAAGGGCAGTGGAGCTGGAGCACCAGTGCTCTGAGGGAACTGGGGGGGTTGAACTGGAGAAAAGGAGGCTGAGGGGAGACCTTCTCACTCTCCACAGCTCCCTGACCCAGGAGTGGGGTGAGGGTCAGTCTGTTCTCTCTAGAAGAGGAAACAGCCTCAGGTTCCCCCATGAGAGGTTGAGGTTGGCCCTGAGGAGCAGTTTCTGCCCCACAGGGGTTCCCCAGACCTGGCCCAGGCTGCCCAGGGCAGGGGAGGGGGTTACTGTGTCTGGAGGGATAGCAAAGCCATGGAGATGTGGGGTGAGAGACAGGGGTCAGCGGGGCCCTGGCAGTGCTGGGGATGCTTGGATTTGGTGAGCTAGGGGGCTTTTCCAACCAGAGCCACGTAGTGACTCGACGACAAAGGCACCTGGACGGTAGGGAACTGCACGCAGACCTCGCAGACTTACTGACAGCAGCCGTGCTCCACGGGGACTCAGGGCGTTCTGCTGCAGCCGTGCTCCACAGCACCATCTCAGCTCCCTGGGCAGCCCCGAGTGCCTACAGGAGAAACCAAAGACAGGACTCAGCACAGGATCGACCTCTCCAGAACGTTAACAGGGTTCTTATTGCTCCTCCTCACTCCAACACCTCTCCATCTTAGCCCTCAGTGAGAAATCCAGGGACATCAGCACTGCTCTCCTGCCTGGTCCAGCTCTCCTGGTCCAGCTCTTTACTCAGTGCAGGGGAATCAGACAGCTAGAGAACCCCCTTGGTCCAACCTCACCTCAGGGGGAGGAAACCAGCGCTGCAGGAGCCTCCCAACAGGGCTTTTCATGGAGTCCTAGGATGGGTCAGGTAGG
>VZRI01008839.1:67768-110189 GCA_013397515.1 Upupa epops | reverse complement strand
GTGATCCTGCTTTGGCAGGGAGACCAGACTATATGATCTTTCAAGGTCCCTTCTGATCCCTAATGATTGTATTATGCAAAGGACTACTCTGTCCTGAATAACAGAACAAACAGCACAGGAAGCTCCTAGCAAAGTTGATGGAGACTATCTCACCATAAATACTAGGCAGATTGGGTAGAAAACTCCCTTCTGGGTGATGGTGGGTGAGTACTGTGATCACTATGCCACAAAAATACTTTGGTATGAGGCTTCATGGTGCTAGGTACATACCCAAATACAGTAGAATGAAGCTGGGAGTAGGATCCTGCATACACATGCTGTGCCTCCTAGGGTCTTGCTTTTCCCACAGAGCCCCTTTCCACTCCACAGCACAAAAAGAGGGTGTATACCTCATGTCTTGCAGTCATAGCCACATTACAAGATTTGATAGGCAACATCCTCCGCCAGCTTCCAGTCTCTGCAATGCAGCAGACAAGCATCACTCAGTCAACTGACAATGGAGACAAAAAGCTTTGATACATTGACTCAGTAAAACCCAGTGTCGTGGTTGCAAATCCACAGTAATCCTGTGTTATCGTAAGGAATTCCCACTTGTTTGCGAATGAGGAATTTTTCTGGTGCACCAATTATCCTCCCTCACATGTGTGTTATTCCCACTGCTTTGCTGCTGCTGTACAGAGCTGCAGCACGAGGGAAACCACAGAATCACAGAACTGTTCAGATTGGGAAAGACTTTTGAGATAATCAAATTCAACCAATAATCCTACGCTACCAAGGTCACCGCTAGACCAGATCTCTAAACACCTCATCTAAATGATCTTTAAACGCACTCAGCCCCTCCCTGGGCAGCCTGTTCATGGGACTGAAGTGCTAACACCACTCCTTTAGTAAAGTTGATGCCTGATGGATTCCTACAAGATCTTGCTTGGTGAACAATCTTTACATTTAGAAAGGAACATGTGTTATTTGACTGAAGAGAATTTAATCCAAGAATTGGTGATACCAATAAATGCCTGAAAGGACCATCTCTAGTCAAGAATAAGCTTTTAGCATCTTTGTTAATAGACAATGGGTCTTTCTAAGGAAAAACAAAGGAGATTTATTATTCCAACCTATTAAGAGAACATACTATCATAGCAGATGCATGAAGAAACAGGAAAACCATATGCATAACAGGATGAACAGGGTACACATATGTATGGCAATACCATACAGGGAGAAGAATATTTCTAGGATTTTAAACAAGTCTTGAAGCATAATATGATCTTTGAATTAAATTTGGCTGGAGTGAAACTGTGCAACGGCCATAGATCAGGAACCCTAAAAGCAGCATGCAACAATGGAGACTGTAACCCCATAGGGAAATGGGGTTACACTCCACCACAAATATTCTTAGAGGTCTTTCTACCTGCAAATATTGTTCAGTCTCCTGATCTCTGAAAAAATGGAAATGGCTCTTTCTTTACACAAGGCTCTTCAGCACTTGGGTCTGCAGAGGGGGAAACCACACCAGATCTTTGAGGAGGATCTAAGTTTGCCAGCCAGACCTCTGGTTTGAATTTACTCTCTTTCATCACACCCTTGTCCCAGCTGCTTGTTCAGTAAAAGTGACTCCCTCCCTCTGCTCTATCCCCTGAGGCTCTCAGTCTCTCTGGGAGACGTCTGGAAGTGTATTTGAACTTGGGGAGAATTCCTGCTTGGCCAAGAGGCTCACACTTTTACCAGGCTGACCCTAAGAGGAATTAACACAATTCTCAAGCCCATTGTATTTCCCACTGCCTGTGAAAAGAACCCCAAACAAGCTTATGCACTTGTTTTGTCTACTACTTATTTAGCTGCCAGGGGCAGAAAGAAGTCTCCAGGGAAAATGGTATTTTGCAGGAACTTGAATTTTAATTTATCCAGTTATATCTGAGTGAATTTTAGCCCCTGAGAGTTTGGGGTTTCCTATCCATATAAAAAGGAGTCAGCTTATTAAGAGAATATTTAAATTATGATCACGTAACAATCCACGTATAAAGAACATGTAAAAAAAAATCCATCCATCCTTTACTTGTGGTGGTTTCATTCCTAGAGAAGTTGTGGGCTTGGCGTTTTTTTTGGTTTTTCTTTTGAGTTTCCAAGCCAAGAATCCACATTTCCACACCCAGGATATAACAAAGGCCCCTGAAACTGAAACAAAGGGACAAAAGTGACTTTCTTTTTAAGGATCCTGGTAGTTGACAGGCAACATATGAGAAACGCAGACTCCAGCTGAGCTGTGTGAAACAGCCAGTCCCTGTTTATTACCAGACAAAATGGCAGCACGTACTGAATCTAGGCTTTTTTTTTTTTTTTTTTGCTGCCTTTTTTTATTCTCTACTTTTCTGTTATGAATTGCAAGGAATTTTTTGTCCAAGAGGATTGCCTTATCCATACCTACCCAAGGAGAAACGCAGCTGATCCCACAGCTGGGCACAGTTAATGGATCCTCAGCCCCACACCCAGCCCACGAGAGGGATGAAGGAGGCAGCTTGGCTGCAACCTGTGAGCAAGACAGCACAGGCTCACAAGGGAGGACACTTGCAATAATACGAAAAATAAGCTGGCCCTTGGAGAACTTAGAGCCAGCTGGTCACCGCAAGCTGGGTGGGACCAATTCCCACAGAGTTCCTGAGCAGTTTCTTCGTTTTCTTTTTTGAACAGGAAAGCCACGTTAATAGCTATTTTTTGCCAAGCAGCTTAATTGAAAAAGGAAGAAACCTCAGTTTTACACATTGTTCATCCAACTATGTTCTTCCCTGAAAAGCACGTATCATCTGCAGGCTTTAAATGAGTCACCAGTGTCCTGCTATGTCTGGAGAGGGAACAAATTGAAGAGCCAGGCCTGTTTCAGTGTACTGGGGAGCAGACAGTTGCTAAGGGACAACTTAGGTGAGCAAAGGAGTCTGTGCAATTCTCATCCTGGTAGATTTTTAGGAATAAATGTGACATACAATGATAGGTGGGTATAAATCAGGAGGAGGGAAAGACTGTATCTTACAATTTCTTACGGCTCTACATAGCTATAAACAGAACCTACAGAAAGGCACTTTGTGGTTCATTGTCAGTCACAAATGAAAGGAAAAAAACCCAAACCAAACCAAATTTACTATCAGTCAACACACAGCTATAATCCTGACTTTGAGTAACTGTTACCCAGAATTACGTTCATGGGACAAGTTTACACCAAGGATTTACCTGCATTATGGTGTTCTGCTACTCCTCTGTGTAGTAACTCACTCTGATGGAAGAACATAAAACAGCAGACCTGAGCTCCACCTAGTCTAGAGCAGAGCTTTTGAGGGCTCTGGGCAATTTCAGCAATTCAAATAGGAAAAAAATTAACACTGAATCCTTCAGAGCCTAACTGATAAGAGGACCTTAGTTGGTAAGATCAGGCATAAAGATTTACCCTCTGTAGAGAACAACATCCTTGATTCTGTTGATTTGGTCTAAAAATGAAGCAAAACCTTTGTAACTTGACCTTTTTATGTAGTTACTATAAAGTAGTTCAAGTTATAAATGGCTCTTAAAAGGAACAGTTCTTCGGAACTTAACTCCAATTTAGAATCATCAGGGATCAGAAGGGACCTTAAAGATCATCCAGTCCAATCCCCCTGCCACAGCAGGATACCTCCACCAGGTCTAGGAGGATTTCAAACGTCTCCAGAAAAGGAGACTCCACAATCCCCCCCAGGCAGTCCCCTGCAATGCCACATCTCCCTCACTGGGAAGAAGTTAGAGAATTGGTCAGGGTTGGAAGGGACCACAGGATCATCCAGTTCCAACCCCCCTGCCATGGGCAGGTACACCCTACCCTAGAGCAGGCTGATCAGAGCCTCATTCAGCCTGGCCTTGAACACCTCCAGGGACAGGACCCCAACCACCTCCCTGGGCAACCCATTCCAGGCTCTCACCACTCTCACAGTGAAGAACTTCCTCCTCACATCAAGCCTGAATCTACCCATCTCCAGTTTTGCTCTATTTCCCCTAGTCTNACTCCAGGTGGGGTCTCAGCAGAGTGGAGTAGAAGGGGAGAATCACCTCCCTCAACCTGCTGGCCACACTTCTCCTGATGCAGCCCAGGATCCAGTTTGCCCTCTGGGCCATAGGTGCACAATTTTTCTTTGCATTTATTGGTCACCAATTTCTACCAGAATAAGGAAATTAGGCCAAAAAACCCCAAAACAAAAAACCCCAGACATGCCATGAGCCTCTAGAAAGCCTTTGCTTTGCATAAAGCTCTGCTAAGATTATTGGTGTTGTACTCTGGCACCTGCAGAAATAAACCTGTAGAGTTTTTCTTCATAACTTAGGTGATAACTTAAACATTAACAGCAAGAAATTAAAGTAGCAACAAGTTACTAATACCAGTTGGGTTTTATCTAATCTAAACTTAAGAGTCCATGTACTGGGTCGGTGGCTTCTAACAAGACCAATATTGTGTTTTTCAAGGATGAGATATAATACCAACCAAGTGCTGTTCTTTTGCAGTTTGGAACTGGGTGGTGGATAATGCCTGGAAAGCACAGTTGGAGAGGCCTTCACGTGGACTTGGCTTGCTCTGTTGATCTACTCTACTATCTAACTGTGGACATACTGTAATCTGCTCCAGAATTTGTACTCAGTGCTAACTGAATAAAGTCACACGTTGCTATACAGGAAAAGCCCACACACAGTGATAGAGTGTATTAATGGGGAACTGGCAAATAGCAACAGGAAGCCAACAGGAACACCTGCAAGCCAGATGAGAAAGAGCAGAGACATTTAAGAATACAGCCAGAGTGCTGAGATAGCTTAGGGGCTATCTATGTTTAGCCCATATCTAGTACTTTTCCTGCCTGATGATCCCTCCCCAGCCCAGAGAGGAAAAGGAGAGATGACCTACAAGCTAAAGTGAAAATTAATTAAACAGCAAGATTAATGTCAACAGAAATATGAATTACACAAAGTTAGTATTTAGCATAGCAAATGCACGGCAGTCACAGAAGGTATGAAAATTCCTCAGGAGCAGAATGAGGATAAGCCTGAGCCCAAGCAAAAGAACCCCCACCCTCAAGTATCCAGAGCACTGCATTGTCTATATCAGATGGAGTCCACCTATGGCCAAAGCAGAGCAGCTGCCCTGCCTGACTCCAAACTGCTAATGGCCCTCAGACCATGGCTGGATTGTGACTTTGTCCCAGTGAAACCAGGACAGTGGCACAAAAGAGTAACCTTAGTTACTTCACAGGTTCTCCATGTCTGCTTGGTTTTGAGAAATCCTCATTCCCAGTCTCTGAACCTGTTCGCAGTATATGGCAGACGGTTTTTATGCAGAGCTATATAATCCCTGGTATGGAATGCCATCAGTTCCCAGTCACAGCAGGAGTGGCCAGTTGGAGGTGCAGGGGACCATACTCCTCTCCAGGTGAAGGAAGAAGCTCCTGCCCTAGGAAATACCCTCTCAGGGGAGGGGCTGAGGCTGAAATGAATTAACTAAACAAAGAATTGTGTGGTGAGTAAAAGCTAAAAGAGCGGCTGTGTTTGCCAGCCTTTCCAAACTAAAGATAGTAGCTCTGCTTCTGCACTGACCCACAAGTTCTGAACACATGAAAAGAAGGCATTTTCCACTGTCTACAAATGGAGAAATTCTGGAGGAAGGGCTTGATGCCAAATATTTTTCTAAGCTTGGTGTCTCGGAAGGGCTCTGGCAAGTGCCTTTAGAAAAACAGCTCATGTTTGCACATATTCACCAACCTTTTTGGGAGACGGTTTCTCCAGACTGCTAGTTGGATTGTGCTTGGCCCCAGAGATGTTTTACTGGAAAATACAATGTGTTTTCGTTGCTGTAGGAGGTAGTAAGGTTTACAAAGACTATGTTTTGGTCTGAGGAAAAACAGAAGTGCACAGAAGTGCACGACTGGAGACTTGAAGTAGAAAGAGTTGGCATTTCTGGCCAAAGCTAAACAAGCAGAAGTATAAACTCTAGCGAATATAACATGCCTGGCAGAAAAGTTAGCATGACAAGGAACACAAGCAGAGCACAGTACAGCTGAGAGCATCACAAACTTGTCTGTTCCAGCTAACAAGGAAATGGAATAAAGGTTTAATGGAATCAGGAACTATGAGTGGATATTTGCGTGTCATTTAGCTAAAAATATTAGTTGGACTTGATGATCTTGGAGGTCTCTTCCAACCTTAATGAGATCATGAATTAAAAAAATAATTCCTGATTGTCTCACGTCTTGCAGCTTTAGTACCAGCATGTCCAGTAGCCAAGAATGGCCCACAGCCTGTCACACATACAGCAGTTAATTTTTGAAAAGGGAGGGAAGGATGTTTGCCTGTGATTATGTGGATATTTCTCTACCAGGCTGCAGCTAGAACAGGAAGGTTTTTTTTCAGAAATCAGAAGCTGCAGTACAAACCCCATCCTGCTCTGACTGTGAGCTGTGATCTCAGGTCTTTCAGTAGCATTGTGGCCCTAAGGTCATCACACAATGTCCTCCCTTGTCCTTGCAGAGTGCCCGGTTATCTCATATCTCTCCAGGGCAGATCACGCCCTTGAGTTGTGATTTTGTTCCCTGCGCTAGGAGACAGGTTTCAAGGATTTACCTGGTGCTGCTATTTTTATGGAGGGCTACGAAGATATAAGGATTACACCAGCTGGTGTATGAACTGTGAATTGTATGAACTATGAGTTCTTGTTATGATACCTACTTGGTTTTGGACATTAAGGCGGCTCAGGGTTATTGCAGTACAAAGAACAGGAGAAGAAGGGAATTCAACAGAAGGGAAAGTTCTCCCCTGTTAAGATCAGTGTAAGGACCTATTGTCATGAAATTCAGTCTTACCAAGACTTTTATACATGAAGTAGCATCTGTCCACTGATCTTCTCATTTCCAATTGCACTCAAAAACACATATCTAATCAGTTTGAACCCTCAGTTGCAGAGTCCCTGTGATCTGTCTGGCAGAGTGCTCCTATGAAAGCCCAGAGCCCAGGCATCACCCATATGGCGCCTGCGTGTTCCTCACATGGTATCTGAGGATGGTGCCGTGGACAACGCCAAAGCACATAGCTATGGAAGCACTTTGACATCCTTTGTATGGATCAGCAGCAGATCTGTTGTCATTTGCTGTGGTCACGGTTACAACAGTTCTATTTTTTTTAATGCAATCATGACACAATTGAACTTTTGAGTCTCAGGCCAGTAAAGAGGATGCCCTCATAGGCAACAGGGAAGAGAGCTGTGCAAACATTGCATTGCAGAGGAATGAGTCAGTGCTGGTGGTTTTTTATGTAAACCAAGTAACAGTGAAAACTTGGACACCTGATATCTAGTTTATAAAATGTCTTCCTTTCCTTATGGGGAGGAACTCCTTAAATGAGAGGATGAAATATTTTGCAGTCATATGTTTGTACATTGTGCATCACTGATGTTTAGTGACTAATTCTCCAAGCTCAGCACACAAAACATAACTCATCAGATGGGCTTCCCTCCTGAGGACTAGGTCAGATATGTTCAATAAAAGACATTTATGTGTCCCACAGACAAAAAATGCTTACCAGTAAAAGCCCATCTACAGCAACAAGGTTATGTAATGGAAAGTGAAGAGGTATACGCTGGGATTCAAGGTCCAGCAGCAGAATGCTGCTACTGTGTGTTGTAAGACTTAGTCTCCAGCAGTACTTTTCTTTTTTGTGATGACTGGATAGCTCCAGAGCTCCTTGGGGTATCTCTAGTACACGACGTTCCTACGTCATCATTGTAAGCCAGTCACCACAGATATTGCAGCAACATCAAGCTCTAAATGAGGGTACCACATAGTTGAAACCACCCAAACCCTGGGGACTCTGCCCATCTGGGCTGTCAAAAGTCTTGCTTTTACCCCCCAGCCTGCAAGGCCACTGCCATCCCACGTACACACCAGCAATAGGTACAGCAGGTACATGAACAGGTCCTCACCATGGAAAAACCTTGCCACAATTCTGGCTTGTGACTAGAACCTCCTCAGCAAAGGCTTTAAGCTCACAGCTGAGAAGATGACTGTGCTAACAGGATTCTCCTTGGGTTTTTCATGCCAAAGCTGATGTCAGCCCACAGGACCTGCCCAGACACCTGCTCCACTGAGAGCACCCATGGGAACAGCTAGCACTACTAGAGTAGGCTCTTTGGTGGGAAAGCCTGATACACAGCAAGTACTCCCAGAGCTTCCCTCCCAGCCTCCAAAACCTAACACTCTGCTCAGACTGACACCACACATATTTCTTTACATTTGCAGAGTCTACTGAGGTTTTTTGAAACATGCTGTACCTCACTATTAGAAATTTTGGAAGAGCTGCTACAACACAATGACATCCCCAAAATCAATGTGTCGTCTTTGTTCTCATATTCTTCCTGTGCCCTGTGATCCTACCCCTAATCACATCTTTTTCTTTTGTTTTTTGTTTTGTCTATATAAGGATCTATAGACATGAACAGACAAGATACATCACGCTTTGCCCAGGAGTAACTTCATGAGTAGGTTTGAAAACATTGAGACAAACTATTCTCCTGTAAATGTTAGCATGACACAATTTTACAGCCGGTACATTTCCAGTTCCATGTCTTTCATCTTATCAGGTTATCAGATTCTGCTTAAGGATTTATTCTGAATTAAAAGGTGCATGTGGTTCAGTCCGTCAGCTTCCTGCTCCAAGTAGTAAGTGAAGCACACCAACACAGATAGTAAATGGGTAGTTGACTTTTTCCTAATATTTTCCCTTATAACATAAGAGCAAAAACTTCACACCATTTAGGTCAGCATCTCCCATAGGGCCAAAACACAACCCTGAAAATTCAGGGAACTACTGAGGATATTAAACACTGTGGATAAGATTTCAGCCAAACAATGCAGCCATTTTGAGCGGAGCTTTCCCACAGCGAAAGGTTCACTGGGGCCCAGCTGGTTGTTTTGACTTCAGGCACTGACTCAGGGATTGGAAAGTTGGACACCAAGGGTGGAGCAGAGAAACTATTTGGCAGGCGAAAGGAAAGAAGTTAACCTTTTCAGCCCACATGCTGCTACTGAACCTACCAACCACTGCAGGGTCTCCCACCAGCCTGGCTTCTGTGTGAATCTGTGGGTATCAGCATGCAAGTGATGGTAATTCTTTACTCTCTACTCCCTCATTTGTGCTCTGTCTTAAGCTGGAGGGCTTGAAGCAGCTCTCTATCCTAGAGAGGCCAGATCCTGCCTAAATGGCTCAGTGACTCAAGTTATGACTCCAGAGAGCCATCTGAACTTCTCAAAATCCATCTTGTTTTCAGAATGTACTTCCTTGCATTTGAAGTCTATTATAAATTGGGAGGTTTTAGGGGGGTTTCTCTGGGTTTTTCTTGAAGAAAAGTGGACATGATATCTGCAGATATGTCCAAAGAAGCAAAGCTATTTCCATGGTTTCTTCCTTACATGGACTAACATTTGCTCACTTGCTCTTACATCCACAGCACCTACTGGTGTGTGGGAGGCAAGCAGACTTACAAACATCTCCTTAGAGTACGTTCCTGCTTCCCTCAGGATTCTGCTGACTTTACGCTTCCTTAGCTCCCTGTAAGATCAGCAGCAATTTCACTGAGATCATAATCCCAGAGCCTCCAAGAGGCAATATTAGCAGCAGTGCCAAACCACTTGGCATCCTGTGTTTGGAAGGCTGGTGGATGTGGCAGAGCCGAGTAACTCAGGACGTATTTATTGCTGCAGCGTGACTGTGACAGGACCAGCTACCCTCCCAGTGCCCAGCTGGGGAGCACGGGCTGCAATGGGTGTGAAGCCCCATTTGCAAAGTGTGTTGAGAACCTTCAGAGAGGCAAACAATTGTTTCCACAGAGTTATTGCTCTCTGCAGAGAATGATGACTTCTACAACTGAGAACTAGGAGCTTTAAACAGATTTCTGTTAGCTTCTCTCTTCTTGCAAAGTGAAGTAGTATTTTTGGGAGAGGACTGGGAAGCCTCAAAGGCATTATTAGTAACATGTTTTCTTTCCTCTTCCTAAAACCCCACTTCTCAGCTTTCTTTCACTCTCCAGTCTCAGGTTAGTGAGTACTGACAAAAGATATCAACACATCCTGATGCAGAGTAAAGTTCCGTCTAGAGCCGTTTCGCTCCCTCAAACATATTGAACTAGGAAAGCAGGAGAAGAAGCGGGGGTGGGGGGAAGAAAGAGAGAAATGAGAAACATTTCCAAACATAACATAAAAGGTCTTGCCTTAAGACCATGGATTTCCTTTTTGGTACTTTCAAAGAATGTGCCTTTAGTTCTCTTTGGCTGTGTGACCAACAGTTGTGGGGTGTGTCTGTGGTTTTCTTCTCCTCACAGTAACTCTATTGTTCAGAAACTGCAGCCAATTTATGGAAAGAGGTGGAATGTTTATGTAACTTACTTCGCTTTAGACAAGAAATTAAAAAAAAATAAAATAAAAAAGAGTGGTGGAGGAAGGCCAGTCAAAACAGGATTTTTCTTCCTTTCTGGACACAGATGTCAGGAGGAAAAAAAAGCCAGCTCTGTCTTCACATTAAGCTAAACAGCATTTCCATTTTTAGATGCTTTTTTTTTTAATTAAGTAGGTCAGAAAAACAAAATCAAGCCACTAGATTAGTGCTATAATTTACTTCTTTCAAAATGTGCCATGCTCGAGAGCTGCTTGCAACACCCTAAACTGAGAAATAGATCTATTAGGGTCAGATGATACTACTTTTGCCCAGACTGCTGTGTCCCGAACATAGAGTTGGCAAGCACTGCTAGACTGCAGATGGCGAATGTCTCTTCATTACTAGACTGGAGTTTCCTGCCATTTCCACATTAGCTGGGCTACAAATATGATTTGCAAATTGCAGCCTGGAACGAGGTAGCCAAAAGAACAAACATTATTTATATGTCCCTGCTGTCCATATTGCAGAAGTGGACAAGTTGGGATCACTGGACTACTTGTGCCTTATCTACCCAGTGTCCTAATGCCTTCTCAAGCTCTTCTTTAACTGCACACCTATATGAAAACTTCAGGTCAAATTCAACTTTTCAATCAGACAAATCTGATTCATTGCCAAGTTTTGGATTAAAGAAAAAGAAGGATCTTTAAAGTTTACCGTATATGCAGGTGGGTTCTCACGAACATGCATTTCTAGGTCAGACCTGTCCTAAACTCACATGTGCATCCAAATTACCTCAAAATAAGGCTTTGAATGTTAAGAAACCATTTTCCAGCCATCACGCAACACCACCACAAAACATCCTTCTCATACCATAGTGCCACTGGTTTGAAACCAAGTGGACATGGACACCAGCTCCAGCAAGATAGCATTCTGGAGTTCAAATTCAACTCTTGGTCTTTGTTTCAGACATACTCACACAGGGCTCAAAAAAAAAAAAACCCAAACCAAAACCCAACAGGGAAAATATAAATAGAAGACAGAATGTAGTTTGGTGGCTCAAAACCCCAGTGAATGCTGCATTCTCTTAAGCCACAAAAAATACAGAGCTTGAGAGACACCGAAAAAGCTGCCCCTGCCAAAATACTTCAGCCTTGACAGGGAGAATGCTTTCTGGAGCAAGATTCTGTTTCTATAATTATCTAGCCCTTTGGCTTGCTAAGACCACCAGTATATTGCATTGGATCAATACAGACCAATACAGACTTCTGGGGTCCCAGGAACATACAGGAGTTTCCACCCTGGCCCAGCACTCAGGTGGCAGAGAGCTCTTAAGCCATTACAGATCCCACAAGCCTTTCAAGGGCTCTGACAGGCAGGGCTGGACCAACATGAGCAAGGGCTGGAAATCGTCCCAGCAACATCATTTAGCCTGAAATCCCTCCTTGAGTGTGCAGAGAGTTTATGTGACCCAGTGGTCCAGGCTGAGCTGTGACTGCCTTCCCTCCTCGCCAACTGCAACAGCATTGCACAAGCATAAGCAGAGTCTGCTCCAACAACAAGCACTTTGCCATATGGAAGCTACTGAGCAGACATCTGCAGGACACTGGAATTGCTTTTCTAGCACAGTGCCAAACTCTGCCATGGTGTGTTCTGCAGGAGCCCAGCTCGCAGAGGGATAGCAATGAAATGTTATTTAGGGGTTTGGGTTTCTTGGCCTTGGAAACTGGAATCTGAAAACAATTAGAGACCAGTGCCATACCAAATCGGTTATGCAGTCATTCCTGGATTTTCCCATGGAACTTTTACATAAGAATTAGGCTGTAGTTGGTGCAAACACACACACACAGACACACACAGAGAAGTGTACTGGTCAGAGACAGGACAGGTCAGAGATTAGCTTCAGGATGTTTTGCAAATGCACGCAGAAGTCAGTCAGAGCCACACTGAAATGTGCTGCTAAAGACTACTGCGAATCTGCTGACAGCTCGCCCTTTAAAATCTCCATCATGCCTCACGTCTTGCCCCTGAGAGATGGTTTTCCCCACCCCCATGTTCAGGCATTGCTTATCTTCTCTGCCACTGCACATTTCCCTCCCCAGCCCACACTGTACAGTCTGTCCCACAAACTGGGATACTGGAGATACCCTCCTCAGCTCCTTTCAGACATCTCTGGGTCATGGCATTGCAGGGGGATGGAGCAAGCCCTGTGCTTTTCCAAGGAACGAGCAACCTTTGATGGTAGATTGGCTGCTGTCCAGGAACACACAACGAAGAGGTTCCCTGTGGCTTTCTCAGCTCTTTGTGTAACCCACGGAGCAGCTGGGCAAAATCTGGCCTCACAATGGTGTGTCTGTAACGACACAACCAAACGCCGTCCTAGCATGGAAGGGAAACACCGTCCAACTGGAGATCAAGCTTTGAATGATAATGGTGCTCTCCAGACTCCAGCTATATGAACCAGCTGCTTTCCCTTCACACTGTAGCTAATGTTCCTTTATCCCATGGACACTTACATTGCCCTGAGAGGATAGGATTTCTGAGATTCCTTCAGAGAAGTTAAACTTTAGCCCGTGCAAAAGAATGAAAAATACAGCTAATTGACTTGCCTGGAAAATCAGGCAGTTCAGTCTCCTCAGTTGTTCCTAGTGAGCATGGCCATGCCAGAGGAGGGCTCTGATTATGTTCCAGTACCCTGCTGGTGCATTCAATTCTCTTCTCTAGTCCATACAGTCCCAAACCCACTATGAAGCCACTCCTCTCTCACATTGAATCTCACACAGAAGACAAGAGGTGATGGGCACAAGTTGCTCCTGGGGAGATTCTGATTGGACTCCAGAGGAAAATCTTTTGCTGTGAGAGTAATTGGATACTGGAAGAGTCTTGCAAGGGAAGTGGTGGATTCCTCAGTTTTAGACATTTTAAATCTCAGATCAACAGAGTGCTGGGCCATCTCATTTCTTTAGCTTAAAGGGTTGGACTAGTTGGTCCTTGAGGTGTCTTCCAACCTGGTCTACTCTGTTACTATGATAAAAGGCCCTGGATTTAATGACAGGTGTTAGGACTGACCTGTAGGAGAGACCTAGAGTCAGCCCTAGCTGGATTCAAGAGGTGGACAGAAGGGTATGGAGCACAGAGTCACCATAGTGACCTGGAGGAAACAAAAAAAGATCTTCCATGCTTCCATTTGGAGCCTTTAGTGGTTAACTCAAAGCTCTTCTTTCATTAAGCCAAATGTTACCATAATTTTCCCTGCATTAATCTCTAGAGTTCCAATCCCCATTTTAACATGACACTGTGGATGTGAGATGACAAGTGTTAATATTCATTATTCTAAATGGCTGTTAATATCCTGAGGTACAGCAACTCGCTGGAAAGGACGGAACCAAACCCATTTCCTCACGTTCACATCTCCATCACAGGCACAGCTTTTCACCGACCCAAACACCTTTGTTGCACTGAAGAGCTCTCATGGACTCTGGTGTAATGGCTCCTTGTAAAGTTAAGTTAAAATATTCAGTCAAACTTTCCAGTTCAGAGCAGGCAACTCGCACAGACACACCAACACCCAGCCTTTACAGCACCACCACTCTACAGCCCTCTCAGAGCCTACTGGAGTTCCCCTACTGAATTTTTCCTGCAAATTCTTCTCCTAGCAAGATCCTACTTGCAAAGTGTTTTCCTGCCAGCGGCTTGCCAGGTTTTTGGGGCAGAGCTTCACAAAGGTTTTACCGTCACTGTAACACTAAACAGCATTTAGTCTCTTTCATATACTTGATAGCTTGTAAGTCTGAGATACTCCACACCCTCCACATTCCTGCAGCCTCTTCTGTAATTACAAGGTGTGGTATTTCTGGACAAGAGACAGCTAATCCTCCAGACCTGCCTGTTATTTACATTTACCCTAGAATTCCTCCTTTGTGCAAAGCTTTGGCTCTGAAACTGCAGAAGAAACTGCTCTGCTCACTGACAAAATCTTTAGCTCATGGCCACACTTTGATGCTATTTAATATTCTGTGGATTATTCTATTACAATATTGAGTGGAGTTGTTCTAAACACACAGGATCTAAGAGCTGGGAGGTATTTGGATCACATTGGTACCTGGTACAAAACACAACCATCTGCACAACCAGAACTTTATCAGGAGCCCATGGCAGCAGGTTACTGCAAACCATGTTTTGCTGAGTTCTTGATAGGAAGAAAAGGAGCTAAGACTCTGGGTTTGTTACATAAAACACAGAAGGTGAGCTGGTCAACACTAATTTTGTGCCCACAGCTTTGCCCAGGTAGACACACTGACCCCAGCATTCCCAGGCAGGAAGCTGGGGTTCTGCAGGAGAAGCTGCTCTGGGCATCAAACTGCAGATGGGAGACTGACAGGACTGTGCTGAACCAGCCTTGCAAAGCCAGCCAAGCTGTGCTGGAGCACACCCCACCAGTGACAGCCCAGCACCAGAGAGGGCAGAAGGGCAGCCAACACTCCTCCTGGGCTGGTGCCCATCATGCACCCAGCCACTTCCCCACCTCCATTCAAGTCTATCACAGTGCTTCCCACATCCCACAGGTTCAGGAAATCCAAAAAGCCTCAGTCCCAGCCTTCATCTAACCACCTCTCCTTCCCTGAAATACTTCTCCTGTTCAAGAGATGCTTGTGGCTGCCATCCTCTCACCCAGGGCATAAAACCACCCTCGCATCCTCCTTCTGAGGACCCCCCCACTGAGCATCACCCATTCCTGGGATGCAAGAGTGAGGACAACGTTTGAGCAACAGCAAATATCAGCGAAGCACTTTCCTGGCTACAAGTTGTGACTTCTAAAGGAAGACAACTCCAACCCCAACCACGCACACCAGTGACAAAGGTCCCCAGTCTGCAGCAAAGCCTTAAAAAGCAAAAAAATATTCAGGACTGAAGTACTCAGAGCCCAGGGCAATGATCCAGTCACAGTGCAGCACACATTGCGGCCCCACGTGCTCACATCTCAGTGTGCCCGGTGTAGCAGCACCCATAGCCACAGGATTCATTCATTTTGCTTTACAGCGAGAGATGTTCTGACACTCAGGTTCAGACCTGGTGCTCACACTGCTCCCTGATGAATTGTGCCATTATCTGAGCAACGCTCTAGACACAAAGCCATGCTTCAGCACATGCTCATCATGAGGTTGAGATTCTGGGCTTGAAAGTTAGTTATGAACAAGACTATCCCTGCCTCCTGTGCACAGACAGTCATCTTAAAGAGAGCAGGAGCTTCCCTGAAGCAGTGCACAAGAAGTCCACTGAAAATAAGAGTCCTTAAAGAACTCAGGAAAGAGACCAAGCAGTAATCCACAGCATAACTAGGAAGACTGCAAATACATCCCTTTCTGGGGCTATTTAGAAAGCCAACACAAACTATTGCTGTGGGGTCGGTTTAGCTTAGATGCTGGAACAGTCTTCCCAGGGAAGTGATGGACTCCTACAGGTGGCTTGAGGACAGTTTAAATGACAGAGTGCTGGGCAATCTCATCTAAAAAATCTATTTCTTTAACAGATTGGACTCTCTGATCCTTGGGGTCCCTTCCAACCTGGTGTACTGTGATTCTGTGACTCCTTCTGCCCAGCTTCCAACTCCATCGCTTGAGCAAGCCAGGCAAGCACACAAACCTCCCCTGTGCCAGGATTTAACACAGCAAACATTTATTAACAGGAAAAGAAGAAATGCAAGAGGGAAATAGTCTGTGGATTCAGCGCATGCAAAATGGAACTTGCCATAACACAGCCCCAAAAGGTAAATGCTGGCAAAACAGCACAACATGTTCCAGCACCCTCCCGACTTGTGTGAGAGTGGTTATTGCTGATCTCAGTTTACCCAATTGCAGGAATAACTGAATTGTAGTGGGGTTTTAATGGGTTCTGACCTCCACAGTAAGTGGTTCTGGGACATCAGGATGGATCAGACAAAGGTCTTTGAGTTTTTTTTCAGATCTTCCTTATAGTTTTTTATCAGCTGACCTGGAATAGCTGCAGAATGATGCACACCCCCCTTCCTGAAGCTGTCCATGGATAACCAGCTGCTGCTTCTTCCTCTTGGGGCCACCAGCAATGAGTCAAGAAGTGGAGAGGATGGACAGTTTTACCAGCATTGCACCAACCCCCAAAACCCAACTGCTTCAGCCTTTCCAAGCCTCCTCACTGCACCCTAGAAGTAACACTGGGAAGAAAAGCTCACTTGCAAATTTCACAATGAAGTTGGTTTTGGTTGAAAACAAAACCTCATCTAAACTCCAGTTCAGACAAAAACCTCACTCTAAACTTCCAGTTCCTCCAGCTTCATCTGCTTCCCATGTTTGATGAAAAAATACATGAGAAGTTCACCTATCCATATGCAGGAATGGCTTGTGCTACTAATGTGCATAATCTGCATGCAAAAAAAATTGAGACATTAGTACATGCTTGAACCATATCCTGTCAACATTCAGTGCAGCAAGCACAGGAAAAAGTGTTGATTTTTATGCAAAAAGCTGAATTGTCTCATCTTCATGTCCTGAGTGTGGAATGCTAAGTCTGCAAGGAAATTCTGAGTTACCCTATTTGTTTGTCAGAAGCCTCTGACAAATGCAAGGAACAAGGAATTGATAACAGAAATGCCCAGAAAGTTGTGGGAAGGTCTCTGCATCTGCATAAGTGCATAAGCACCAGTCCATGTGAATGGAAAATAACCTTCAGGGAGTAGCCTGGTTTTAGGAAAAGAGTGATGTGAAAATGGTGGTGTAATAAGAAAGGGCGATGGATACTCCAATGAGAAAAAACACATCCACAACTTGAGTCAAAGGATGGAGGCAGCAAATTTCAGAGTTCAATTTCAATTCATGCTCTGTTACATTTCTCTGCCCTCTCTGTATCCTTCCAGTCTACTGCTAGCAGCCCTTTTGCCGTCACCAGGTTCTTCAATATACAGACAAAGGAGCAGCAAAAAACAAGGGAAGGACACCAGTACACTTGGCTTTCCTTTGCACCTTCTCCACAAGTGAGGAAGACCAAGAGGCTCATCTGACAGTTTATTGCCTGGGAACACATCAGCCCAAAACTCAGTATTGTTTGTCACACAATTAAAGCATACAACGAGCAAGCTGATGTAGAAGTAATCCTTGTTCATGAATATGTAGTGCCAAGGGGGGTTGCTAACACACCTACATTCAGCTTTTAGAGGGCAAAACCGAACTGTATCCCAAGAGGGGAAGCTTTATCCTACAAAAGCTCTGGACTTCCTCCTGGCCATCTCTGTCTTCATCACATCCAAGTTCCAACCTCTGCACATATCAAGAAATGGTGGAGGAGAATGCCAGGAGAAGAAGAAGGGGAAAAAAAAGTATGAGGAAAAGCCAGTCCCCACTCACACCCTTTATATTCAAGGGATCCGAAGCCATTTGTAATTGCCAGTCACTGTGGCTGCTCTGCAAAAGAACCTCCTCAGTTCCCTATCTCCATCTCTTGGCAGCAACTTCTACAGCAGCATAAAGCAGGAACAAAGAAACTGCATTTCAGATTCTGCCCATTGTAGACATACAAAATCTGGACCTGGATCTAAATCTCTGCCTGCAGAGTCCTGGCTCCCAGCCCATGGGCTGATGTAATTTTGGATTAAAACCTGTCGGTTTGTCCTCTTCTGGAGGATGCAAAATTTCACAAGTTAGAGTCTTAACAAATGGTCTGAGCAGGGATTTCACAACCAATATGCGATGATTAACTGCAAGTTCACAGGGATTAAAGGTGGGAAAGAGGTGTTAGATCACTGCAGCCCTATGGCATTGCAGGACTGTTGTCTGCAGTGTCTCACTTCCCACACCTTGTTCCAGCTAGTTTTGAGTGGCTCAAGCAAAGGCTCTCCCAGCATCTTTCTGGAGGCTGTTCAACACTCAAGTAGATCTTGCTGATATTCATCATAGAATCATTAAGAAGAGACCTCCAAGCTCATAGAATCCAACTGCCAATCCAACATCATCATGCCTACTAAACCATGTTCTCCAGCGCCACATCTATGCATTTTTTGAACAATTCCAGGCATGGCAACTCCACCATCATCCTGGACAGCCTATTTGCTTGATGTTTAATTTCACCTTGCTCCATTCTATACCCAAGAACCATCTTAAATGACCCCTTTTCCCCACTGGTGTCTTTGGGTTGATGTTTTCTGCCCTTATGTCACCTCATAATTCACATCTATGTTTCCCTTGGCCCCCATTTCCCATGATGTAGACGAGTAGAGAGCAAAGAGCACCCTTCCACACATGCTGTGCCCTTTCCAGCCTCATCTTTCTTTGAGCACACGACATTGAATTTCTGTGGTTTGACTTGTCATGTCATTTTCTGCTTCTGCTTTTGACTCTTCATGAGGTGCCGGCAGGACGGAGAGCAGGACCCACCAATTAATCAGATGTAAAGACACAAGAAAGGCTTTCTCAAGATAATTGGTTGTGACAGGTCAGTAGAAAAGGACATGGATTCAGACTCAACCCAAGGCCCCATGGGTGGCTCAAGGTCAGTTCCTGCTCTGACTCCAATCCCCAGGCTTTTCACTCCGTGCCCTGGGGTTGGGCCAAAGCTCTGCAGGAGGCACCAATGAAAGGATTTGCTTCGCTCATAATGTACAGAGCACCATGCTGCAAATCACTTCAGAGACTGAGGCTGGGAAAAACACGTTCCTCTCTCCAGGTCATGTTAATGGAATATTTTCTGCTGGAAAGGGATCAAACATTGCATGGCAGACGTTGTCTAACACAGAGAGGGATGTGGGATGAACAAATGCCAGAATGAACAGTCCTAATGACCCTTGATTTAAAGGGCCCAGAGACAAGACAGAACAAGGCCAGGCTCCAGGAAACACCCGGGTGAATATGTGAGCACATGTGTGTGCCCTCCAACAGCTACAGCTCCAGCACACCAGGGCAAATTGCTGCCTGCAGGGAGGTTTCAGGTACCCGCTCAGAGCAACAGGGCTGCACATGTTTAACTCCGAATTCTCACAAACAGGTACAACTGGGAGTGATCCCAGCACTTCTAAGCTTCGAGTTCCCTGCTCACCAAGAGGTGAAATTAGAGTCAAGCTTGTGACTTCCAGCTTGGAGCAGGTAGCAGAGGGCATGGTGCGTGGAGGATAAAAGCAAAAAGATGCTGGTGGTTGTAGAGAAAACATTCCAGCACCACAGACATTACTGTAGCAAAGTTCAGTCTGGGAATTTGCATATGGAAATTCTTTACTAAGTTATTTCTTATTAAGAACCTGAAGTCTTGCAAGATTGCAGCAGTTAGGGAGAGGTAGATGAGCTCTATCAAAGCAGAAACTGCTCCAAGTGATTCCCCAAAGCAGGGTCAGCACAAGCACTGTAGCAGACTTCTTCCCTGCTCTAGCTCTGGCTAAGAAGATTATGGAGGCGTTTCTCCTCTGCTTCAAAGCAGAGGGTCTGGTGCAGTTCTGATCCAATGCTGTGGAGTTTGAAAGAATTTGAGTCAAAGCAGTGCTGATGCAAAATAAAAAAATGTAAAAGGTTTAGGGGTGTAGTTCAGACACCAGTTTCCCAGGTGGAAAAGCACAGGAGACAACACGCTTACATTCATTCCTTCAGCAGCCTCTGAGCACCAGAGAGCCCATAGTAAGGATAAAGAAAAGGCAGGTAACCAAGGGGTTACTTGTGCTGGAGTGCTGGGTCTCAAGATACATCATCCTGTTGGGGCACCTTGGGGTGCCACACAGCTTGGGAAAGGTCATGTCCTACAGACCTCTGCAGCACATTTTTGACATCAAGGGTTTCAAGCACTACAGCAGCTGCTTTCACTGACCCCAGAATCTTCTCAGTCCTGCATAATTTATGTTTCCTCAGTCCAGATCCATAAGGAGTAAACTACTCCATAGGTATCCTGCTACAGTGCACGGTCCAGCAGACCTCTGAGGAAGAACCTTGCCCAGAGGTCTGCCTTATGCTGTGTTACTGGTCTCAATGGAGGCATTCCCAAGCAGAATACACGCTAAGCCTGGCATGCTATGCTTGAAATTACCATACTTACTACGAAAGAGTGGAAGAAAGTTCATGAAGGAAGATTATCAAGTTAGAAAAAGTTTATGAAATTAGGATGAGAGAATTAGTAGAGACTGGTTTTCCACCCAAGTAGTGTGATTGCAGACAATGGCAATGGATGTGAGAGACAGAATCATAGAATCATCAAGCTTAGAAAAGACCTACAAGATCATCAAGTCCAACTATCTGCCCTAGACACTAAATTCTCTCTTGAAAAACTACCTGCCTACCTGTTTGTTGTTGAAAACCTCCAGGGATGGGTGCCTCCACCACCCCCCAGGCCTGTTCCAAGGCCTCATCATGTTTTCTGTGATGTTTTTCCTTATATCCAACCTGAAGAAACTACACAGTTGTCATAGAAAGGAGCAACACCCTTTCTGGTGGGTGGCCTTCACTGCCGTAAAAAGAAACTGCCTGACATTTTTATTCCCCCTACCCCTGAGATGGGTGAACATGAAGCATCACCCAGTGACACACTCTGCTGCTACACCCTTTGCGTCCTCACAGACATGTTTTCCTCATAAAAATCGGTTCTGTCTGTCCACTGCTATGTGGAAGGCTCAAACAAGCATCAGGAAACTGACTGACAGGCTGTGCAGGCAAAGCAGAGAACCCAGCTGCTCTAGGGGGCTGTCAAATGCATGAAGTAAACAAAAGCATAGGTCTGTGTAATTTTTTCCTTGTGAACCTCTTTCAGCAATGACTCTTATTCCGGACGTTACTCACAAAGGAAAGAGCGACACAACACCAGCAGATTTTGAATGGGAAAAGTCTTTGGTTTCGACAAATACATTTCTCTGATAAATTTTCTTGTAACTGTCAGAAGTGTGAAGCCTGGACAACACTGTTTTTAGGAAACATTTGAACGTTGTGGCTTCCAACAACTACCACAACCATTTATACACAGGCCATCCTGTGTTACTCCAATGGCTTGGTTTCATTCTTCCCCCTCAATGAGAGACCAGCCTTCTGAGTTCAGAGCACTAGGATCCTTTTTGTTCCGCTTGCCTCTCCCTCACTGGTGAGGTCATGCTGAACTCAAACACTTGAGTGAAATTTGTTTGGGTTCTGCAGAAATCCCCCACCATGGGTGATGGAGCTTACACAGCTCTCTGCTGCCTCCAGGACTGGCAGAGACACCCTCCCAAGATGGGATTTACTCTCCTGCCCTGCCAGGGACTTTCAACCCAGGGTAGCAAGAGTAAGTCACATATACGGGTTAGATTTTAAATCTCTTTCTGACAGAATGGTGCAGCTCCATGCTGCAAGCATGTCTGACAGACATCAGACCCAGGGGAGGATCAGCTTTGAAAAAACCTTCCCCAAGATATTTTTTTGCTCCTTTTTTGCTTTATTCTCTGCATTCCTTCTAACTCCCCAGGTAGAGAATCTTTCCCTCAGCACAAAAAAAAAAAAAAAAAAAAAGCCAGAAAAACCTCAGATGAAAGGGAGGGAAGAAAAGGGAGGTGAGAGGTTCACTGCTGCAAGTGGGCAACCAGATTGCAGGAGGGCACAGAAATAAGCGTCAGAAAATATTTGCACCCCCAGCCTCCTCCTTGGTAACCCACCACCCATGTACAGTTCCTTACACCTCCAAGTAGTAGAAGGAAGATGCTGGGGAGGCTGGGACCATCTATCTCCTCTCCCCTGGCCCAAGCCCACATGCCCCTCTTCCCCTCAGGTCCATCAACTGTAGTACACACAAGGAAGAATCAGTCTCACATCCCCCTGGACCAGGCTGGAGGAATCATATTCCTTCTCAGCCACCCTGATGGCCACTGGCACCTGGATTTATGCAACTGCATTTGCGGCCGAAAGCATTTAAGATCGCCAGCCACTTGCAATTAGAATATTCAATTAATCTTTATTTTGAAGGTGGGAGGATTTATTTATTTTCATTTTATTTTGTGCTTTTCCAGCTCTACCTGGAATTCAGATTCTGATAGCATGCACAGGAACGTGTCAGAGTCTCTGCAGGCTTGGAATGCACAGAGCAATGCTATAATATCACTCTTTGTTATGCTAATTACTTCTTCCCAGCTGCTCCAGCACTGAAAGGGGAACAAAACCTCAGGGTGAGCTTTCTGCTGCGAGGTCACTCACCTCCATGCACCAAGGTCTGGGAAGGCAGCTCCACCAGCACCTGTAACCCACCACGAGTTAATACCACAGCTCCACCGCTGCCAGGAGCGTGAGGCAGGAATTAGAAAGTGATGCCCTCTTGACAGTCAGGTTGCCACCATTTACATTTTTCTTTGGGGTCCCCTCCCCCTCCACACACATCTTTCTAGCACCTTTGTGCAAAGGGAGAAAATTGAGGCAGGGTGGGGAAACATCCAGTCAAATCACAGCAGCTCCACTGAGGTCTGATTTTGGCATCCACCAAGGCAGCATTGAAGAATTTTCAGTGGTCAGATTCACAACAGCTAGAATATGTCAGGGTTGTATTATTTAAATTAAAATTAGGTTTCCAAATAATTTCTTTTAAATAAAGATTTCACATACTCAAAATCAAAAGATCACAATTACCAATCTGATTACCCATCTATTTTTCATGATGTGAAGTTAAAAGAGCGTGTCTTTTCCCTGTGTTTCCAGGGCCTAGAAAGGTATTTTATTGATTGCACGTGGAAATATTCAAAGGGAAAAAGGAGCTTTGGCAGCTGGGAAGGGACTACCGGGGGCCACAGGAAGTTCAAGAGGCTCAGAAGACCACTGGGAACATGGGGCAAGCTTGTTAATCAAATGTCTTCTGTGTAAGGGTCACCAGTGAGATGCTTCAGAGGGTGACATTGTTCTGCCAGCTCTAAGCCCTGGCATTAACAAACAGGCACCATCAATGACTGGGATAAATTCACACAATGCAGCTCAGCCCACCTGCAGAACAAGGGAACGATCCAACAGTGGTTTATGCCCTGCTCATGCTTTAAGGTTTTCCTTATGGCCATGATGACTACACAGGTTATTTTAATGTTTTGGGGTTATGAGGAGCAATGTTGCAGCAGGGGTACAGTTCAGGATCACATTAGCATAACACTTGACCTCTCTTTGCAGACACAGCACCAAATTTGCTACTAATGAGCCCAGTGGTTAGCCAGTATCCAGCGTGTCACTCAGAGGAACTGGTCACAGCAGAAACAGTTATGTTCAACCTCCACAGGTGAAATAGGCTGCTCAGGATTTAAAAATTAATCTAGTGGTATTTTCAGGATAATAATAATGAGAAACACAGGCTGCTCTGGTCATGCCCACTGAGACTCAAGATAAATCAGAGTAAAACAGAATACTGGAAGCACATCATGCTCGTCAGGCAGGTAGCAACACGTGGGATGTGTGTGTGATGGGCTGTGATACAGAAGACAACCAAGCTACGTCATTTTAAGGAATAAATGGCTCCACAGAAGCTGTTGGAAGAAGTGGATGGGGCTGGTAAGAGACCTACTCAGAGCTGTGAATACAGAGGATTTTATAAAAATCACAGAATGATTTGCGTTGGAAGGAACCTTAAAGATCATCTGTTTCCAACCTCCTGCCGTGGGCAGGGACACCTCTCCCCAGACCAGGCTACCCAGAGCCCCATCCAATCTAGCCTTGGGCACTTCCAGTGATAGAGCAGCTACGACCTCCTGGGGCAACCTGTTCCAGTGCCTCAGTTTCCCCACGGGGAGGAATTTCTTCTTAGCATCTAATCTAAATCTCCCCTCTGTCAGCTTAAACTCATTTCCCTTCATCCAGCTCTTGTAAAAAGTCCTTTCCCAGCTGTCTTACAGGATTCCATGTATCTCTTACAGGATTCCATGTATCTCTTACAGGATTCCATGTATCTCTTACAGGATTCCATGTATCTCTTACAGGATTCCATGTATCTCTTACAGGATTCCATGTATCTCTTACAGGATTCCATGTATCTCTTACAGGATTCCATGTATCTCTTACAGGATTCCATGTATCTCTTACAGGATTCCATGTATCTCTTACAGGATTCCATGTATCTCTTACAGGATTCCATGTATCTCTTACAGGATTCCATGTATCTCTTACAGGATTCCATGTATCTCTTACAGGATTCCATGTATCTCTTACAGGATTCCATGTATCTCTTACAGGATTCCATGTATCTCTTACAGGATTCCATGTATCTCTTACAGGATTCCATGTATCTCTTACAGGATTCCATGTATCTCTTACAGGATTCCATGTATCTCTTACAGGATTCCATGTATCTCTTACAGGATTCCATGTATCTCTTACAGGATTCCATGTATCTCTTACAGGATTCCATGTATCTCTTACAGGATTCCATGTATCTCTTACAGGATTCCATGTATCTCTTACAGGATTCCATGTATCTCTTACAGGATTCCATGTATCTCTTACAGGATTCCATGTATCTCTTACGGGCATAATTTCACCCTGGAAGAGCAATGAGTGGAGTCAAAAAATAAAATTACAAGGGTTTAGTGTTGATGAAGAGCAGATTTTACACATAAACAAAAGTGAGGGTAAAGCAAATTGAAGAATGATCTGCTGCTTGACTCCAACCCCCACTGGCAGAGGCGTCCCTAACAAAAAGGAGCAAATATGTAGTAGCTGGGGTGGAGGAGGGAAAGTACACTTGAAGCTTTTTCTAATTATGAACTTGGATGAAATGCTGAGTGGCATAATCCAGATGTCAGATTTTAGATTTACTTGGTTGGTTTTAGGTTGGACTGGATGATCTTTAAGGTCTTTTCCAGCCTCATCATTGCTGTGATACAAAGTGAGAAGGAAATACATCATCAACCACCAAAGAAGAGCACAGTCAGGAGATACAAATAGGCACAACTTCTCCAAAACTCAATGGCACAGCATCATCCCATGCCGGTTGAGGGTCTGGTCACCCCTCAACCAGCAGCAAGAAGTCCCTGAAACAAAAGGCTGCCCCTCACAACTCACAAGTGAAAATGCCGCACACGAAATCTAAGGTAGTGAGAGAACAGTTCAAACAACATCCCTCTGAGCTTGCTAGAGTTGACAGCTTGAGAACTGTTTGCTCCTGGAAGAAGGGGAGCCACCAACTGCTGCTACTCTGTCCCCTCCTTTGTAACACCAGAACCTTGAGCTTTTTCAGGAGAAACAGCCTAAAGCAGAGAAAGATAAGCCTCACAGTACATTTCACAGGGAAAACACCACTGCAGGAGGTAGCTCTAAATGGCCCGACCTTGAACAGACAGATCACCTATCACCATTCTGCAGTCCCAGCACAACTGATTACATGCTCCCCACAGTAAATGAAAAACGATGCTGTATTAATTGAGAACCATTAATTGCCATGGAAGAGAAGTTATTTTCCAAATTCAAACTCTCCTCACTTTGGGGACTTTTGCTGGGTTTGGAGCTTTCAGTCCAGATTCCCGCAGGCACACAGCTCACCCAGCCATGACTTCTACCTCACACTCCCTATGCTCCTCAGAGGGAAACTTGAGCACAGAGATGAGAAGAAGTGAACGTACTTACCCAGCTGGACTCACAGCTGGATCGGGAGACAGCTTTGTACAACTTGCAGTCCACATCACATCTACAACACAAAAGATCCAAAACCCTCCTTGCGTCCTTGCTAGAATTATAAAGCTTAGGGAGAGCAACAACAGACCAACCACAGTCCCCAGTGCAACCATTTTCACCTGATCCCTCACCTGGGGTTTAATCAACCCTCCACACTCAACCCTAGCCCCTCTGACCTCCAAGAGATTCAATCTGGTCTGACAGCCACAGCTGCTTCGTTCATAGGAGCGAAGGTCTCACCTTAAGACCCTCCCATCCTTGTTCCGTGCCTAGTTCTCCAGTGCAGACCAGCCTGTCTGTACTCTCCTGGTGCTCTCAGCCCTATGTGGAGCAGGATTAGCTGAGGTGAAGGCTCTGGGCTCCCAGCCATGGCTGAGTTTACAGTGCGGAAAATGGCCCTTCCAGGGACAGTTTGCAAACACCATGGGACGAACTTTTGTAAACTCCCCGGGTTTAGTCATCTCTCCCCATCTGTCAGAGAAGTTAAAATGAGATTGAAAAAACACAGGAAATCTCTGTGTATCCCAAACAGCCGTGACCAAGTGGTTTGGCTGTTACATAGGATGCCTGGTGGAAGATTCCCATCTTCCACTATCTCTAGTAGAGCCCTCATAGTGTTTCCCCAGCTGCAATCTTCCAGCAGTCTCCATACATCCTGCCAGGAGAAGCCTCTGGGGTGTTTTGTGCAGCTGCAGAAACACTCAGACCAGCACCGCGTTGACCAAAGAAGTCAGAGCAGCCCCTTTCCTTGAGGTTGCAAAGAGGGGGACCAGCAGTGGGAAAGGCTTGGTCCCTCTGGGAGGCTTTCCCAAGAAGAGATGTCCACCAAATGACACATCAGATAAAAGCCATCACCCTGCAGCAGCCTGTACCTTTCTCTGGTGTGACTGACCAGCTCTTTCTGTGATAAAACTTAAGAATTTTGTTTTATTGAGCCTTCTGGCACAAGCAGCAATTCACTTGAAGACACACACCACTGCCGATGGTCTGTGTCTCAAGAAGGCTATGAAATGGCGTCAAACCCAGACTAGAAATCACCTTTGTGTCTCCACTTCAGCCATACCCTTTAATCACCAGATCACTATCACAGTGACAGTCTGGGAAGACCATTCAGGTGGGTGGGACCCAACAGACATGGAACTCCAGAAGGGCCTTAAAGTAGCTGAGACACACTGTGCCCTGGTTAGTTGGTTTAAATTGCCCTTTCGGTGCTGCTCCCCCTTCACACACGAAAGGTAGTGTCACCCAAGAAGCACATCACGGCCTTCAGCAGGTCAGATGGGGATCATAAAAGGAGAACAGCACAGGAAGATGAAGTCCCTTTACCATAACTTTGCTTTGGAGTATAGCACCTCTGGTACTTCCTTTCCGTGGCTCAGCCTGGGTTTGCTTCTGCTGAGGAACCAGCTGCTGCACTGCTGCTGCAAATCAGTGCCAGCTGAGGCTACCGGAGTGCTGGGGACACTCAAGTTACCTGCTAAACTGTTTCAGCAGATTAGCTGATCTGATAAAATTTTACCCAAAGTCTTAAGTATCTGTGAAACACAATGGTACCATGCTGTGTGCTTTCACACAGGAATATAATTTTTTCAACTCGAGGAAACTGTGTGTTTCCAGGGGAAGTGAATTACCTGCTGGAAAGTGATCCTGGAGATAGAATGACTTCTGTTCTTAGAGACAGCAAAACAGACCTAACAACAAACACCTCATTCTGTTACTCTTTTCCTGTGTTATTGAAGCACTATGAGCCTGCTGAAAGGCACAGGACTTCATCATCTTCTTATACTCCAGGAGGAAAGTGTCTCATGATACAGAGAAGAAGAATCTCCTGAGAGAAGCTCTTTGTGCAGTTCTCCCAGGCAGGAAGGCCAGGTTCAAGGGCAGGAACATCATTCAGCACTTCCATGTGAGAGTCATGAATGAGAGGCAATGGTATAATCTTGGAGAACTTTCTTGAAGATTTGTGATCCTAGCAAAATGTCCTTAATACTGGAGTGTGCAATGGGGAAAAGGCCAACCAGGTTTCTATTCCTCACATGCCATAAATCAAACCAAAGTCAAACCATGCAGTCCATTTAGCCCAGCCCACAGTGGAAAGCTCATCAAAGTCTGTTGCATTTCTGGCAATTGATCAGTGGTGTTTCCAACACCTTTTCTAACACAAAACATCTCTGTCTCTTCTGAAGCAAACGGGGTAACTCAGTGGGCTCCTGGATCAAATAAATGCACTTTCAGTATTTGCTATTATTTCATGAGGCAGGGCCCAGAGAAAGGCATTACAAACTGTTTATCCTCCGGCTAACTCTCACTAGATGGTGTTTCAGCTCTTACAGACCCTGTTCATACTCAGTAGAAGTCCAGAGATGGTATGGGTTTGATTTCTAGGTGTCTCTGTGAGAAAGACCAAAGTAGACAGAGATCTGTTGATCCATCTCTTCAGCTGGTGCAAACTTGGCTCAGAAGACTCTGCAGTGTGTAACAGGCTTGTTCTTGAGGACTAAGGAGCCCCTCAGGGACAGACGTGTGAGCTGTCGTGTGGCTAAGGCAGTGGCTGACTAGGCTTTTTCTTTGGCCCTACGTGCAAGTCTGCAGAGAAGTCTGTGCACCTGCTTCTCAGTGCACATCCAGACTGTCCTCAAGGCTCCTGAACCCTTGAGAAAGCTTAGCTACACCCTGGGCTGAGCTTGAGGTACACAGCCAACAGTAGTGAAAACTCTAGAGCAGGGAATGTATTGATCAAATAGCAGTAGCTTGGGGGAGGGGGGAAACATGGGGGAAAGGACCCAGTAGCCGTCAGAGATGTAAAATTAAAATGAATTTTGGTCATTTTAATAAATATATATCAAGGAAATTTTACTTTACTACAACAACACATTAGTATACAAGCATCTAATATTTAAGCGTCAAACATCAAGTGTTTATCAAATATTGGAAAAGAGCAGACATTACTAGACTATCTGGGTATAACACAAGAAAAACCTGGGCTTTTTAAAAAATTGGTCCTTGTGGACAAATGCCTAAATGACGATCCTACTCATACACTGTATGAATGAGATCTATATTTGATATTATTATTATTAATAAAAAAAGCTTCTGTCTTGGAGAAATCAGGTGGGACTTACACTTCCCTTCTTTGTCCTTGTTCACAGCGATAACCCTCACAAACTCATCGGTTCCAACTCACTCGATAATGTAAATGTTATCACTGATTTCTGTCCTACTCCTACTCTGGCTGGGGGAGAGCTTTCTGAAACCTGGGACCAATGGGCTTAATCACTGTCTGAAAACGTGACTGGGTGTGCACACCAGAAACTGCCACTGTCTGAGGGCTCAAGGTGAAGCTGTGAAGTCAAAACCTGGAGACCGAGGAGCATCATCTCCCTGACTGGCCACTCCCCTAGCAGAGGTGCATGTCACCCTCTGGGCAAGAACTTGTGTGTGTGATGCTGCGGGAACAGGCAGCTATTCTAAGTCAGCCTTGGCTTGGATGTGGCTGTTTTGCCAAGCACATCCTGCCAGTTGTTATGGGGACTGTGGGAACTAATTAATGTGGTGGATCTAAGCCTTGCAGCGTTTTCGTTCCAACCCAAACTAACATCTTGTGAGCATTTTCAACAGCACTGCTGCAAACAGTCTACCTGGGGTTGACTAAATGCTGTCCTCAGCCACAGAAATCTCAGCTCATTTCTCCAAAATGTCCTTTTTAAAAATTAAACCCCTTACATTCATTCAGATAAAACCGCGTTCACCGACACATTATTGATTAACATTGTGCTTTTTGCTGTCTTGTCTTCTTTAAAATCAACGGCAAAAGTCCTAGAAAACTCCCGCATGCTTTTGCAATCTAAAAGAGAGAAATTATGCAAAACAGAATAAAGTATAAAACATGCCACTGGTTCATGAACTTCATTATACGAAGAAGGAAAAAAAAAGAGCCCCAGCAACAGACAGTTGCCATAGAAACACTCAAGCATCGAATGCTTGTTTACAAGAGACATCTCTCTATTGTTTCTTAAATCCCTTCCTAAGGATGGCAAATCAAAAAGCAATTGAGCATCAAAAAGGAGGAACAGAGATGTCTGAATAGGAAGTTGAACTCAGTACTTCAAAGGTTAAAGGTTTCTAATAATATTGATCCACCCGGTGGGTGTCTTTTTCTCTGTTTAGGTTAAATCCCTGCTGTATCACCGATTTATACTTAACTTTCACGCTGCCAAAAATTAAGACAAAATGTAAGGCACCAAAAAAAAAACCTGCCCCGTGTACCAACAAGCCTCATGAGTTGCTACAGCCGAGGTGAAAACACACAAGTGCTTGAGCTGCACGTTATTTTGCGATTAGCATTCCACAAACAGGTTATCCTTTATGCTCTGTCCTATTTTGTCACTTGAACAAGGCGCTGAACCCAGGAATTCAAGAGCAGCAGTACAAAACGTAAGGATGGTTTATTCCCAGTCCGCAATGACAGTCCTTTGTCAGAACACTGGAGCTACAAGGAGCGCATCCCCCTTGCTAGTAGCATCAATTTGTTTACCAGACTTCTAATTCCTTGGTAAACATAATGGAGGTTCTTCTTAATTAATGGCAGACTTCTTGGGGGCGGGGATATATAAAACAATATGCTTTCCCCATCTGGCTGACTGGTATTTTGAGCAACAAAAGCAACACCGTAGCTCTACAGACTATTGTGCTAAAGCAGGAACACAACAGCATTCTTTACGAAGTCTCCATCTTTATGGATAGCTGACGCAGATCACGAAGATGATCTATGTGATCTGCTCTCCAGTCATGAAACTACATGTGAGGTTTGTGGCATGACTGGTCTTTTTTTTGTAGAAAATTATAAAAAAATCCATTCAAAATAAAATTCTGATAGACAAATGAACACACTGCACATGCTTCACCGGAGCAAGAACGATGCCTCATATTTTACTTCCTTTGCTGCAGCATGTTTTGTTACCGGGTAAAGATTCCTTTTTCCTTAAGGATTTTTTCCAAGATTCGCTTACATTGGTCTTGTCATTACATCCAGTCTCAAAATAGTCATAAAATTTGCCTTTACATTCAAGAGCTTGGGTGCCTCTTCCAGGTTCACAGTTCAGGGCGACACTCTCTCGATCAGGTTCGTTAACTCCCTTCTCGTCATTAAATTTTGCCTTTTCCTGATGACTGTGAGACCTGGTGTTGGTGATGAATATTTCGTTAGCAGGTATCTGCTCATCGCTCCTGTAAGAAGGGGCACTGCCGATGTCAAAATCCACCTGCTGGGAACAGCTAGGCAAAGAAATGGAGGGGGAGGAGGAGGAAGAGGAGGAAGTATTTTCTGTACCAGTATTAATAGAGTAGGGTAGGTTTAAGTAGTGACTGCCACACTCTTGATAGAAGCAGCATGTGTGGAGCTTCTCGTACTCTTCCTTTGCCATGCGAAGGCGTTTTCTGTAGGGACAGTCCTGTGGCACAAACCACTCTTGTGGTGAGGTGCTGTTGAAGGAGCAGGCGGAAAAGCACCAGTTGTTCTGCATGACAATTTCTCCATGGATTCTCTTCATCAGATTGTTGATGAGGACGGATCTCCGCAGGTAGACTTCAGGATCATCAATGAATTTCAGCTTTTCCAAAGACATGTAAAGGATATGGGCCCGCTCCTCAAACACAGAAATTGTCTGAAAATGACAACAGAAGATATGGAACTGAAGGCAACTGAGTTTGTACCAGGCCAGAACAAAGGAAATGAGATCAGGTGTCGCCCCTGCACCACTAATATTCTCATCCTCTTTCTGACGCACCTCAAACTGCCTTTCCTGTCTGCGCATACATGTAGCTGGTTGGGGACCTGTCTTTCCTTGGCCACAGCATATACCAGGCTTAGGAGTCCAGCATTGCACCACAGAAGCAACCACAAAGCACAAGTCCAGGGAGGGAGGGTGAAATCCAGATGCACACATCTGGCTCTTTATTTGCCTTTGGGGTTTAGAACATTAAAACTGTTGCACAGCTTTTGCTCCAGCGATGGCTGGATGCTTTTTGATGTAAACAGACCTGGTTCCATTACCCCCTCTGGGGATTCTACAAAGTTCTGAAGGCAAAAGAAAGTCCCCTCCTGCAGCCTCATGGTTTGGCAAGATGCAGCCAGCAGCCACCGCCTCACACAGCAAGCGTCAGAGCATCTCATCCACTGCCAGTGTAGAGGCCCTCCAGTGCGGAGGTCGCCACTGCCAGCTTCCTTATGGTGCTCTTATGTACACAAGTGCACACAGGGAGGAAGGGAGGCAGGGAGAAACCCATCCCAAAGCATCTGGAAAGCAGCTGTTGGCCTCCATCCTGTACTCTACGAGTCTGGTGGGAACACAGACTGGCAGGGACAAGGTCAGGAAACGCAGAGAGGATGGGGATTTGCAGAAATCCTGGCTTGATGCCCACAGAATTTGTTCTCCCTTCAATGGTCCTTCCAGGGCTGCCTTTCTTACCACTGGCAGCACAAGCAGGTTACTGCCCCCGGGAGGCCCCAGATTCTGCACTGTAATCACTACCCTGGGAATGGAAATAAGAGAGGGGGCAACGCATGCTACCATAAGCTCCATTAACTAATTTTCATTTTTAGTAAGAATTCGGTTTGCGTAGGAGGAGAGCAGCATAGCACAAAGAGACACTGCTCCAAATCTCCCCCATCTGTGGCTCCATCATTCCTCCCTTTCCTACATGGTTACGGCATTTTATGCAGAGTGCATGTCGTAGCTACGAGGACTGAAAGAGCTTAAGGCACAGCTGCTTTTCACATTCACTCAGCTTCCCCCAGCCCTCTGTGCTCTTTTCCACAACCTGGTCCTGTCTGCAGGGCTTAGAAACAGCACAGCACCTCGTAAAAACAAAGATTGGCCCTGGCTTCATGTGAGTTCACAGCTGAACCTCCTCTTTGTAGAGAGAGTAATTTTCTATGATAAATGACTCACTTTAAATCATACTAAGCCTATAGGTTAATTTGCATCCTTTATACCTGCTGCAAGTGACAGTCTGTGAAGCCATAAAAGCCTGGGGCAAACCAGTAAGCCTTGAACTGTGATCCTCATGGAGATACATCCTGGAGGGCCACCAGTAAGCAGCAGCTGTCGAAGGCTTTCTACTACAAATGTTTGCCAAAAGTCCTCTGGAGAAGGGCTCTGGGCCCCATATCATACCCTCCATGGGACAAGGAATCTCAGAAAACAACTCTTTCTTTACTGGGCAGCAGAGGTAAGGAATTCAAAGAAATCTGGTGGACATGGCCCCTTCCTCAGGGTTTGGTGGGGCAAAGTACAAAACACATTTGTGGAATGGAAGAAACGGGTAACCCAGGGTTTATGACGCGATGCACCTCAGCAATGGCACAAAACCATACCCAGGCCAGGTCTGCCTTAGTGATACCTCTGCAACTGAGTTTTATGCTGTTACAAAGGGATAAGTAACTTCTCCTCTCACAGATACAAAAATCTAACAATCTAGCCAATAAAAAAAAACCTGTCTGAAATCAAAAGAGTGATGTGACATGTGGGAGACTTCACTCACTAAACAGAGCAGAGTTTTCAACATCCTTGGTGCTATTTATTCATCACTCTGACATCAGACCAGACACCTTCTGGAATTAACAGTGGGGCAGTTTATTTAATAAGTCAGGTACTTATTTTCAGGTAAAAAATTTTTCAGCTACTCTCAGGTCCTTGTGGAGTGAGCTCAGTGTTACTGCTCCCTTCACTGCAAAAATCCCGCCAGAGAAGCAGGAACCCACCAGGGAGCCCTCACCAGCCAATGCCTGTGGTGGGGTTCTCCTCATACCTCAGGTGGCTACCTCTGCCAAGCAGGAGAACTTATCATCAAACTCCACATCTTGATCTGGTTTGGCCTTCTGTCTCCAGGGCTCATCAGCTGTGCTTTAACCATGCCCTATCACTGGACCTCAGTGGTACTGGACTGACAAGGACCAGCTACAATCCCACCAGGTAAGGATGGCATCTCTAGGCATGAGCTATCCTTAACCACATCTCTCCAGATGTTTGGTTCCTTACAGGACCGAGCCCTTAATGAACAAGGATATAAAAATCCCTCATTAAAAAGGTTAGATTTCAATTTATTGTATTTGCTGGCCTGGGAACCATTTGCTCTAATCTCTCCCCTGACAGCTCTCATTAAAGAAAAAAAATGATTTACTAATCTGTTCTTTTGAAGTTATTAGCTTTTTATCAAACAGGATTAAATACTGAAGGAGTTTGTAGTTACTCTTCAAGTCATTCTGTTTTCTAAAGGAGCTGCAACCCATTTGGGGTACGTGGAATCTCTTTCTATTTTCTCCCATGGAAAAAGTTTTGAGTGGGTGAGGAATCATGGCCCTTCTTTCTTTAAATTCTGCCTTTCTGCTGGTCAAACACTGTCACGGATATGTTTCTGTGAGCACAATACAAACTAGCTAAGAACAAACAATCTGGAAAAAATGTTATTCTCAGCGTTTCCATTCTGCAGTTGTCTTAAATGAAGTAACGCCTTTGCTTCTGAAGCAACTCAACAACAACAAACAATAAGTGTGCACAAGTGACAGTTATTTGTTTCTGAGTAGACAGCTGGATTGCTCTCCTAATTTCAGCCAACTAAGGAAAAGGGTCAGTCAATTGTTACTAAGCATCTGAAACTCTGAGCAAAAATAAACAGCTATCAGAAAACATACTTTATGTGCACAGCTGCTGAGTTGTGGGTGAAAATCCTCCTCTTCCACATACTTCCTTTTAAAGTATGTGATCTTGGATGTCGCTACAGGATTCGAAATTCCCCTGTAATGCGATCCTGTGGGTAATAAATCAGATATGACAAATGACATGCGGTTTGCCGGAGGTTCTCCAAACAAAATACTTTTCATTTCCCTTCTCGCTACAGGAGGGCTCACGGCGCATTCTCGCACCACCGCAACCAGCCCGCACCTGGGCAGTTCCGCACGGACCGGAGCGGGCTCCCAGGGCTGCTTCAAGCGGCAGCACTGGAGAATCGCTGCCGTCTGGGGGGCGCTTGGGCTGGCCGAAACTTTGTCCCCTGTCCACGGTCCCCTAGGAAAGCCAATCGACCCCCCGGAGAAACCCACCCATCCACCTACCCACCCTCGAGGAAACCCCACCGAGCCCCCGAGGAATCCCACTGCCACCTCGGGGAAGCACATCGATTCCTCAGGGAATCAATCACACGACGCCCCGGCGAAGTCGATCGAGGCTCGGGGAAGCCCACTGAGCCCCTTACAACGGCCTCCTCCACACAGCCCCGTGGCACCTACCTGACGCAGGGGTCCCGGCGGGGGCCGGGTGCGGGGCGCCGGCAGGGNCGGGCGCCTGCAAAGCGAAGCAGTGCCGTGAGCGCCCGGCACCCGCCCGGCACAGACCGACACCCTAAACCCCCCATACGCACCTCAGGCGGACACCCGCGTCCCCGGCTCCTTCCTCGTCAGGGCAGGGAAAAGCCGGAGTCTTCCCCCACAAAGGGCGCGGGGTTCCCGGCACCGGGAGTTTGTGCGCGCTCCCGCTCCCGCGCGGCCCCGCTCCTCACTCGCTGCCCATCCTCTCCCTCACTGCTTCCCTGCCCATCCTCTCCTCATTCGCTCCCCATTGCCTCCCGACGCCGTGGCTGCCCGGGGTGGGGAGCCGTGCGGGTGCCTGTGTGCGGGTGCAGGGAGCGCGCCCAGCTGCCCGCGGCCGCCTGTTCTTCTTCCTCCTCCTTCTCCTCCTCCTCCTCTCCCCTCCCGAGTGCAGCCGTCGGCGCAGCCCCGGCTTGTTGTTTCCCCGCTCAGGCTGCAGCGGGATCTGCCTCCAGTCAAAACACGGCACGACTCCGACAGAAAATTGGCTCCGGTTTCACACCGCTAGTCCCATCCCACCAGGGCCGAGGGCAGCACCGGCGAGGTGCGCAGCGGGGCCAGCGCCTGGCCGGGAGCTGCCTCCGGCCGCCACCACGGAAGAGGCGAGGGCAAACTTTGTGCGAGGCACCAGAGCTGGGCTCATAGTCACCTACTGCTGGGCACAGAGCGCCGAACAATGCGCCCAGACACGGCCCCTCCTTCTCCGCCTTCTTCCTCTTCTCTCGAAGAAAGCGGGATGGAGTTTCCCCTCCCGGAGGAAGCCGAAGGAGGAGCCGCAGGTGGGCAGGTGGAATTTCAGGCAAGGGTTTGTGTCTGGCAGCTGAGCGCCGCTCCAACGAGAGGGGATAGAAATAAACCGCAGCGAGAAGAGGGATGAAAAAAAATAAACCGTTTTCATCTGCCAGTTGGTTCCTTACATCCCGGAGGAACCCACATGGCTGCTGCTTTAGTAAGGGACTGGCTATTGGCATACAAAAACTTCATTCCTCGAGTGTGGGGGTCTCCCTGTGCTACTCACTGGGGCAGAACATGGGGGTCAAGCTATTTGCTTCCAGTAGCCCATTGATACAATCTCTTTGGAACTGGACCACTGGAAGTTATTCCTGATACAGCCAGTGTCTGATATTGGTTCCCACACCATTTTCACCAGCTGAGTGCTAACACATGGTTGGACTTGATGATTTAAAGGTCTTTTTCGACCTAAACGATTCAATGGGAAGATTGGTCAAAACAAGCGGTCAAACTGCTGAGCTAAGAGTAGGGCAAAAATGTGGCCCAAGAAGCAGATAAGATGTCATGGACTTTGTGGCTGAAAAGGTTATGGCACCCATAGACTCCACATTCATCTGCTCCAAGTACTTGCTCCCAGGGAGACACCACTCACCTGATGCTGGCATGGTGCCAACACTCAATGTTAGTCCTCAGAAAATAAAGCTTAGAAGAAATTTGCAGCTGCTTTTCAAAATTTGGAGTTTCTTTGGTCGTGATGAATCCTACATCCCTGTGTGGAATGTTTTTGTGGGGAAGGGAAGGGAAGGGAAAAGGGAAAGGGGAAGGGGAAGGGGAAGGGGAAGGGGAAGGGAAACTGCCTGCACAGTGTGCCTGGTTTGTCTTGAAAAACTGAGGCCTCTGGGCAGCCAGTGAAGTACATGAACTGCTTCTGCTATTTGCAACATGCAAAATTAATAGGGGCAGGCCAGTTAACTTCTATAAATAGCTACTGTCCAAGCACATTGTCCTTGTTTCCAAGCTGTATAAAACCAAGGCATAAATAATAGAGCTTCCCTCAGAAAAAAAACACAACAGAAACAAAAGAAGAAAACCAACGCCCCAAACGAAGCTTTAGGTCTCCACATGTGGCACACAGCTGTTTAGGTGGAGCTCAGCTACAATGTAAAGCTCATTTTGTACCACAGGATTTGCTTCAGCACACAGAAGTTGAGAACCAGGCTTTGAAAAGGGCTCATGGCTCTAGGTGTGCTGTTTGGTCTTGTTTGCTTTTCAGAAGCACCGATTTCCAGTTGCTGCAAATGGATGGAAAGGGAGCTGCAAGTACTCTGCGTGTTGGAAAAATCAGCCTCTTTGAAGGTAAAGCTGGACATGACAAAGCCTAAAGTATGAGGTGAGGATTATGGAGAAAGCCCTACCAGATGTAGCTCCATAAACAGGACGTCTGGCATTGCTCTTGAAGAGCCAGCCTACTGTTTTTTCCCCATTAAGGGTGGCAAATCCACTCCTGGGTATCTTGCCAGAAGACACGCAGCAAACCAGTGTCAGAGCCAGAAATAGAACCAGACCTAATCGTCCTGCAGCCACAAACCTGACCCATTTATATTACATTATCGCATGCAATGGAGGGATTCCATCCAAAATCCCACTCGTTTCAATGAGGCTGTGCAGAACAGCATGCGCATTGTTACACTTCCATTAACGCCACTGGAAATTCGGGATGAAGGATGTACGTTTGAGCACACAATACATTTACTATACAAAATTACAGCCAAAGGTCGACACTTAGGGCTGGATTCAATTTTGAAAAATCCATTTGGGAGCCTTGTGTGGGCTTTGGTGGCATGGAAGCCCAGCACAGTTTTTATTGATCCCAGCCCTCCAACCTTAGGCTGCCACAAGTTTTCCACTTTGTCAGCCAAACACATGCAGAGAGAGGATGCCTTGAGGCACCCACAGCAGCCTGAAGGTTAAAATGTCGAACTTTTTCCGTGTGCAGCGTTGCACAGTAAGACATCGCTACTCCATTTGCAGGGGTGTTTCACTCCCTATTCCTCCAGAGCCATTATGATGTTAATGAGAGAACTGTAATGATGCCATTCACATTATAACAAGCCTGATGCGACATCAGTGAAAAGGGCTCTTTATGCGGTTCCAGAATGCCTCTACAAACCCAAACGTAAATATAAAACGCTGGTGACAATAGTGCTGCAGGTCTCAACATCAATGACAACACGGGAACAGATTTAAGATGGCTATTCTTTTCCTAACTCCTGGGTTTGTACCCAAGTGCTGCAGCGTTTGCAGACCTTATTGTATATTCTGGAGCGGTTCCATCGCATAACGACATGAAAGAGCAGCATTCCTTAGCTGTGCTGTGCCATTGTTAACATCTGGAGAGCAGCGCTTAAAAAAAAAATTGCCACTGTTTTGGTAGATGTAACCTTTCCAACGTTAGAGAAAATATATGCTATAGAAGCAATCAGCCATCCCAGGAGCCAGCAGGGCTTGCAGGCTGCGAAGACCCACAGGGTAAGAAACAAACGGCAGCTGGAGAGAAGAAGGGACAAGGCACAGTCACATACCCAGACTGTTGGATGTGCATTGAAACCAACCCCAACTATATCACATGTAAACAGTTCCAGGCTACCAACCTCATAGTAAATTATCTGCTCTTTATGGCTGAAGTTTGGTATTGCTAACTTACCTGAGCAAGGCTGTGGGCAAGTGTGTCATGGAAGAGGGCATAAAAGCAGGTAAATGCACGAGGCCATGAACATCACAAAATCACAGAATCTCTTTGGTTGGGAAAGACCTTTAAGGTCATCAAGTCTGACCAGTAACCCAGCACTGACAGGTTCCCACTAAATCATGTTCCTTAGCACCACATCTAAGCATTCTTTAAATACCTCCAGGTGACTCCACTGCCCTGGGCAGCCTGTTCCAATGTCCTACAACTCATTCAGTGAAATAATTTTCCTTAACATTCATCCTAAATCTCCACTGGCACAACTCAGCTGTTTCTTCTACTGTTATCACTGGTGAAGAGAGCAGAACCATATGGTAGACACACTGGTGAGTGGTGACAGCTAAGGCAGAGCTGTGACAACCTAGCACATGAAAATGAAAGACTAGATGAAGGAAAATGATGAGGAAAGGTGAGGATCGGATTGGCTCTGACCACAGCAGTGGACAGGGAAGTGGATGTTTGGATCATGTGTTTAAAGAGATCAAACTGATTGATATGTCACAAGTTCAAGAAGCAGAACATCACAGAGATGTGAGATAACAAGTTCCAATTAAAATGTTTATTGTCTGACCAGATAGGGATGGAGTTGCAGTAAATTTATGAATGAAGCAGTGAGAACACTGGGGATACTGAATCATAACACACTGGGACTGCCCAATCAGAGTTAATGAAAGCAGAGAGGGGAAATTTAGGTTAGACATAAGGAAAAACTTCATGGAAAGGGTCATCAGGACTCGGAAAAGGCTGCCCAAGAAGGGGGCTGAATTTCCATCCCAGGATGTGTTTAGAAATTGTGTAGATCTGGAGCTCAGTGACAGGGTTTAGTGGTGGCCTTGGGGCAGCTGGGTTAATGGTTGCACTTGATTATCTCAGGGGTCTCTTCCAGACTAAATAATCCTATGATTCCAGGAGAGACAACCCCTGCACTCAGAGCTCTGAAGACAAGGTGAGTAGTAACACTGCAACAAGTGGAAAAACACCTAGAATTGTTTGTGCTGGATTTCACTGGAAAAATCAGACTTCCAGAAGACAGGCCATGGGTTGGGAACAGAAATTTCCTCCTCTTTTTGTTGATATAAAATAGCTGAGAACCTTGAATCAGAGATGCATGTAACATTATCTAACATAATTGTGATATTGGAGTGACACAAAAGGGTTAAGGCTAGCTGAAATAACCAGACTGGTAGAACAACAGGTCTGTGTGCCAACAGGGTGGATTCAGCTCTTCATCCTCTGGAGGTATAAACGATAGACTTGCCAAGGCTAATGTATTTCCCTGTATTTCTTGGCCCTCACTTCAGGGAATTTCAAGGAATCCACTGGTTTTTTGCTTTCTTTTCCTGCCCCCCCTCCCTCCCCCCCCTTCCTTTTTTGAGCTACACTTGGTGTTTGGTGGAAAAGGAATTAAAGTCAGAAACTGGTTTCTCTGTCAAGACACAGCCCTGCCATGAAAGTGTTTCAAAGGTATCTCCACTTAACTTCTGTCCCAATTTCTATCATAGAACTCCAGATGCTCAAATCCTGTTTCTCAAGACCATATTCCAAGCAAATATTTCTCTGGCTTTCCTAATTGCCACAAGCTAATTTTCTTTTCACAATTTTCACTTCCATTCTTCCCAGAAAGAGTTTTTGGAGACACTGGTCCAGGTTGTCAGAGTCCTCTGATTTTCTTAGCAAGTAATTTATCAGAGGAAAAAAAATAATGATTTTTTTTAGAGTCTAACCAGCTCTGCTTTCTCCTGCTTCTAGTTTCTAGGACGCAGGACTTAAGGAGGCTTCCATACTGGCAGAAAAGTTTCCTCTTCTATTTCTATATACATCCGTCACCTGTCAGTACTCTTAGTAGCCCATAAGCAACGAACTCTTAAATAGTCTTCTAACAGTCAGAGGTTTGCTCCAGAATTTATGCAAATATATGAAAAAACGAGCAAATTTGCAATCTTTCTTTACTATTTTTTTTTGCCACAGGGCTCTGACAGATATGAGAAAAGGTGCCACCGAGTTTTACTGCAACCATCTCCCGAGCGCTGCTCTGCGAGAACAATAAAGCCCCGTGGTATTTATTTCAGTAAGCATAAATATTTTTTCCAGTGTTCTTAGCCAAAACGTCTCATGTATTCTCTGCCTCCACCCCGTTGGTGGCTGCGTGGCCCTGCCAGACACACAAAGCTCCATCCAGGATCCGCTCAGCTCAGGGGGAGTTTAGTTTGCAGAAGGTGAAAGATGCTCCCACTGCTGCAAACCGCGTTCCTGCCGCCTTAACCCTTGTAACGGCAGCGTGAGGCGGCGCAGCGGCTGGGTGTTTTTGCTGGGACTGGTGTCAGTGGGAAGAAGGTGTCCCAGCAGCTGAGCAGGGCTGTGAAAAAGCCAAGCTCTCCTGTTACATAAGGAGGCTTCTCAAATCTCCAGGATGTTCTCGTCACCCCTAAAGGTATCCACTAAACCTTCTCTCCCGCTTTCGCTCCGGCTCAGCGGCAGCAGCCCGCGAGCGACACTGGCCCCGGCAATTAGCTGCTTTCGGGGGGTAATTACATCGCCACCTTCGCCTCTTGTCTGATGAAGGAAGTAAATAAAACAAACAGAAAAGTGTTTTGGAACAAAGAGCGGGTTGTTTCCCGCTTTGCCGTGTACTACTTTCCACGAAGAATGAGAGCTATTATTATTCTTTTACAAGTTTCCTTCTAAGGGAAATAAACACCAAAGGTAGGATTCCAAGGAAATGACTCACAAATATTGGCAGCGGGCTCCGAAAATTGGATCCAGTCTTTGCAGAAGCCTTTAGCAGAACACTATCCCTTCTCGCTGCAAAACACACGTTTCCCAGACAAGCGGCACAGCGCTCCACGCGTGTCTTTGTGTTAGGAAGTGGAGAGGGAACAGAACCCATTTCTCATGTCTCCCACCTCTTCCCTCTGGGGCATCGCTCCTGATGCCATTTTTAGCTGGAAGCTGGAAATCTTTAATAACCGACTGAGTCATCCTCAGGAGAGGCAGGGAAAGAGATGTGCCTCACCTTGCCGAGCAGTAAGCTGCCCCACGGCCATCTCTGCCCGCGCAGAGCCCCGGGAGAGCTGGGCTGAGCATACAGTTCCCTACAAGCCGATCTACAGGAGTTGACAGGAACCTTTATATTACAGCTGTAAAAATAAGGCGGCCGGGGGTGGGGTGGGGGGGTGATGTGCTCGGAGGGGAATAATGGACAGACGAACGGACGACGACGACGACGGACGGGACACAGAGCGGGGAAGGGATTTTTATTTCTCTCCCAATCCCCTGTCACTGAGTTGAATTCAGCTGGGCAAGATGAGCCCCTAATAATGTGTTTTGCGAGTTACCCTGCCAGACGTGCGGGAGGGAAGCGCGTACCCTAACTCCTATTTTATTTCTTAATCAGGAACCCCAGGAACCGGGGATGCAGACACTGCAAAAGCAGACAGCTGAGCAAAAATCAATGTGTCGGAATTACCATCTGCAAACAGAACAAGCTACTTTGCATATTTATTTCTCAGCTGTTTAAAATTTTGCATCATAAATGCGTGTTCTGTATCGCTGGTAATGCAGACGTTC
>VZRI01008839.1:0-67752 GCA_013397515.1 Upupa epops | reverse complement strand
GGGGCGGGGGGGGGGGGTTGTTTGTTTGTTTTGTTTTTGACGATGCAAATCTGGTTAGAGGAGAGCGACAAAAATTGCAAACCTTACACTGAATCCCTTTGTCGCTTAGTTCGCCTTAGACAGGGCTTTTGGAATGAAAGAAGCAGGTCTCCTTAGTAATTTTCTTTGCAAGTTCCTATTTAGCCACTCCAAATGGCCATGGAACAGGGGGCTTCTGGTTCAAACTCTGACTTATTTATCTATTTTTTTTCAAAAAGTCCCTTTACAGGGTGCCTAAAACCAACTGGCAGCCAAGTACCTACTTAAGACTCCAAAGACAGCATTAGTAGAAGTTTTGTGTCTGGTTCAAGGTCTCCAGCTTTGCCAGGTAGTTTCTAAAAGCCTGTAATTCACTAAGTGCCCAACAGACACTCCTTCCAGCAGGACCTCTAAGTAGCAGCAATGTTTATACAGACTGTCTGAGACATCTGAATTGTGCTGAACTCCAGCCATCGCTCAACCAGTTATAACCAGCTGTCAGGGCTGGGAAGAAAACCAGGATAAACCAGTGTGGTGTCGCCTTCCCGAATCTGCTGGCAGGGTGGCACAGCAAGCTGGGAGGTCGGAGCTCCTCGGACCCCACCTCGCTGCAATGCTAGTGGGTGGATTCCAGTCTGTGTCATTGCGTGGCTGGTCATCCTAGTGAAACGAAGTGGGGATCAGCTGGGGAGTGGTGGAAGGAGCGATGAAAACCAAACCAAGGAGAAGATAAAGGAACAAGAGTGGAAAGAGGGAAGGATTAAAAAAAAGGTAGCAGAGTCTTGTTGCTCCTTAAAAAATCACAGGTTTTTCATCATGTAATCTGTAGAATTCACAAAGAAAAACAAATGACCCATCACCAGGAATAACTTCACTATGTTAGAACATGACAGAAAGGGTTTGGTTATCCACAGGTTAAACATCATGATGATAACTGGCCAACACCCATTCTAGCTTGATGCGGTGCTCAGCTTTTCCCATTTTCTGGGAGCCCCCCAAAGCAGACAGAGTGTTAAGAGATATCATTGAATTGCAGTGCAAAACTTCATATTTGACTGAGGTTTTGCATTTTTTGAGACTTGCAGCAATCATATTGACTCTAACATGGTCTTGGCTGTTCTCCTTCCCTGTGTCCCTGTTTTCAGACTGCCAACATTTATGATCTCTAAAAGCAAGCAAACAAAATAAAGATAAATTTTATAAAATATTGTAAAAGTTCAATGTTATTAAAAATATAATAATTATTTACACTTCTGTTTAAAAAGCAGACACAAAAAGATTAAGCTTTAAAAAAAAAACCTAAACATTTCAAATGCAGTTTTCATTTTAAGTATTCAGATCAAGTATTCACTTAAGAGCTAAGGAAAAAAGTACTATCTTGGAACCAGAGAAAAGCCACGTAGAATTCTTATACAAAATAATTATGCAACCAAGGAAAGTGAGGTGGAAAAGAAATCTTGTATGGTCAAAACTGAGGTGACAAAAGCAGCTGAGGTAATGAGCAAGCTGATATGAGGAGATTACAAGCATTCCTCTGCACAGTTTGTCATTGCAAGAGCAGAGACATAGATTTGTACCGTCCTGGGGCCAGTAATATTCAGGTTAAGATCTGCATTTAGCTGCTGCTACAGAAAGCCAATTTGTCCTTTTGCTTGAACAGTAGCATAAAAAGCTTGAAATTATTCTGAAAATTAATTTTCATTGAGAGAACTGTTGAGGCATTTGTCCTCATCAAGGCTGGGACTGGGAGCTCTCTCATCCACACAAGTGTTCCTTCCTCTGCTACTGGAAGCCTATCTTTACAAACACTTCATCTGTCAGGGTGTACTTCTGCTGTCATAAGGTCTGTTTATAAGGACAGCACTATCCAGTGTGGGTGGATGATGTTCCCAGGGACGCGGAAGGACCTCATGTCCTGGCAGAGTGTCCTGTGTGTGCTCCTGGCTGAAGAAGCAGATAATGGTATGGAGAAAGAGGACATGCAGGTGTTTTCAAACTGGAGCAGCTGAGGGAATTGTCTTTCCTCTATACAGGCTCGAAAGGAGAGCTGGCAGCCAAGTTCTGGGCCCAGCACTGACAAAGAGGATTTACTTTCCTCTGTCAAAGCCCAGAAGGAAAGGCAGTGTTGGTGTGTGGGAGGGACGGCATGTTAAGAGCAGGATCTGCTGCAATGGCAATTACCCAAAGCCATTTCTGCCTGTCTGCTCCAAAACCTCCATGCAGCTACTGCACAGCTGTGAAAACCCTCTTGTTTATCCATATGTGTTGTTTCAAGCAACAATATGGCATGTCCTTGACTATATCTAAACTCCACGGGCTGGGGACATGCCCAAGATGAGTTGTATGAAGTTTCCTAATTGATGTGAGTAATGGCTGGAGACAGGCAGTTGCTTCAGTTTGAATAAACCTGTGCAGCAAATACTTGTGATTTCTGTGGAACAGTCTATCCCACAAAAGTCAAAAAAACCTCAGCCATAAAGAAGATGACACAAGGAAGTATTCCTTTGCATTTTCGCTCTGTGTCCAGTATACTGATTGATACTCCAGTGCCCATATCTACTTCCACCTTCATCTCCAGTGGCAACAGCAAAGACCCCATATATCCAGTCCTTCTCACGTAAGCACTAGGGAGCAGAGCAGTGACTCCTGTTTTGGTGAAAGGAAAACTTCACTATCAGTGCAGTTTAAACCTCACTATCAGTTCATCCATTAAACCACAAACAAAGATCAACTTCAGCTCAATTACTCAGTTGATTCATTTTTGTCGATGCAATGAAGCTGCAATATGAACTCTAAAATAAAACTGAGATCTCATGATCTCTGAACAGCTTAGCTGCTGTTCCACGATAATGAATTAAAGATTAATTCCCTTTCCATGTCTGCTTCTGCCTGACACATTTCTCTTTGCTGGCCTGCAGTTACACATGCTCTCTGCTTTTCACAAAAGGAGGAAAAGACTTTCCTCTCCTTGCTTCCAAGGACCAGATGGTGCCAGCCCAGCTCCCATTGAACAGTTCCTCAAGCTCACCTTAGTCCAAGAACAGTTTCACTGGGTGCAGCAGGACTGCTCAGACTGAATAAAGCTGGCAGAACCTAGCCCTGAGAAGAAAGACCCAATGAGCCCAAAGGCAAGCCCAAGCTCACAGCAGTGTCGCAGGGTACAGCTCCAAGAGGCACCAGCCCAGCTCAAGGACAGCCAGAAGCAAGGTGCCAAGTTTCTGTTCCAGCCTGGGAAAAAATTATGTGAGGTTACGGGAGGATGACTAGGGAAATACATCCCAGTTGTCTTTAACAGGAGCACATCACAACCTCTGAAGGATATATCATCTCCAAAAAGGAATCCCAACAGTGAGAAATCAGAATGCTGAAAAACGTACCACTCAATTACAAAGTAAATTATATGAGCCTCTGGTGTGTGGTTCTGCTCTCAAAAAGCATTAGCAGCTTCCTACTACTTCAGAGCAACAAGAGCAATCTCTTCACTTAGATAAGCACAGTAAATCAGAAATAAAAGGTCCTCAAAATATCTTGGCAGCAATTCCTAATCTGAGGGGCACAAAAGGAGTTAAAAAATAGCACAGCACAGCCAATGATTGAGAAATAATTTGGTAGGCAAAACTGTTCTGGGAGCCAGAGTGGGTCACAGTAAGTTAAACCATAAACTGTATTTGTGTCTGAAATTATTCCAGAGGGAAAATTATTCCAGGAGAGAAGGATAAATACCATTGAGTAATCCAACCTAAAACTCAAATACAAAAGCAAGAATATTATTTAGTTGCTATTCCAAGTCCAAGTCATCTTGAAGGAATTAATCACTCACCCAGGTTTTGCTCTCTGTTTGCTGGAAAGAGCTAGGGTAATGCAGGGAAGCTCAGACAGGGCACTCAAATGAACTTTCTCACCCAGTTTACATGCTGTGTATGATTTTACATTCAGTTGATTTTGTCTCCCAATGTTTGATCTGCATAATACAGACACATACTCTGTTTCAACATATACTTGCACAAAGGATGCCATTGCCCAAAGTTAAATATACACATTGGAGTGCAGATGTTACAACTGGGGAGCACTCTCAGGGTGCAGCAGGTTACTGGTGAGCCTGTCTGATTTACCTGGTACCACCTGAGCAGTTGCACAGCCACGTGTTAGGGTTAAGGCTGTTAATAATTCCAGAGTATGTAAAAATGCCCAGTATCTTTGGCCCTTTTATGCCTGTGTGCTACGAACTATGCACCCAGCGTGAGGTGACAAATGAAGGTGAATGCACAGCTAAGGAAGGAACAAATCATTGTCTCTGCTGGTTTAACCAGAATTTAGGTTTAACATGTAGCACTGAAAATCAAAATGAGTGGATTTGCCCTTTTCTCATTCCCACCAGTGAAAACAGCCAAACACGCCACTGCTGCTCTGCAGCCATCCTGGTGCAAGACCATGAAATGCATCAGTTTCAAAAGATTCAAAAGATATAAATACTCATAAAGTTTGACTTTTATATTTTTTAATCTCTGGAGAAAATAGCTTTGTATGCACTTTAAAAGCTGCTGCTTTTAGAGGGACTTGTATTGCATGGATAAACTATCGTGTACTGAAGGTAGTTTAAAATAATGAAATACAATTCCCTCCGTACCTCCGTACATGCAATAATTTACATTTTGGAATATAGCAGGCTGACGCAATCCTGGACAGCTGCAACAGCAAGCAATGCTACTGTCTGTAAAACATCAGCTTTAATTCATTTTTNGAAAGAACTGATGGGTATGGGCATATCTATCTGCCGAAAGCAACAAGGAGGCTTCCCTCTTGTCCAGCCTTTCTGAATTGCTGCATAAACTTGTTTCAGAATATTCTGCAAAGCAGCAGGAGTTTTGGAGCAAAAAATGGACAACAATCTCAACTGAGTTGAATTCAGTGTTTTTCTATTCAACCTAGTTCAGGATTTCCTCACTTGCTGAGTGGCTGTTTCTTAGCATTGGTGTGAGGGCTATTACCAAAATACACGGGCTAGCTACTCCTCCTACAGGTCAATATACTGACATCTTTGTAGATGAGAAAATGGTTCCGGTGTGTCGGAAGGTAGCATTTTGTTCTCCCTGCCACAGCCCAAATCTGGCAGTACAACGTTTCTGGATGGAAACAAACGTTTTCTGTAACTCTGGCAGGAGAGATGAAACTGGTCTGAGTTGTTCGCATTCATGAAAGATCCTCCAAGACATTCCTTAAGAGTAGGTTCTTTAACCCCAAGGCTATGGCCACATTCCAACTCAATTACTGTCTACCCGAAAAATCTCCTGTTAAATTAGGATTGATGTTTTTATCTCCTCCCTTAAACTGTCGTTTAAACCACTTTTCAGGGTTAGAGTGAAAGTATCAATGCACAGGTTACTCTCTGTGTCAAAGATCTCTCTTGACACAGGACTATATCCTGCAATTTGTTCTTTGTGCCTGTATCTACTTAGAAAAAGCAATAATAAAGTGAAGACCAAAGAGAAGAAACCAGGTAAGATCATGTGAAATAACCTGCTGAGAAACCCACAGGCAAACAGTTAGTAGGCACAAGTGGAAGCTAAAGATGTAAATGCAGACCTCTAGATGACTGTAAGATCCTTTACAACCCAACCCATTCTATGATTCTGTGATGTGTGAAAACTTTTTGAGATAAAGGGCAACATTTCTGTGTCTTGTACAAGGCAGAATGTTTGTCATCCATGCTCACATGGACTCTGAATTCATCAAATCAACTTTGCTGCTTTGGTCTTTCCATTGCAGCGTTTCCTGGGAATGGTTAGCATGGATTGCCTGGAATGACAACAAGCAGTTTAAGTGTACCCTGTGTTTCTGTTGACATTGTGGGTCTTGTGCTGCTTGTCTACCTTTTGAGAAAGCTTTCAGTGAATTATGATGTATAATTAGAGACGGTAGGATATGCACTCAGAGAACAACTCATTCAAGTGTTTCTGGCAGGGAAATCAGAGAAAGTTAGCACTTGGAAGTGACCTCAAAAGACTCCAACCCCCCTGCTTTTCTAAGGGCAGATGATTGAATCGTTTAAGTTGGAAAATACCTTTAAGATGGAGTCCAACCATTAACTCACCTGCACCAAGCCCACTGCTAAACTATGTCCTTAAGCACAACCACTGTAGTCATTGACCACTTGGAGGAGCAAATCTGTGTGCAAGATGTGTGCTTGGATCTCTACAGACTGTCTGAAAACACCTGCTTTCAAGTTACCTTCAACAAGTGTTCCTTCTCCCTTTCCCAGTGCTGCTGGTGCTCCCACGTTGGTCATGCACCACTCCTTGGAGCCCAAGCACCTACAATAGAAATTCTTATGCAGTGACTCTTGGGTCACAGGCAACCTGTGTCCTTGCAGCATGTCCTGCTCTGGGATAAGTGTTCTAAGGGTGGAAGAAGAAGAAAAAACTCCAAACATCAGCTGTATTAAAAGAATTGGAGAGGGGCTTCTTACAAGGGACTCTAATGATAGGACAAGAGGGATGGTATCAAGCTGACTGAGGGGAGACAGATTAGATCCTAGGAAGAAATTCCTCCTTGTGCTGGGGGTGAGGCATTGGAACAGGTTGCCCTGGGAGGTTGTGGCTGCTCCATCCCTGGAAGTGTTCAAGGTCAGGGTGGATGGGGCTCTGGGCAACCTGGTCTGGTTAGAACTGTCCCTGTCTATAGCAGGGGTTGGGACTGGGTGATCTCTGGAAGGCCCTTCCAACCTAAATGTTTCTGTGATTCTATTGAAAGTACAGAATTTTAAATGACAACTTTCTTATACATCTTCTAATGGATTTTTTGAAAGGATGCTCTACACTAGAATCAAGTATCAATTTCTGTTCTGTCACACAGAATCACAGAATGTTAAGGATTGGAAGAGACCTTGAAAGATCATCTAATGCAATCCCCTGCCAGAGCAGGATTACTCTAGACCAAATCGCACAGGAACATGTCCAGGTGGGTTTTAAACTCCTCCAGAGCAGGAGACTCCACAACCTCCCAGGCAACCTGTTCCAGTGCTCTGTCACCTTCACTATGAAGAAGTTTCTTCTCCTATCAAAATGACTTTGAGATGTTCCAAAAGTATTTGCATTAGTGTTTACCTGGCCCTATATATTTCACTTCTAACACATGTTACTAGAGTTTTTCCAAAATAAGATGATCCTATTTAAGCATAAGCAGAAAAGTTCTGAGTATAAAACTACATGCAGCAATTGCTCTGTAGTAACGCTTCAGAGAGAGCATTTCATGCCATCTTTCAGTTTTAATACTGAATCTAATGCTGTGACAGGTCACCTAATGCCTGGATATATCAATGACATGGAAGAAAATGGACATTTTGGCAATGATGGCCAAGTAAATCAGCTAAGGCTGCAAGGCCAGTCTGCATCAAATGTGGAATTAAAGGGTGTTCCCAATGCCCCGTCCCGTACTTAGACCACAACAACCACTCACTGATTTATTAACAGGGATACTCAAGAATCTGGGAACAGCCCAATTCTCATTTCCCAATAATCACTACGACTTCACACTAGATGACAGTAGTTTGTGTTCACTGGCAAGTGTTCTTTGACAAAGTTCCGTTAAAAAACACACATGCGGGGCAATAATGAAGCATATAGAAGGACTTCATCCCAACTGTCAGCTTGGTGTACGTGTAACAGATGGGGAAAGCTGAGTGGTTAATGCTATTTCTTAGCCTACTGTCCTGGCTTGTGTGTTCCTAAGTGTTTTAGACTGGGAAAACTGCAAGGAGCTTGTGTGATAATTTGCTACTGAGGCTTAGCTCTAGATAAATTTTCATGACCTTTAGCTTAGCCAACTGATTTGAAGCTTTCCAAAATAGCTGATAAAAAGCCTTTTCTTGTCTCTAAAAAAACCCAACCCAAAACCTCATGAATGATCTTTTCTGTTCTGTATTTCCCTGATTTCGTAAGAATGCCAGACATTTGCTAGTGAAGGCATTAATTAGCAGAGGCTTGTGTGACTGACATTTCAATCTATTGCTCGGCACAGGCAGTTGCAAATGCTTTGATATAACGGAAAATGTGCACTTAACTCTATTAAACAATGGGGCACAAACCTGATTTTCTTCGGTGTGTTTGAGCCTGATCCCTTTCTGAACTGTTGAACTGCTGCAGCAGAACCACAGATAAAACTTAAGATTTGATTAGCGATTATTATCTATCCCACCCTTATTTGTTACGTTTGCAAAGCTGAGCTAGCCTCATTTTCTGAATTTCTGTTTACAGTTAACCTCTAGCTGTACACACTGGGCTGCAGTGGTTGAACTATCGTCAGGGCAGGCCTTTCTCAACCAGTAATGGAAGATGACGTTTTCCTAGTTCGTGCCAGGAAAACTAAAAGCAGAGTGCAATTTTTGCATAATGCGATGAAGTCATATGAAGAGCTATGAGGGGAGATTTTATTCTGCTTCTAAGATATATATTAGCTCAACATGCTCTCCCACAATTTGACAAGAGGATTTTCATTATTAATAAGCTGAAACGTGAGGCTTCTAATTAAGTGGAAAACAGGCCAGTTAAACTACATTCAGAACACATAAACCTATTAGGCTTTGGATTTAATAATAGATCATTTATCTGAAGTCCAGCTGGTTTGTTGCATGTTCATACTTGATGAGATTTTATTTAATTTCTGCAGTTCTTTCTTTCTTCTATCCTCACTATTCTTAATGCTGATGTAACAGCAAATTTGTTTTTTCAAATCCCCAGGCTGAAATGCAGCTTCTCAAAATGATAAGCAGGTAAAAAAGTCATAGTAACGGTCTCATTAGTTTGGAGAAGTAATACATGAGTAAAGTGAAATGCTTAATACAAATCAAAAGCCAAGTAAGAGCAGGAAAGCTACAGTGTAAAACCAAAAATCCCTAAAGAAATGAAATGCTACAAATTTCAGCAAGAAAATGCTAAACAGCCCTGCTGCACAGGAGCTTTTGGAAGCAAGTAACTAGTTAATTCAAAGTGATCTTAAACAGTATCTAATGTGGAATTAGCCACATGAGGACAAATGTTCAGAGAAAGCCTTTAATGGGTAAAGGTGTGCCTGCACAGCAGTGATGTAACCTGTCTGAGGCAATTGCTGCTGTACAACTATTTAACCACTATAAGCATTACAGGGAATTGGATCAGCACGACACATGGATGAGTGAGAGGTGCCACACAAGCAGCTCCAAGCTGAATTTGATTCACAGGTGCATTAACTGGGCTTTTTTCTGTGATCTTGGAGTAGAAAATGGCTGTTTGTAAACGGTGACTGAGTATCACAGATGCTCGCTTCACTTATTCTACCGTGTTTTCACAGCTTCATAAATCCTCCAAATCTTCATTTTTTAAAAACAATTATCTAGTAATTCCTATTCTCACCTTTTAATAGATTTCTCACTATCTGAGAAAGAACATTTGTGGGGTGTTGGGGTTTTATACTAGACAAGGGTACCAAAAGCTGTGCGATGTTTTCTCAAGAGTATGGACACAACATGCTCCTCTCCAAGTTTCTCAAGGACCACATACGTACCAGTCTCCAGATGGAAGAGTAAGTTGTTTTCAAGCGTACAGCCTTCTGAAAAAGCAAGCCTGAACAGCAGCAAGTACCACACCATCTCATCTGTAGAAGATTACGAGGATGGGTCCTGATGATCAGGATCACAGTATCAAATGCAGCCCTCTCTCCACTTTCATCTGTTAAAAGTCATGGTCCTTTCACGTACAGAAACGGGAAGAAACGGGTAAGAGCTTTTCATAACTAAGTCTTCCTATCTTTAGGATAGAAAAAAAAAGCCTGAATTGTTGTAACAATTCTGTTTTTCATGCATGCTAATGTGTATTAAAACATAGATATACTCAAGCACATCCTACAGCAGAGATGCCACAAGAGCCCAAAAAGCTTTTCTCAACTATCTCCCACAGAAATCATTAGAGGATAGTGTGGAAGATCTAAGCTGGGTCACCATCAAATCAGAATTGTTTCTTACAGAAAGTGCTCTCTTCATGTTTAAATCAAACCTCAATTATTTCAGCCCACTTGTTCCTTAGAAAGTGGGAGTTAAGCAGAAGCATGTTCAACAATATCTTTTCTGAGGAATATACATGGGACAAAGAAGTAGAGAGAACAGCATATGACCCCAGAAGAAAACTGTATAAAGTCAAAGAGAATGATCACCTGAGTGTGTCTTTATTTGCCAGTATACACATCAGACTTGCCAGAAACATTATCACACAGCTTAATTTAAAATTCTCTAAGCAGAAGATTCATGACATGAACACAGAGCGTGAGGAACGGAAAAGGAATTGGGGAAACTCAGGGAATTTGGACATGGAGCCAAAATGCATGTAAGGGCTAGGATTTAGTTACTTGTTAAAGATTAAAAACTTTGTCTTCTCTTTACTGCAGACAACAGTTCAAATGGTTGGCAAAGCTTTACTGCCTTCTGAACAGAGAAGTCTGTTACATTTGTTTATGATTGTATGAATTCCAAAGGAAAAAGACAACCGGTTTTAAAAGTTATTTCAACTTGTTTTTTCACAAAATACTTTGAAGCAATTTAGTTCACATGCAGAAAAATTGGTGCCATGTACAGAAAATATTCTAAATAACCAAAGGGTACCCATTCCAGTCCTCAGCCTTGACAAAAATACATGTCACAGCACGATCAATACAGAGAGAGCAAACTAAACACAAACCCACAGCTGCAAAGCTTCAGCTCTGCAAAATGACTATTTTAATGTTGTGGCAGATCCATGGTTTGGAAAGATCCTGTAGGAGCATGTTTTAATCAAACTAATGGGACTAAGAAGTTACCTGTGCTGTACAGGTGGAGAAAACTAAAACCAGTTGGTGGCATTCTGCCTCTCTCTATCATCAGAAAAGAAATGGGATGTGTAAGCTGGAAGTCCAGCTTTCTTTTTTACAAGAGACCTGACAACATTAAATTAATCTTGCATGCTGGAAAGCCTCGAGATTCATATGCAGTAGCACAAAAAATGGTAAAAGTTGCTCTTTGCTAGGTAATAGTAAAGAAAACAAAACAACTCTGTGACAACACACAAGTGGAGATGCTGTTGATCGGGCCTGACACTTAATTAAAATCCCTCCAGGGATTTACAAGCTGACACCCAACAATGCAGTTGCTCTCACTCACCATCAGAACTTTTCTGTTCACCTGCTGCAGAAAAAAATGCCAGGAAATGCCATGTCTTCATCTGGATTAGAATGACAGTTCCAAACAAAGTCCTAGACTTTAATAAGCTGCAATAAATAGTTGCCAACAGTAATTTGCTCTAATTATGTTACTGTCAAACCAAATAAATACATAAATAAATAAATAAGCTGATAAAGAAATAAATAAAGAAATAAGATAATTTCAATTACTTATTCAACTTCAAACGTAGCAGTGAAGAAAAGTGGCTCAAGGAACGCCTAAAATAGGTGTGAATTCAGTCACGGACATTAGTTAGAGGCTCCAAGGTTCTGTACTGAAGTATGAAAAGAAAACAAGCCAATTGTAGAAAGGAAACAAGCACTGCTATTTCACCTCTAAAGGCTTTAGCAAACACGCCTTTTTTTAAAAGAAGTGCATGTAATCAGGAGCATGGTTGATGACACGACTGCAACACATCCCTTTTATACAGTTGCTGACTGATACATAAAAATAATTCTCTGACATCTGTGCCAAACAGGACTTGCAAATATAATCTGTTCCCATTAAAACTGTGCTTGGTGTCTTAAGTGTTTGAGGCTATACACGCACTAAAATTCAAGGGATTTCAAGTAGAAACAGTAGTTGCAAACTGTGTTCTATGACATAAATTATCAATGAAGGGATACTGGTAGAAAATGTCCATACAAGGCAGCATGAATCTGCTTCTGTAAGACCATCACACACTAGACAGTTATTTTATAGTATCAAACTTCAGACACAAGAAAGCTGGATCTGTTCTCCAAGCTACTCATTTCAGATATAGGTATAAAATGGGTGAATCAAGCTAATTTGACAGCACTGACTGACTTATATTTTCGCTCGTAATGGGATTTTGATTACAGCACACAAAGAAATACAACTCAACCACTCTGCCTACTGATACAGTAATACACGACCAGTCAGAAAAACGGAATCTGGAATTCATAGCCCAGAGTCACATTTACAGAAGCCTATTCTATATTTGTTCAAAGAGATCCCTTAGATTATTTCTGTCATAGGTAATAGCAAGTCCAAGCACTATTTATCCAAAGAATTAGAAGCAGATTCGGTTCTTTGGTTAACACCATGTGACTTACATCAGACACAGGAATCAAGTAAGAACAAACAGTTGTACGAGGAGGTTTCTTGGAAAGGGGGGTGAGGAAGGAAAGGGGAAAACTTCAGATTGAAAGAAATGTTAAACCAAAGTGCCATGTGAAAGCTCTTGCACCAGGAATAATCTGGTTAACACACCTCTTCAGTTGCAGTGACATTGCTTACACACTGTAAGTTTAGTTCCTCTAAGTATTAGTTTTATACAAAAGAAAGAAGGCACCGAGTGCATCACCGGTGGCAGACAGGCAGTATAAAAGTAAGCAAGGAAATGCTACATACTGTTCCACACTTCTTTGAAATGCAGCCAGTGTGTGCTAGCTCTATGCAACAAAATGCTTCACAAACCCCATCTCTTACATCCCAGTGAGAGTGAAGTAAAATGTGAAATACTCTCCCAATCTTGCCGGTAACAGCACAGTTCAATGGTTGGATTCACTACTACCAGTTAATAACTACAGTAACCAGGAAACAAATTCAGAATGACTGAAGATCAAGGGAAATATATAATCTACAACCATACTTTTGGGACAGAGCCAGTAGCCTTCACTTGTGACAGATGTCCTGCTAAGAATGGAGAGGAGGCTCCACTTTATTCACAGCCACAGTGCCTTTCTCTGAGCTATGCCAGAGAAATGGATGGAACTGCTTGTAAGGAAAGGTACTACACAACATGAAAGATGCATGGTTGAACCAGGACCTGAGGAAAAGGCAGTAGGTTCAGGCCCTTAGTCATTATATTAAGCACTTTAGATTGTTAACAGTGACACAGCTTGCTCACAGAGCATGTGATTTCTGCATTATTAAACAGTCTCATAGAAAAATAGGTAAGAAAGTTCTGTAAGAAAGTGTATATATACTATCAGAAGGAGAAACCTCTCCTTAAAAAAAGCAAAGGAAAATTGAATAAAAGTTTCCACTAATTACACTTTGTCATGACAATCACATTAAAAACAGTTATCGTAAATTAAACAGTACTGAGCACTAACGAACCTTGTGGTTTACTGGAAAGGACAGCAAGGTAGCCACAGAGTAAAAAAAGACCATTGCTCTATATTCCCTACTACATTCACACCATTTAGAAATGTTCTTAAAATGTTGTAAGAATCTATTAGCAAAATTTGCTATCAAAACTTGTTCAAAGCCTTGCTCCTTGCTCTCACTGTGCTTTGAGAATACATCTCAAAGCTGCTGGTTGATTCTGAGAATCCATTCAAACTCTTGCTTTGGAAAAGAACCAAATGTCATAAATAAACCATGCAGACCCTTGGCATGCAGTGAATGTCCACAGGATCTGTAAAACCACAGAGAAAAAAAAATGATACCACGGGTAAGACTCCTGTCCTCAGATGTCAGAGAAAAAAGGGTGACATTAATTACATCCCTGAATGTCCCTGAGGTATTCCTTCAGTGGTAGCATATTGCTGCTTCTGCTCTCCTCAGCAGGGTCCTCAGAGACAGACAGCTTTTTGGAGGCTTTTGGACATTGAGTTCCATCGGTAGGTGCTTCCAAGAAAGTGAGAAAATTCTTCTTGCCCCTTTTCTGGGCACAGCTGTTTCCTGGTCTTCCTTCCTGGAGGAGTCGCTCTACCCACTGTCCTGACTCCTGGCACAGTCCTCTGCACAAGGATCTTATTTCTGTGCTCTACCAGCAAAATCAGATCCAGTTTATTAATTCAGTCATACCACTGTACATATGGGCTGAGTTTGCTAGTGTTAATGCAACTGTGCCATTTCCAGGTGGCCATAATACAAGCAGATACATTAGAGGTGCATAAAATTTCTGCCTAATCTGCAGAAAGGAGGAAACCTGTATGTACTTAAGGAGGGGCAGTGAGAAGTTCTTAAGGCTAAACTAATCCACATCACTGTAGGCCAGTTTGTTCTCAACCCAGGCAAATAAACAGTCCATGCACTTACACCTGTGAAATCCACCGGGTTACAAGCTCAGACAGACAGTATCACGAGTTCTCTGAGGACCATCAGGCTCCAAGAGTGGAATTTGAGTCATTGTCACTGCCACTGTATGAAGCCGTCTCATACATTAATGTGGTGACATCTCTTCATCAGTTGTTGAGTCACTGAGGAGCAAATGCTTCTGTGACCTTCCCCTCAAGAACCACCATCAGAACAAAGCAGTCTGAGATCTGCCTGTGACACACTACAAAATCTGGCAGTGTAGTTAAACAGACCAAAATTGCAGAACTTTCTTCATGGCTCATTCTGACAATAAACTTTGCTGACAACGTTCTGTTTAAAATGAGCAAGATGTTTAGGAATTGCTTTAACATTTTAAAGTTTTACAAATGTAACAGAAGCTGAGGAAAAGAACAAACAAAAGTAAGCGATGGTTTGCTTTTCAGAAATCTTACGGAGTTGCACAGGTCACAGAAATTTTGCACCGGTACCTTAGTGTAAGAGGTGCAGATGCCCTTGATCATCACAGACAGCTTCACAGGGTGCTGAATAAATCAGTAAGAGAATAAATCATTATGATAATAAATCACTAACACAAACTTTAGACAACAGCAAAAATTCCTCCAGAAGTGTGAAAAATGTGGAGGTACTGTTGTTGCATCTGCCATCAGGAATGGCTGTAAAAAAGTACAGGTGAAAGTATCTCCTCTGGTAAATGCCATAAAACCTTTGTCTCAGCTCAGGTATTCCTTTAACTGATAAACAGCTGCAGTAAGCATACATCCATTTGTTCAAAGGGCTCACCATATTTTAAAATCTAATTACTAATGAGGCTAGAGGACTTTAAGTTGACTTAAAAACTCATCATACTTCTCCAGTAGCAGAATTCACACCTCACCTAACTTCTGCCTTTGCAGTCAGACTTGCAGTCAGGTTAATGAGGATGTTTTAAGTGCTGAGCATGAGGCAGCACCATGGGGACCAGGCTCTGAACCTTACCAGGACTATCCTCCTTCCCCGTGCCACCCTGGCTGAAAGGGAACAGAAGCTCAGCACTACTGTCCCTTTGCCTTCATGTGTGTCCTGCAGACGCTTCACAACCTCTTATTCTTCAGTGCAGCGATTTCACATTTGCCTGGACTGCCTTTCACTATCCTGCCCTTACCACAGGGAGAACAAACCAATGTTTTAATATTAGTAATAATTTAAGAAGATCTACATGAAATGTTCTAAACACTAAACCAAACAAATCACACGAGAAAACGATGCAGTATTTTCACAAAGAGAATCAGTAAGCATGTCACCGTGCTATAATTATTTAAGGCTACACTGACAGGAAACAGATTCAGTTCAAGAACTGGTATCTGTACGTAGTATATTGGCACATGGAAAAGTAAATAATTACATCAACTCTACCAAGTACTTACTGTACTTTTGCACAAAACAGCTATAAAAGAAGTTAAATCTAAGGAAAACAGAAATGCCTCTAATGTATTTCCCATACTTTGTTCTTTAGAAATTGTGTTTCATGCTTAAGACCTAAACGAATGCACAAGCCCACACCGTATGTGTAAGTCCTTATACAAGGTCCTTATGCAAGGTATAAAAATCCCAATACCTAAAGGCAGATTTCACATATGAAAGTATAGGTTTGCATAAACCAGTAAGAAAAACAAAATTACAAGCAAATCATAAGAATGGGATCCAGCAAGAAAAAAACAACATGACAGCTATTGATACTATAGCTAATCCATAAAAATCCCAGGGTGAATCCAATTATCGGTGTGACTGGTTTTGCATGCCAAATCCATATTCTGCTGCCTCAAAATTAAAACATTCATTTCCATTCTATGCCCATTCAGCTCTCAGCCTTTGTATAGTGAATAAACAAGTAAGCCAAAGCTCACTCTGTGAATTACAAACTGCATCCGGATACCGTGGGAGAAGTCTCAAATATGCTCAACAGAGACAACAAATCGCTGCTGCTATGTCTACATTAGGATTACAATGTCCAAGAAATCTGAACGGTTAGATGTAAAGCTGAAGCAATGCAACCTACAAACAGAAACCCAAGTCCCAGTAGAGTTTGGATTAGTTTGGTTCTTTAGGAGGTTACTTGCTGCACCTTCCAAACTGCCTTTTTCAATAGCACAGTGGGTGATGTCAAGTATATTCTCCACTGCAATGAATTTGCTCAGTTTATGCTGTTAAATTCTAAATGTATGTTATTGTATAAAGCAAAACCTGTATAAAGAGGCAACTAGTAAGAGCTAACTTCCAGCTGCAGGAAAGAGCATCCAAATATTCACAAACAGAATGGGTAAAAACACTTCCACATGCCTTGAAATATTGGTTTGAAGAGCTTCTAAGTCATTGCTTCTGTTACATGAAAAGCTGAAAGGATTGGGAAAATCTGAGCACTTTCCTTTTACATACAGAATTAATGTGGATTATTTTTCTTACACTCTATGCTTAATGTCACATTTCACAAACTAGAGCAACAGAATGACCTGTTTTGTATTACTGCAAGACCATTACTGCTTAAAGAAAGTTTTTGCATTAATGGTATTTAGTAAATAAAGCTTCTGTAAATGAAGCAGCAGCACAATACCAGGAAAAATCCCCATAACGCCTTCAATAACGTATTAAATCTTCAATAAAAGTGAAAGCCTGGCTCTGCAAATAAACCCCTCAAAAGGCACCAAATAAACCAAGGACTGAATTAAAATACTCTTTAAACAGGACTTAATGAAAGTGTTTAGTGTGAGAATTTGAGAATCGTGTGAAAACTTTATCATATCACACCCACTGTCTCCAATCTCACTCTAGTCACTGTCTGTACACTCTAAAGCCAGGATTGTTCAAAGGTGTTACAGAGAAATTAAAGAGAAAAACATGGGAACTAACAAGAACACTTCAGGCTTCCACTATTTGTCTAAACAAAAACCCAAACCTCACTCTTCTACCCACCGAGTGCTACAACAGACAGTGAGGTCTCATATTTGTAAGATAATACCAGCATTTATAAGGAAAAAACACTCACTTGCTTCCCATACAGCAACAGGTACAGGTAAATTAAACTTGTAATTACAGGCAAAAAGAATATTTGAATTGGGGAGCTTTTAAAATAATCCACAATTTCAGTAGTATGAATCAGATTCAGCAGCCAGTAAATCAGTGTGATTCCAGTTAAAGAATCTAGGACAAACAGGAATCTCAGCAGCACTGATACTGCCCTCATTTTGGTGGAAATTCAGTGTTTATCTGACAGCAAATTTTTCTTGTGACACTGTGGCTTCCCAGTTGTACTGCGGGAAAGCTGTGGGTCCCAACTTGAACATAAGCAAAGCAAACTTGTGGTTACAGTGTTAACATTAATGCAATTGCTGGCAAATTACTAGAAAAGTAACTTATTGATGTTCTCTTCTCCCCCACAAAAAAATGGTAAAAAATCCTGGTCTGCTCTTGCCTTCCAGCAAACAGCACACAGCAATCTCTGAAATACCTCTGGAGACTCAAGCTGATACCTATTAAAACTGAAGCCGTAGTATTTTGGATTTGTTCAGCGTAGTTCAACTGCTGCCATTTTCTTCACAGTCTTTCAACTTCATGTGCAACTGCTGACATTTTAAAAGAAATCCGCTATCAATTTGTTTAATGAAAATATATTTTAGTAAAGTCGTGCTCGATGAGCTTCCTACATTGGAATACATGAATACAGGAAGTGCTTTCAACAGAAAGTTACATAGTTTTACAGTACAACCTGTCTAAGGACATTTGGAAGGGACCAAACTAATGATCTGGTCTCTTTGGATTAGGCAGAAGTAGAGGCAAGAGAATCCTCCAATTTATGCCATTTATAGAGATTGTTCCTGTCACAGATTGAAGAAACGCTAGTTTGATGCCAAAGTTCACCTGATGCCCAAACCAACTGCGTATCAAAAAATGAAAACTTACTCATACTAAAGTCCTGGAGAGAAACTCAGTGTAAACTAACAGTATATTAATATTCATTATGTTACCAAGTGTTCTGCACTGGTGCTTGCTTTTGTTCGTTTAGTTTTTTTGCTTTTTGCTCTACAGATCATTAACTTTTTCTCCAAGTGCAAATTATTGACCTTTAATCTGAATGCAGGCAGGTCAGAAGCTACAGTATCAGAGCAATACAAAAAGTACACAAGGAGGAGCTTACATTGATTTGTAAAACCTTACATAAAACGTTTTTGAATTGAAAACCACATAACGAACCCAAACAAATACAGCATCAGGTGGATGGGGAAGGGACTGCTAATGTATCTGTGTACAGCGAGAGGCTGCTCTGACACCCAGGCAGCATCTGACACAATGTGAGGATTACACATTGAATCCCGGCGGCTTGCACGTGGTGCAATTCTTTACAATGGAATGTTGACCTCGATCCTTGTGTCTTGCTTCCACCACACAGCTGTTGATCATGACTGGGGATGATCACCTTGAAAGATCAAACTCCCTTAAGACCATGACTGCACTCAGCACTGTCCATTATGACTCCAGTAAAGTATGCCATCTGCATACCTGCTGTCCTTTTGATTCCTTCATTTCAGTCCAGTGATTGAGTTCATCTTCTCCTGAGCTGTTGAGACCTAAGGAAATCCACCCTATCATCTCTTTTCGTTTCATGCTGCGCTTATTATATACAGACAGTATGAGTGTTACGTCCGACAGCTGAAACAGAGCCACCTGGAAAACGAAGGTTTCTTTGTATACAGGATTTGGCTGTCCTCGGCGGATGGAAGTTTTGCATTTGGACATCTCTTGCCCCATGGAGTTCAGCAGTGTTAATTTAACATATGTATCTACAAAAATAAATCAGTTTGGGGTGTCAGAGATCTTACAACAAAAGCTACTGAGAATGAGACGTTTACAGGGTACAAGGATATGGCGTATACCAGGCTGACTGAACACAGATTAGTCTAGACACATGAAAGATGACAAGTAAGCAAAAATATTGCAAACACACTAACAAATTAACTAGCTTCAGTAATAGGTCAGTGGGTTAAGTTATAATCCCCATTCACATCACACACACACCCCCAACCCCCCCCCTCCCCTTTATTTGTTCTAAACAAATGTAGATTACATTAACACTTAGCAAGCTCCAACTAGGCACAACACTATAAAGCATACCACTGGATTCTCAGAAAATAAGATTAAATAAAGTGAACTTAAGGCAACTAATGAAGAAAAAAAATAATCACATTGATATGCAGTGATGATACCAAAACAGCCAGAATGAAATGCTGAGGAATAATCTCTGCATGGATGTGGTTCTTACTCCAGGCTTTTCAATTTTGTTTTTTTGGAAGATCAAAATGTTGCAAAGTGTACTAGGAGGTGGAGGTTACTCAGTTAAAAAAAAAGACCCTATTAATTCCTGGTTTCATAAAGGAATACCTTTAATAGACCTTTAAAAAGATATACAGGTTGGCATAATTCAAGATGTCTGTTTAAACCATGCTCTTAGGAACTAGATTTAAGAAGGTCATGCAAGCAAATGTGGCTAGAGCACATTAGGAGTTAGTCTTTGGGTAGAAAACTTTAGTTTTAAAGCTCTATTTTCATTTGACTAAAAGCACCAATGTATAAAAGTGTATAAAACAATCTGGTGTTTCATCCTTTATGCCTGACATATTGGTGTTCATGAATAATATTGTTTAAGGATTGTTAAAAAGGAACAGATTGAATGTTTCCATTTTGCAGGTACCCTGAAATCCCAACATCCATCATCAGAGATAAATGCAACTTTTGCATTAGAAAGTGCCACAAATAATAAAACATATACTTTCATAAATTAATATGGGAGGCAGCCGTGGTCAGCTTTACTGCTGGCAGGTTTTCTTTTGCATGAAAAAGACAACATCCAATTAGTTTCTACAGGAACTCACCTCGGATTATATAAACCTGTCCACCTATCAAGTGTTTTAGACAACAGAACAGTCCATCTGACAACAGGGGGTGGAAAGCAGTAAAAGAAATAATGACCAGATGTCAATAGTTGGGTGAGAGAGGATCAAAGGTTAAAGTTTAAGAGGAAACACTATTCACTGGAGTGGAAGAAGACAAAACCTCAGCAGCATAGGTCAGAAAAAGGACTGAACAAAAGGATTGTTGGGTAAAATTTAATGAAATGAGAGTTTCGTGCAGTTTTTGTGTAATCTTTGGCAAAAATTACACCATTTATGTGAAGGGTTATCTTAGCACTTAGTTACTGGGTTCTAAAGCACAGTCAACATAGAAAGAATCATGCAAGCCTTTAGGTTACAGGAGACTGGGTAAAAATCACCGTACTCTTTTAATCAAACCTTATGCTTTTTCATGCAAACTCCAGCATATTAAGAAAAACTGCACACAGTCATTAAACTTTGTATAGTAAAAGCAAAATAAAACAAAACAAAGGAAAACCACTGAACTGAAAACTAACTAAACTAAGTTGGCTTTGCCCTGAGGTTTTACAGTTAGATACTTGATTGTAGTATTTTAGTTCTTGAGTAGTGGTGGACTTGGGCACAAGAATGACTGATCTAATCTCTAAAAATAGCTAAGGAATGTTCATTGTCTGAATGCAACTATGGGTCTCTAAGAATGTAAAGACGTCACTTGTTTAAACCCCATGTTGTTATGGATTTGATTTCACGTGCTAAAGCTCATACAGTGTTACAGCAAAATTTTGAAGAACAACAAGAAAAGTATTTTTTCTCAGATGAAATATTCACTGTCACACAGAGAAACAAATTCTGATGTCAGCTGTTCTTCCTCATAGAATTTAGTCTATGTGCCTGCACTCCGTTGCTAAATGAGTTACTATACAAAATATAAATATGCAGCAAAGGAGTACGCACTATCAAGAAGCAGACACATAGGGCTAGATCCATATTCACTGCAGAAGCATTTAACAGGAATTGCATAGGTTCCCAAGCCCTGGACTAGTTAGGGAATGGCTCTGATATGCACCTGAGTTCAGGAGTTCAGAGGTTCCAGAAAGATAAGCATAAGCCACCTACTGGTTTTTGCTTTCAGGGAACACAGAGTCTTTTCTTTCCAGGTCTTCTCTCCTGTTCCTTGTGTGGTTTTGGCTTTCCCCATCTATTTCTAAGCTCGGTCTCTAAATAGGTGACTCTGGGGAAGCCACATAATTACATAACAGCATTAGAGATTCTTCTTTCACCTTTCTTCTCTTGACCATGTTAACAAAGTCTGACTCCATTAGTGTGTGAAGTATAGAGCAAGCAAGATAGAGCAAGGCTGAGCCAAATCTAATTAATGAGCAGAATAAAACGTGGGTCAAGAAAGAAAGAGGAGCGCATCAGTCTTGAGTTGCTTTGCTTCCTTCCTAAACTCTGAAGACAAAGTGAGATGTGCAAAACACTTATAAAACGTTGGCAGCCTGCTACATATTCTAGTAATGCCAGATAATCTGCTATTGCCATACAAATCTGGGAACTAAGGAACAGAAAGATGGGCTAAAACCTGAACCTCCAGATAAAATCCAGAGGAACAGGCAGGTATATCTGGGTACAACTTAAGTAAATCAGATTAATCAACTAAAACAACAATAACATTTCTTTTTTTAATGTTCATTACTGAACTTTCTCAAGCTATGCCAAAGAATTAGAGGCAGTGGAAACATTCTGCATGTGTGATATTCCATCTGGCTCTGATTTAGATGTGTATAAAGATCACAGATATTTCAGACAAATGTATTTTTGAACAAATGCTTGACACACAGTTCAAGTCCTTTCTGATGGTGCATATTCCTTCTGCACAGCAAATATGCCAAAGGTCTCAATTAGTTTCTTTGTCGTCTTCACTGTCACTCCTAAGTCACATGTATTACTGCCACACACAGGCAGGCACAGAAGAGATTAAAGAGCTCAGTATCAGCCCCTCTAGGAACAGTAGTAACTGTTCAGTGTTTATATTAATATTAGCTGGCATGTACTTTCTCTTTCAACACTAACTTTTTATTCTTGGCCTGTGATGTGAGGCATTAGCAATTTAGCAATTAATCATTATGATAAAGGTAATTTATTAGTCAGTCATGATGAAAAATTAAAACAGTCCTGTCACCTTACAATTAATATTTTGAATTTTAGATTTTTTGCTATTTCCCAGCTGACTAGAAATATAAAACATGAAACAGATTAGTTGATGATTGCTCCCTCTCATTTTGTTTGGGTAAGGCTAATTGATAGGATTGAAGTCATTGCCACCAAGAGCCCCACCAGTAAGGGAGTATTAGGATGAAAAAAGATTTTCACTCACTGGGTGGTCTGTTCGCTGCCAAGTTTTTGAAGTGGCTGCCTTTTATAACTTCTGCTGATAATCTTCCCGTGGTAGCGTTATAAAGGAGTCCAACGAGGATTTCTGGAGCTGAGCCATGTACCAGAGACTGACAAGAAGAGGTACTTCCACTGCAGGACACTTCTGACATGCTTATTTGAGAGTCACAGCCCTAGAAAACAGATTCAAAGTCTGTGTACTTTATGGAATGATGCTACCAAGAAAACAAGTTTCAGAATGAGGCAGAGAAAATCAGGAAAGCAATCTAATGACAACAACAGAAGTTACATTCAATCGTCCAATAAGAAACACACATCCTTAATACTGACTCAGCTCCCACAGACATAATGAAGACTAAAATGGTCCAGACTTGACATAATTCTTAATTCTCTGTTTCCATGGCTTCATAATTCAAGATTAAAGTAAAAGACTAAGAGCTGCCTTTATGGTTCCTATTCACTTCAATTGCTAAGACCTGTAACAGAATTTGTCAGCATCCCAGAGAACGTTAAACCTTGGATCTTCTGCTTTCCAAAAATGAAAAACACTTATGGAACTCTAAAGATAAAAAAATGCAGGAAATTCTTACTCATCCTTTGTAAAGGTTATTCTCTAGACTGAGAATTTATGAGCAGCAAAATAACAGAACACATGCAAATAGAAAAATGCACTCTGTCTAGAATAAATTAGCTTACAAGGAATGTAATTGATCTAGGGACAGAGAATTGCAATAGATCCTTTGTCTTGGGTGGGAAGGGAAGAGTGGAGTGCAATCCTAAAGGTCAGCAAGCAATGCTTCAATTCCCTCCCTGCAATCTTCCTAAAATTTGAGATCTCTCATGCATTCTCACAACTTTGATGAGAATTTCTCATATTAACATCTCATTATTAAAAAAAATAGAGATATTAAAATTCATACTTTATGCTGCCATACAAACCATAGCATAGTTGTTCTTACTTTCTTGCTTTCATGCACTAGTTGTACCACTGAGAACAACAAACAGGCCAAAATCTAGCCAATGGCACAGCAATATGCATGCTAGCTGAGAAAAGATGTCTGGATTATCAGTGCAGCCCTTTATGATTCCCTCAGGAAAAAAAATGCTAATTGAATCCACAGATTTTTCAAATATGGCTTGACTCATTTGGGAAGCTGGCAGCACCCTCTCAAGAAGTCATGACGATTTTGTGAAGCTGATTCTTCCAGATTCCAAATGTCTCTGTAATTTCTACCAACAGCTGACACGGGTGCAAGACCAGTCCTAAAACCTAAATAGGACAAATCCTCATTGAGAAAAAAGTTAAGTTTAAAAGCAAGCAATGTGCTCTGATACATAAGCCCTAAAGCATTACAGAATCTCAAATTATACAAGATATGGTTCCTGCAAGAAGAAATTATGAACCTACAATAATACAGTAACTCCCTTCATACTAACATTTTAGCTAGTTCTTCTCTACAGAAGATTTCCAACAGTCTGGCAGAAATTTCAGTAGCAACCCAGTTCCTCATTAACAAATGTTCACTGATGTTAGCAAATGTATCCTTATTTCCAAACAAGGACCTTAACAGAATTCCCCTACTTCAACTCCTCAGGCTGCAAAGCCTGAATTCTAAATCTTTGGCTATTTTTCCCGAAGTATTTTATTCAATCCCAAGAATAAATTTCAAATGGGTTGCAAGCTGTAGATGGCTAAAAATGAAAGACATTACACATTTGTTATCTGATTTGTGGCATTCCCAAAATAGGAACCTGCACTACTGCAGCCATTACTAAGCTTTCTGGTCTTCTGTAACATACTTATCCCTGTGGTGCTCATTCACTCTGTTGGGTCAGGAATTCAGCCATAGTCAAACAAATACCACACAAAGCTTCGGTCTCTAATTTGATTGCCAGCACACTACAAGTCCACGAAGAGAAGTTATAATTAGAACTGAGCAGCTGGGTAACAGTCCCCAGCAAATCCTCAAAGGGCTTTGACATCTATACTGAGAGAAGGTGGTGACAGCACTTTTCCCCAGTTGTGACTTATTTGTGTGGTTTACTGATGTGACTCAGCATATATTGGTCTGTGACAAAGTTAAAGCGATCACAAGGGGTATCAGAATAATGTTTAAAATGCTAGAAATAATAAATAGTAAATGAGTGATGATTGAGTGGGAATGAGTCCTGAAGTACCTTGGAAGGGAAGACAAACAACTTCTGCATGATACAATAGACAAAGGGGGAAAACAACTGCAAAGTGAAACAAGGCGATATTAGTTACGTAGTTACGTAAGGATGGGCCAGAGATACTATTTTTCTTTACAGCAGAATCTTGAGCAGAGTGAGAAGGACAAGACTGTTTGTCAAGGCTACAGCAAAGGGCACTCATCAGTTGAATGATGGGATAAGAAGACCTAGATGAGGTTTCAAACCTGTAAGTGGATACCTTAGACCGTTGAACAAAAAGAACTGGCAGATGTAGCCTTGATTAAAATGTGGAAAGAGGATCTAATGTAAATTTTCTAAACAAAATCATTTTTGCCTTTTGTTTTGAGACATGTGGTAGGTTTGAAACAAAAAAACCCATGCTGTTCAATCCTTAGTATGTCGTAAACCTCTTAATCTCCTTCCTAAAAAAATACTGTGGTGACAGAAGTTTAAAAGACATTAAAATAAAAGCAACCAAATAAAGACACTAAAATAAAGCAACCAAATTCACTGAAGAAATTATCTAAACAATATTGTGTTTTCCATTTCACATAAAAAAGGACTCCAAACATTTTGTTTCATGCTGAGCCAAAAGGTATTAAAAATATTTTGTGTTTCAGATATGAACTGGAAAAACCTAACACAAAAAAAAGGCGAGACATTAAGAAGCAAAATGAAGCAGTGAGGTGTGAAGCAGATTAGAAGCTAGGCTGATGTTACTGGGCAAAACCAAGACTAAAAGACATAAAGTATAATTTCTGAGCCTATGGTAATTGAGAAAACAGAGAATTTTGGAACAAGTAGATAATACTCATGAGAAAAAGTAGAATGTGAGGTTGAATTTTGTCAGGTTTATTTTGAAAAAAACCAAAACCTGTAAGGAAGAGAAGAAGAAACAGAAATCAACTGACATTGACTGGACTTGGATCAACAAGGGAAGACTTTTCATTGCAGGACAAAGTTAAAACTAGAGATACAAATTAAAGTACTAGATGGCATCTCAAAAGTATTTTCTCCAGCATAGGGTTTATTGTTCACATTGTGGAAATCCATTCACTACTTTACCTAAGATATTCTCTGACAAACACATCTGCTGCTAAGTAGCACCAGGGAAAGTTCAGGTTAGACCTCAGGAAAAGCTTCTCCATGGAAAAGGTCATCAGGCCTTGGAACAGGCTGCCCAAGGAGGAGGTTGAATCACTATCCCTGGACGTATTTCAAAGTTATGGAGACCTGGAGCTCAAGCACAGGGTTTAGCAGTGGCCTTGCGACAGTCTGCGTAATGGTTGGACTCGGTGATCTTAAAGGTCTTTTCCAGCCTGAACGAGTACAATGTTATGATTCTATTTGAAATAATCTGTTTATTTTTACACATCTTCTCTCTCTTCCTCTATAAACACTGTCTGTAATTCAATGAGCGTGAAGAAAAAGGGGCTAAGGCTCCATAACAGCAAAAGCCTTTCGAGGTCAGTGAAGAACCAGAATTTCTGAATAAGTAACTTAAAAACTTAGATGAATTGTCATGACTTTAGCTGATCTGGCCATAATGTAAAAAGCTGTCTCTTAGCATTGACAATGTCTCTAAGATATTAAGGCTGAATCTCCAACCTACTGTTGTCAGCTTAGCCATAATTAACAGTAAAAACAAGAAAAAAAAAAGGCAAAATCTATTAAATATTTGGTTGAAAGATCTCCCTTTCTATAGTAAATGATACATTTTTAGCTTTTCAATTTTTTATCACAGTCCTTTCTGCAAAGGACCTAAACCTTTCCTATATACACCACAGGACAGTAATTTATTGCCAAGTTAGGTGCATTGATTCGATCAACAATTAAAAGAATCACTGCTTTTCCCTGGATTGTAAAAGCAATATGTGTTACATTCTATGAAAAAAATTACTAATTCTCCAAACTACTGTCCTTGATGACTTCTTTGTATTTATTATCTAGGGAAGAATCATCATTTTTTACTAATACATAATTTATTCCCTCATGCCAGTGGAAGTGAACACAAAAAATTACCTCAGAACTGAACTAAGAAATATTTTCAATAACCTTTTCCTCTGCTGTCTTAAAACACAGAGAATCCTCTATTTGCAACAATAATCTATGTAAAATGTATTTATTTGTCTTTCTTCACCATAACTCCATGGAAACAGGCTATTTGTTACTTACATATTCATCTCCTACTGTTATTTTTCTCTACACTGAAGTTCTGCTTATAAATTCTGCTCTAGAGCCAAGTGGAGCTGATCACAGGGAATACTGTGACCATGTTCTGGGGGCAGTTGAAAGTTCATTTGCCATGCACAGGTTAAAATCACACCTCTGCAGGCTTAATGAAACAAGAACATCTGATTCTCTTGGCTTTTCAAAACATACACAGGGAAAATGAAACCTTGCTGACAATCCTTCAGCAACAAAAATCTGATTCACAGCATGGTACTTGTCAAAATGTCTCTCTCCAATTTTAAATGTTAATGTTATACCACTAATCTCTTAAGGAGGGTTTTTTCCCAAGTTACTTTCCTCTCCTATCCATTGTGACTTGGAAGTTGGGAAAGCAAATTCATATTCTAGTAGGCAAAAGAGGGAACTGAATCCAGGTTTCCCATATTTTAGATAAAAGTATTCATCCCTCTTAATCACCAGCTCAGAGTGGAACCCTGAAGCTGCTGTTCCACTTTGAGGCAAAAGCTTGTCGAGGTGGTGAGAGCACCCAGGCTCCAAACGGCTCCAGACCTGCTCTTAGCCTGGAGCCCATCCCCTACTGCTCTGAGAGGAGAGAAGGAAACCTAGAGGCTCCACATCTCTCATTAGTGGCTTAAGTTGCTTTATAAAATCATATTTCAAAGATGAAATGCTTTGGGAAAAAACACGGAGATCATACCTGGGAACCAGAACTTAAATCTCCTGAAGAATCCAGCCCTGAAAACTCAGTGATGTCAACGAATGGAGCTTTACAATTTTGAACTCTGGCATCTAACTCCCTAGCATCTAGTTAGGGTCTATACTGGGCACTTTCAATGCTTTTGCAGAGATGTTTGCCTCAGTTCCTCACCACTTCTGTTTGCTCTAACTGAGGGAGAACTGTGAGCGTTGATACACTTTAAAAAAGTCCTCATAAATAGGATACTTGTACCAGAGCAGTTCCCTAAATGACAAAAACTGTAATCCTTCAGTAGAGTAATACCTGCAGGAACTACCAACTTTCTTTCTAAAACTAGAACAGCAAAAAACAATACTAAATGTTTGAAATAATCAGATTCTTTTAATTATGACTACTAATGATATTTAGCAAAGATGTTGCAAAATAAGAGTTAAGTGAAGGAGCAAGTTCCAAAAAAGGTTGTAGGTTTGGTGGATTTTTTAAAAGGTTTCTTTCTGTACTGTCATTGTAATTTTGAGGCTTGGGTGATTCCAAAATCTACTTGATTTTAAATGGTATCAGTCTGTATGTTCTAGAGGTTGTGGTTGGTTGATTTTGGTGTTGAGGTTTCATTTGTTGATTTGTTTGTTTTTTGAAGAAAACCAGTACTTGAGAAATAGAACAAAGCCATCACTACCTTCACACATTAGAGAGAAAATGCCAATTCCTATTGTAAGTATCTGTCCTGCAGAGTAAAACCTAGAGAACGCATAATCTGTGTTTTGCTTGTAACTTATATCCTGTACTTGGAAATGCTGAAACATATAGCTTTACCTTTATGGTCAAATACCCTTTATAGTATTAACATCTAAGTCAACTTAAAACACAAACATGAAAATAAATATTCATATAATATTTCCATTACACAGCTTGATTTTAGGAAATAAACTCTATTTATTTGGGGTAAAACGGGATGTTTTAAAAATTAACAGGATTTCCTACTCAGAAATTTCCGTTTAAATATCATGAGCAAATAAATATATTTAACGCTGGTGGTATTCACACTGAATATGGAATTGATCTGATTATTCAACTACTATTAATGTAGCTGAAAATCAGATTATCTGAAGTGATAAAATTCACATTTCTCATCAAAAGCCACCCTACCTTGTTTTTTACTATCAAGACAAATAAACTTCTGGATGCAGAATTTTACAAAACACATCATTTTCTCAGAGAGGAAACAGTGGAAAATGGAGATCAAATAAAAAATAATTCTTCTTCCATCCACTACAAGCAAGGGACTAAGACCTTAAAAATTCTATGCACAAATTTAATTTACCACAGATTCTATCATGTATAGAGCTATAAAACATCTTGGATACACAACAATACTCCACAAATTCCAATTTTAAAGTAACATAAAATGAATTAATTTTAAGAAAAATTGAAATCCTTCTCATCAGAAGAATATTCTTAAAATGAGGTTTGTTTTCAAACTTTATGATGCTATGATGTCATCATAAAAAAGATAAAATAAAATGTCTATATTCTCAATAATAGGAAAAAACCTTTCTGAAAGATTTTGAACAAGATGACAACAAAATTTCTGTGTTGCTTGTTGTGTTAGGACTTTGTACCTGTAAGTTTCAATGATCAGCTCTGCAGAACAAAACATTAATCGCCTACAGAAACATTTTAAGTTTTCTACATTTAAATTATGCCTTTGGCTTCCTTGCCAGGTTATGAAAGGTCACTTGGCTGTTCTGCAGACTTAATGGGCTTGGAATTTGTCCAGCAAACCCCATCAGTGGTAGAGGCAATTGGCAGTGCAGGTACAATAGAATTCACAGAATGAACAGAAGCGCCAGTTTTGCACTGCAAGTCTAGCAGCTTCTTAGAGAGCCAGGGGCAAGGTGGGAGAAAAGAGGCAAGAGGCCTTTTTTTATTGAATTCTGCTTTCTGTGATAAGCCGTGTAGCACAAAGAAACAGTCAAGCACTAAAAGCTGTTAGATGTTTCTGCTTGCAATTTAGTTCAGAATGTCTGACACAAAATGCAGACAGACCTGTACAACTGATGGAGCTGTGCTAACAGCTTCAACCCAGACTCACTCATCCTCTTCTCTTTACTGTCAAACTTGTGAGACCATGGACTTTTGTCTGGTAAGACCCCAACTTGAGTGCTCTGTCCATCTTTGGGGTCTCAAACACAAGAAGGACATTGAAGAGAGAGCCACAAAACTGATCAGAGGGCTGGAACACCTCTCTTGTGACGATAGTTAGCAAGAGTCAGGGTTATTCAGCATGGACGAAAGAAGGCTCTGGGGAGACTGAGTACCTTCAGTGCTGCAGCTTTTCAGTACTTAGAGGAAACCTACAAGAAAAAGTGGGAGAGAGGGGCTTTTTAGATTGGACACTAGGAGGTCCTTCTCATCTGGACAGATGCCGTTTGAGTTCTTGAACCCTGCATCTGTCAGAACAGATACACCACTGGCTCGAGAGCAGAGTAGCCACAGCTGTCTTTGGGCTTCTTCTAGTCACATGGTGATAAAGATGACGTTAACAGAGAACTTACAGGAAGTTTAGGTTAGACTTCAGGAAAAGTTTCTTCATGGAAAAGGTCATCAGGCCTTGGAACAGGCTGCCCAGGGAGGGGCTGAATTGCCATCCCTAGACATGTTTCAAAGTCATGGAGACGTGGAGCTCAGGGACAGGGTTTAGCGGTGGCCTTGGGACAGCTGGGTTAATGGTTGGACTTGATCATCTTAGAAGATGTTTTCCAACCGAAGTGATTGTATGATTCTATGTTCTCAACTGCCAGGAACTGTGCTCAGTGAACACTAACTGAGACAGCCATGACACTACCAAGTTCTCCAGCAGCTTTAGTGACATGATGACCATTTTCCAATCACTTACAATTTCCTTCAAAAAAAATCGCAAGAGACATGTTTTACACCACTAACTCAAATGAATTCAGCAAAAAAATTCGGGCTGGATGAGGCTCTGGCCAGCCTGCTCTAGGGTGGGGTGTCCTTGCCCATGGCAGGGGGGTTGGAACTGGATGATCCTGTGGTCTCTTCCAACCCTGACCGATTCTATGACTTCTTCCCAGTGAGGGTGACAAGGCACTGGAGGGCGCTGCCCAGGCGGGTTGTGGAGTCTCCTTTTCTGGATGACCCTGCTGTGGCAGGGGGATTGGACTAGATGATCTTTCGAGGTCCCTTCCGATCCCTGATGATTCTATAAATATCATGGGTAGGATAGTTTGTAAATGTATTTGCAAATTTGAAGACATGTGTAGCTTTGAAATCTATTTAAGAAACATGCCAGCATCATGCACTCACCATCATGAGCTCTTACCAACATTTTAACAACAATCAGAGCATTATAGGCCCCACTCATGAGAGTGACACTATGTTTGAAAGGCACTGAAATTGCTGCTCTACCTATAACCAGGTTCCCTTGTAAATTGTTTTAAGGTACAGTCAAAAATACTAAACTTCCAAGGATGCAAACTGTACTCACACAACTGCAGGTGTATTTAATATATACAATCCATATGATTGTATATATTAATCCATATGAAGAAATAAAATAGAACAACTGTCAAGTGTCCAAGAACTTCATCAAAAAAAGCTGTCAGACAGAAACACTTCTCAGCAGTGAAATGCTCTGCAACTGAGCAAGGCAAATCTATCATAATCAATTTTATAGTTACAAATATGCCTGAACAACTGGATCTCTCTGCAGTGAAACAACACTCACTTTCTCCTGTTGAATACCTCCTGCCTGGCATTTATACTTGGTTGGATATAAAGACTGCTGTTGGCTTAGTCTAGCAAAAGGCTGAAGGAGTACAACCACATTACTCCACATATAAACAGACCTAGAGGCTAACACCTGAGAAGAGGAAGGATTAATTTAGCTCAAGGACCTTGCTGGCATAAGAACAAATAATACATTGGCCATGAAGCAGTTCAGGTTGGAAATGAAACAACCTCATATTTTCAGATGAAAATTCATAGATTTGTTACCAGGATGACCTGGTTTGTTTGTGACAACAAGGGCTAAAACTCAAATCACCCAGATGCCCCTACTGTCAGTAATACAACCTGAAAACACAATGCAATTTAGCAGTCTTGCAAAATAACTATATATTAAATCCTGTGATAAATCTGCTCAGTGAAAAAATACTGCAGAGGTTATAAACAATAATAGAAAAATACCTATAAACTCAGATGTGCATGAATTTTCAAAGGTTTAAAAACTGATTTGCATAGTTCAAAAAAACCCCAACATATCCCCTCTCAAGCCTTAAAGACTATGAAGGTTCTTCTACAGCAACAGATAGGGCTGAGATAAATCTGCTTGAAACCCATCATAGCTACAAATTCTGGATGATCCTTTTACTTCCTTCAGAATTCTTTTTTCTCCTTCTTTTCCCAAAGAAATGAGAAGGAAAAATACAGACATGGCATCCCTTACCATCACAGAAAATAAATCACAATCTTCTTATCTGCAATGCCTTCTGGAATTTATTTTTGCACTCCCTGCCACAAAAGCTATAGAAAATAGCACAGAAGCATAACTAGTAAGGGATACACCAATCAATCAAACGACTGGCCTATTCTTTTTCAGATGCTGATCACTACCCTGAGATTTTTGGTATTGATACTTAAATTTACTCTTAACCAGTCTGCTTTTCTTTATTAGAAACACTAAAATCATATTATTTTGGGAAACTGTCTTCATCATCAGATGATGAGTGAGCTTCTTTTCAGCACAAAAAAATCCTTTTCAGTTTGAACTCCTTTTCATACCATTTTTCACTTCAGACTGAACCAGAAATCAATTATTTACAAGGTTCTAATCTGAAGTTATTAAAAATGGGTTTGTGCTCTCAAAATTCCTCCTTCCTGTCTTTCCTGAAAGGAAAATACCTAGTTCAACCATGATCTAACTGTAATAGATGGAGGACACTCCATAGCTTTTTTCCCCTTTTTATTTTTAAACTGAAATGTTGTGAGTAAAGATTATGCTATTAAATATATACATATTTTTGCATGTGGTACATACATACACACACACACACACACTTATATTCACTGCTATATTCCTATTTATGGACTGGAAATGTCCAAGTTTTACATAGAACAATATGGGCAGCTTTTCCAAGTAGAAAGTGAATGTACTTACAGTTCTAATGAATTCTCATTAGGTAATACTAACACTGTGGGAAAAAAAAATCAAATGGATGTGACTTCTCTACAACTATACACAGTATTCTGACAAAATTCAGGACACTGCACATCACCATTCGTATTCTGCCTCATTTAATACTCACAGAGAGACTGTAAGAAGGTTCCAGTATCACTGGCACTGACATCTTCCCTTGAAGATTCAGTTTTGTTAGGTAAAAAATCTTTTCTCCCACAATCCTCTCTTTTTTCATGCGCCGTACACTGTACAGTCTAAAACGAACCGCGTAATTCCCAATCATCTCAGACTCAACATGATTAAACTTGAATGTCTCTGAGAAGACAGGGCATGGTCCCCGCTGGATACTGGTTTTTGCTCTCTGCTTCTTTATAGGGAGGAGGACTAGGTGTACTTGCCATGAGCTTCCACCTGCCCTGCTGTATGTGGGAATGTCTGTGACAGCTGTCACTGTCACCAAAAGCTTCTGCTCCTGTGAGTCATAGTCAAAAGTCACATCCAATGTGCCGTATTTAGCTACTGGCTCAGGATCAAAAGGTTTAGGAAGCTGTGAAGACGATCCTCGTGCTGACATATCCTGAAGAAGAAGAAAAAAGCATATTTATTTATTTATTTATTTATTTATTGCATTCTATTGTTAAATCTAGTGTGGAAACATAGTGCTTTCTCTAAGCAATATGAAGGGATGATGATCTTTGTTCAGCTCATAAATAAGGTATTTAAGTACTGGAAGCCCGAAGAGATTATGACTAGCAGTCAAGAAAGGCTGTACCTGGCCAACACCACCAGAAGCCAATCAGACAGAACTCATATTAAATTGGGCTGTATTTATTCTCTTCTGTGTCCATATGTTAAATTGTACACATTTGTTATGAGATACGACTACCTATTCCAGAGTGGGTATACACACATTTTCCAATTAACATATCATGGTATTTTAAGAGCTGGCTCATGATGGAGAGCAATGAGACACCAGCACATACTTGCACACACAGCTCTTGCTGCAGTCCACAATGGTTCTGTGAATGTGTGAAAACCCATCATAACTTTACTAGTGTAATTTTAGAGGAACCGTGTAATAGGGATCTGATTAGAAAACACCTTCTGAAACTTCTGTAAACAGCATCAGTTTTAAAACTGTATTTTAAACTTAATTTTAAGGTAATTTGTTGTTACTTCAAATTTTTAACAAAATATTGTTCTGCTATATTGTTACAACAGTCAGTTTGATACTGATTCTGAAAATCAAAATGTTTTTACAAGTTCAGGTCAACCTACTGGCCATATAATAAGCTATTCCAATTGTGTAAAATAAATGTATTTCCTGTGTTTTTTCATAATACCAAAGATAACATTTGTTTATGTAAATGAACAGAGACTACAATAAAGCTTTTTGGATTAAAGAATTTTATGTTCACATTTTAAAGCCATAGCTATGGGAATTAATTCATCTGAAAGCTTCATCCTTCGAGTTGTTGTGTCTATAAAAGAACTTGGCAGCATTCTCAGTTCTTATTGAGTTTGCTTTCATTAATGATTGGTGTGACTCATAATGGGAAGAAGTAGGACTAGGCTTGCTGCAATCTGTTAGGGTTCAAGGACCATATGTCCGTACCATGCCTCTACCCACAATGATGTTCATAGAGACTGTGGTCCTAGATGACCCCTGGGTCGATACAGACTGGAGAACCTTGCAGCTTGGCCTTCTAGATGCTCTACCAAAACCTCAGGTATGCAACATCATCTTACCAAGAGGCCTACTAAGACAGAAACATCTAGATGATGTTTCTTGGGCTCTAGGTGAGCCCAAATAGGTGCTTGAAAACATCAGGCAGAGACAAAAGAGTAATCTGTACCAAAAAGAGCCTCTTCTGCACATGACATCATTGATGTAGTTACCCATAGATGTCAGCATAGCAATTGGATGTTAAAGACATTCTAAGGAAATACAGGTCAGAAAAGATTATTACTTTACAGTAGAAAAACCTGGTATCATTGCACCTTACAGCAGCAAAAAGGAAAATTAAGTGACCTGCATCTCTAGACTATCATCAACAATTAAAAAAAATTCTTTGTAGAAAGTTTTTGTTCACTAATGATTTTCCACTTGAATGAGTGTTCTGTTCAAAAAGTAACAGAATTATTTCTTTTTTGTAGTTGCTGACTGGAAAATTATGTGGAAGGAAAAGAGTTCTGACTCTTTTTTTTGATAAAGTTTTCTGACTGGTTTAAGAAATAATTCACTCCTTGGAGCTGGTTTGAAAGTTAAGATGCAATCAAGATGCAATCAAGAACATTCTGAAATCCTACTGTAGTATTATCTGAGAAACAAATGTTAAGTAAGCTGCAATATTAGTCCTCATAAAACTTTCGATTAAAAAAGCTGTCAAAAGGCTGCACTGCAAGATGCTTCAAAGCATTCAACGGTTTTTCATTTACCTCTGGACTAAGGACAGCTGTGCTATCACTTGGCACATCCTCTTCATATCCTTTGTTATGGAAGCTTTCGATTTCATGTCCTGTGCTTCCCTCACTTGGGCACTTGTATGAACATCTCGGACTGTTGCTGCACTGGGAGAATTCACATTTGCTGTCTCCGACTTCAGATGGCGTGCATGACAGATGGGGAGATCCACTATCGTCCTGGTATGGAGGTGGCTGCAGTTCATCTAGTGGAGGAGTTCTTCTCATCCTCTGAATGCAATTTGCTGAGAAGTGAAAATTCTTTACTTACTTTCTGATTATTTACTGTTGACACAGTAGTGTTGAAAATAGTAAATCTGAGTATCTGTAAAATCTACAAATGTGGGTATTTTTACATTACATTTCAAATTAGATAAATACTACTGAAAGTATTTGTGAAAAAATTAAAAGTGTATGATCTCTCAGATGAAAGATTTAGATTAAAGCAAAGTATTAAATGTATGGGCATGATGGACTGTGTAATCCATATGTAAATAATTATAGCATGAATATGGTGTGACAAAGATTCTAAGCTTGAATTTCAGGGATGCTTACCTTGCAAAACCTCTGGATATCTTAAATCAGATTCTGTGTAGGTGGAAGATAGAGCGATTAAGGAAACAAAATGCACTCCCTAAAGCCATGATATGGAACTTCTGACTACCTCCCAGGCAGCTCTTCACCCAGGGAGATATTAAATTAAACTCTGAAGACAAATAATGTACTACCAAAGACTGGGACATGCCTTTTAACACAAGAGAATTGTGCTCACCAGTGAATTCAATAAGTGAAGCAGCATCTCAGATTCTTTAATACTTACTAGGAACAGCTAAAGAGTATCTAGAGGTTAGACACTAGATACAGTCACTAAAGACAGTAGAGAAAGGATCATGAGCAAACTCTGTGCTTGGGATGAATACTTGATGCTGACCATCTTTGCTTCTCATACTACATAGACAGAAATGTGGTTATACATCTCCTCAGAAAATTACCCTGGTGCATGGTTATGGATATAGAAACCTAATTCAAAATAATTCCATTTCACTTTTTGATCTTCTGTTTTACTACACAGCATTACACTAGTGACTAGAATTGGGAAAAGACAGCAAGGTGTGCAGGAGCTGAAATGAAAGGAGTAGCAAGGATAGATAAAAACCTGAACCACATTCAGTTTACGTCTTTTGTAAATGAAGACTTTGATACCTCTCACACATAGAATTAACTTCTACACAGAAATTTCCAAGCAACATTGATTTCTGGTGTCAAACATACCACTTGCACTCACAAAAAAATCTACCAAGCAAGGAAGTTAAAGAAAGTATTAAAATGAGAATAATGTAAGCTTTTGTTGCTGATTCATCTAAGACCTTGATCTACTCTCCCACGCTACAAAGGTGGTACATTTTTGTTGCATCACCAAGTTTTTGTATACAGCATAGCTCTGCCTCTGTCTTGAATTTGTAGCAAGTACATCAACCTTTCAACTGCCTAATTCAACATGTCACATGAAGTAGCAGACTATGAGTAAGTATTACCTTCTACAGGACAAGGCTGAAGCCACAGCAGTGTGGCTCTTTTGGAAAACATGTTGTCTTAGTGAAAGGCTTCCTTTGCCTCTTATTTCCTTTGGAAGGCTTGGGTGTATCTGACTGTGGCATGCTGGAACTTTTCACAGCTTTGGGGACTTGATGTGCACCCAACCACTGTGGTTTTGGTGCTTATTGTCCACAAGATCCAAACCCAGACATGCTGGACAGAAAGCAACCAATGTGCACTGCAGATCCCCCACACAGGGCTAGTGAAGGACATGGGCAGAACAGTTCATTATGGAGCAGACCTACTGCACAGATAAATACAAGCTTCAAAGATAATTGGGGAATGCTGGGCTCTTGTCTACTTCACTGGGCTTATAATGGGACTCCCCTAAGCTTTAGCTATAGCAAATAAATACTTGAAACACCACACCAGATGATATCCCTGCCAGGAATCCCCTCTTCTGCAATGAATCCAGCAGACCCAGCCTAACATTCAGAGTGATTCTAAATTCCTGTTACAGAGTGTTCTGCTGTTAACCAGTCCAGTGCTTCTAATTCTTCAAAGTCCAACTAAGCTGGAAAACAGAGTATGCAGGGAATCTTATACTTGAAACATGGCCAAACAGCAGATATACTTAAAACCTTATGTACCAAACTGAATGAAGTGGGACAGACAGAATCTTGAAATCACCACGCAGAAATAACAACAAAGATTTATTTGTGAAAAGGAAAGAGAGATAGGAAAACACATTTTAAAAAAGTATTTGAGATCTTGTGCCCATGAAACTAAATTTTAGAATCAAAACAGATTTTTTTAATCATAATAAAATAATAATAAATATATTTTGAGACTCTCTACCATGAAAGCAGGACTCCCTTTGCATAATTTATATGATTAAACATACTAGTGGATTTAGAGCAACAACATTTCTGCTCACTGTTGCTAAAAGGCAGCAAACAGCATTAAAAGACTCAGTAACCACTGTGTAGCTATGACTTAATTTATTTCTTTTCAGTCAGAGTCAGTTCTGCAGACTTCTTAACTCCCAGCTTTTCCACCATCTAACAAAATGAAAGCCTGTCCAGGTAACTATCAACACCATTATTGTCTTACATGAGTAAATAAATGACTGCGTGACTCACTTTCTTCACTTTCCTGAACTCCATTATATGTCCCTATGGGAAAACTCTGCACAGGCTGTGTGACAGAAAAGCTACTTTTAATGTAGGCGGGGAAGAAGGAAAGAAAATTCTTATTAACCAGCGGTGATTCAAAAATCTCAGAAAGAGCTGAAACACTGGGGCTTGAAACATTTAAAGCAAATATCCAGGTTTTAAAAAAATAAGGACACCTCCAGCTAAACAGGTATAAACTGGTTTTGAACAAAAGGTTTCTCTGCATAACAAGGTATCAAAGTTTTCAAATGAGTTCTTGAAGTTAAGATGTTTGATTTTATATTGACTTCCCTTCCCACAGTAAATGATGCAATAAAGTGATGAATTTGTGTAACATCTGTCTGAAAATCCTGCAAATTTGAATTACGTTAAGACATTCTAATGACTGATACAGAACACAGAAGTGAATACAGCAATACTAGGTATCTGCCATAAAATTACATTAACAATCAACTCCTCTACAAAATTTTACATATATATCAAAGTTCAAAATAAAAACCCCACTGCTAATCCATGCTGGCCTGTCACTCACTACTAGTGAAAAGTGTTAGGAGCTGAAATGAAAATACATATGGAATTCTGAGAGTCCCAAGAATCTTTTCGCTCAAATCAGGTAGAATACAAATGTCACAAATTCTTCCAATGAAATTAATCATATTAAATTCCCATCCCAGTGTGGACTAGACAGGGCAAACAGCAGGCCAACATACACCCCAAACCTGGAAAAACAAAGCAATCACTGAGAAACTGAATCAGGCTTAGCATGAAAATGCTGGAACGAAGACAATCAGAAAGATCCCACAACTATTTTTCAGCCAATGTGAAATAGCTTTGCATTCTCATTATCTGAATGAAACGCAGCTGTTTAGTAATAAATATTTAGGAAATTCTAAGTTGAAAATACAGTGTATTGCTCTCAATATGCAGATTTCAATAATCTTTTAAGGGCTAACCACTTCAATTAAAATATTAATCCTTCTTTAGTGGGCTGGGAAAACACTCCTCTAGTGTTAACAGTAAAGTCATTCCTCTACGGCTGAAGAAAGCAGAACTGTAAAACACCTGAGAAACACAAGCAGATTAGAATTTTGCTGATATGCTCAGAAATCAGACATTAGGTCACTGAAGTCAGAAGTAAATAAATACTTCTTAGTACTGTTAAACAACAATGGTTAATCTGTTTTCCTAAATCCCTGTCCAGGGGACTGACAAAAAGCCAAGGAGAAATCACGCGAATCTTGCCATCAACCTCAAGGGATGGTCAGTAAAACCTGACACAGAGCCAAAATGAGCAGTTCTGGAACATACAGCCAAGAACTATGAGAAAATACACAAACTTAATGAGTCCTTTCTCTGCCTGGAATCAAGGTTTAAAGATACTTTAAAAAGATTNTTTGGGGGGGGGGGAGTGCGGGTGTTAGGTTTTCAGTTACTATTTTAAGTTTCTACTTCTGCTGTTTCTCATTTCTCCTCTCTGGCCTGGTCCCTGTGGACTGTACATCTCACCATAAAGCTGCTGATGTTCCTGTCTATGTTTACAACATTTAGACCTTCCTATCTTCATTTATTTTTCCCAAGGTTATCAACAGCAACACAAACCCATCTTTCCATAGCTTGTATTTCCTGAGTAATCCCAAGAACATTTCTCAATGCATGGGAAAAGGAACTATCCTTGTAGTTTGAAACCCTCTGTCTTGTATGTGGTAATTAACTACACTTTTGCAACTTGGAGTTCCTTATCTATACTACTTCTTTAAATATTCATACTATTGTGGGAGGCAGCACTACTTTGCAGCAAAATTTTATTGGGAATCTGGTTGCCAGTTCCTTTAAAACAAGTAACAACTAAATAAATGCATAATCTTTTTAAGTACTATTTGTAATTATCATATCATTTTCATACTCCAACAGTACCTTATCTTCCTCCAATACAGCTCCACATACACTATGCTTCACAATTCTTCTTTATTTTTAATCTACCGTAAATTCCAAGTTTTCAAGCCTTCAAGGGGTTGTATGTAAATGTTAAGACAATTTAAATAAAACATAAAATGAAACACATGTTTAAAAATTAAAGAAACATTTCTTATTGTGAATGATTAAATAGCCATAGAGATTTCTGCTATGCTACACAGACAGTCCAAATGGAATTTTCATGTTTGAACTTTCCTACCATCCAAAAATATTATGTTGACTGAATTACTCCATGTTATGAGAAGTATAAAATATAAACATTAAATATTGAATGAAACCTCGGGGCTTTCCCTCCCATAAAATGAAAAGCTTGCACGCATCTTTGTGAGGAAAGAAACCCACCCTTGTATTATTTCACAATAAAACAAATTATCTTGACATTACTTTATTTCTTTTCCAAAAGAGTTACAGCATGAGTATTGCTTAATGAAAGAAAGGGAACTACTGGAATGGTATGGGGTCTCTATGGACAACAGAAAAAAAAGTCTTTTATCAGCTTTCTTTTTGTATTTGACATATTTTAGACTTGTATTTGCTGTTCATCTTTTGCATTAAGCAATTCAACACTAAACATGAAAAGTAGTCAATCTCTTTGTGTTTTTCTAATAAAAAACCTTTCTCACACTAATTCTAGTTCATACAGTAAAAATACTCTCATAGAATAGAATTCATAGAACTCACAGAAGGGTTCAGGTTGGAAGAGACCTTAAAGATCATCTAGTGCCAACCCCACTACCATGAACAGAGACCCCCCCTAGTAGACCAGGTTGCTCAAGGCAATCTGGTCTTTATTACCAAAACTTATTTTTAAATTATTAAATTATGTCTAGGCCTTAGAACTTCAATTTTCTTTTTCAGGAAACCAACTTAAATCCCTGATACTCACAAGTAATATTATTTTATTTTGTCTGTTTACATCATGAGCCTGCAGTTTGGGTTTGTTGGCTACAAAATGTACATTTTTCTGCACTTGTTAGAATACTCGTGACTTGCATGAACATACAGCCCGTTTTACAGAACAATGCAGAAAAGTGCTGCACTAGTGAAATATCCTGAGCTTTCTCTTTCCAGAATCAGCCCAAATTAGAATATTTAAACTACAAATACATTAAAGCATTAGAGTGAACTAACTGCCAAAGACATTCTTTTGTTTCTTCCCAAATATTTTGGTAGTCTTTCAATGAAAATTACACATTAGCATCTCCTGAATTAATTTTCTTTCAATTTAAGCATCATTCTCTAATTTCTTAAACAGTATTCTATTAATTTGAGTAGGAAGGAGGCCTGCTACCTGGTTCTATAATTATATTTTCCAGTTGTCCAAAATACCACAAGTGTGTAAACTTGTTGCTTCAATATTTTAATATCTTCATGGTGCAACTATAAATAAAGCAAGCTTTTGGCTTCCCAGGACTTTTATTTTTGTAACTTAAAAATAGAGAATACAAAACCTCTTTTGTACAACTACAAGCTCTAAAAAGTAGTGGAAGTGGTGATCTTTAAGAAGTGTCACCATTAAATTGTTTCCTTCCCTTCCGTAATCATATTTCCTTAGGTAAGCCATTTATACTAAGTATTCCCCTTCAACTAAAGTAGAAAAAACTATTTTCTCACTGTTTTGGACTCTGGTTTCACATCTACTGCCTTTATAGGCAGCCAACTTTACAGCGTCGGCTAACTTGAGGCATTCCTTTGTACCTCTGATCACTGTCTTTTTTTTTTCCCAAGTGGTCCAAATTGTTAGAAAAACACTGCTTCCAAGGAGATAGTAAGGTAAAGGAATTAACAGCATCTTCTTTTGTATTCTTTTACCCTCCCCTCTTCTTCATAAATGCACTAGAATTACTGTTTGCTGAAGGTGATTGACAATCAGCTTTGAAATTTTAAAAGTGTCTTGGTGACAAGGAAATGCCTTTCATCATCTCTCTGAAATCATCCAAATTCAGGTGATTCGCCAGCATTTAACAGAAATTCAGAGCCTAACTGAAGAAAATTAACGAGAAAAGCCATCTTCCATCAAAAAATGCTTCTAGAATAGGAACACAGTGCTGGCCTTCACTCCTTTGCCTAATTTTCACAGGAATTTGAAGTGCAAAGGATACTCTGCTGGAGTGAGGTCACTAATACAGAGCAGGACTACAATGAACCATTTCAGCAGGGCATGAATTAAAGTTTATTCCTAGTTACTTAAGGTATCTCTATGATCCTAATTTGGGTACCTTACAAAACAATACATATGGTGAATAAATGTTCTACTACAATAGAAGTCAATGTGTTTGGTCTTTTATAAATGGAAAAAATCATGTACAGGTTTAAATAAGAAGTCAAAGACTGCCCAGAGGTTCTCAGAATAACAGAAAGCTTCCAATGAAGTGTGGAACTGGAACCAAGTCCTTTAAGACTAGTGCCCTAGCCATTTCTTCCAGGTTTTATTTTCCTTCCAACCTTGTAAATTATTATTAATCCAAAATTCACCTGAATTGTGTACCACCACCAACATGGAAACCTCCAAGCCACTAGCTTCTTAAGAGATAAACCCCCACAGAATTTTCCATTATCATCAGCTCTGTAGTGGAAGAGAAGGAAAAGAAAACAAAAAACACAATGTTAGGGTAGGGGAAAAAAGTAAAGAAGAAAAAAATAAAACCAAAAGGAAAGGGAGAAAGTAGGTGCAATGATTCAGAAAACAGCGATAGGTTGTTGATAAATGAACAAAGGAAAGAAATGAAGGGAGAAAAGTTTAATAGCTTCATACAGAAAATGAGAAAAAGAGCAAAGAGAAGAATAAAGAACAGACAAGATGCAAACAAGAATGAAAAACTACAAACAGCTTAAATAACAAAGCAAAAATGACTGAGGAAGAAAGGTGAAGGAAAGGGGAAAATAAAACAACACATGACATGCAAAAAAAGTGGTTCACATCTGAGAAAAAAGCAGTGTCAACAGAGCAAAGAGATAAAAGAGAAACCAATGATGTTTGATGGGTGGGAATATTCGTAGGTGAAGCTCTGCACAATGTAGAGAACACTGCTAGTTATATTTCAGAAGACACAAGACATTTCCCAGATAAGCATTTACTTTTATATTTATATTTTAGATTTATTATAATTTTCCCTTTTGAGTGGGGAGACAGTGGTAATTATTTATTCAGATGCTGAGATTCTACAGGACACTGATTTCTCTTGTCTGTTCAGGCACATCATCTATTCCTCCTCATTCCTTGACACACTGTCTCAATGACTTGCTTTGGAAAAATGCATTGTATTTTCCACAGTATCTTTGAGTTTTCCTGTAAAAATGATTCTAGGATTTTCAGATGTTTTTGCTTTTGATACAGCTCTCCTAACTTTACCAAATAAAAAGCAGCTACAACCTAGAAAAATCAAGGATGATCTCAGTTTGCAAAGGATCTAGCAGGTCAGCAATAGAGGAAAATTGTCTCAAGAATGCTAAAGGTGAATAGATGCTATGAAATCACAGGAAATGCTATCCTTTGAAAAGCAAGGTACCCTTCCTTCTCACACCCAGTGGGAGAGCTACAAATTCAGAGAAAAGGCAAGGGATTAAGCAGTGGGGAGCATGTCAGTCTGTTCCACTCATGCCAGCAAGACCTCAAACAAGTTTCTCCAAGCATAAAGAAACACAATTACTCAAAACTAAATTTCTTGTGCTTCTTTGCGGCACTTCTGAGACTCCCCACTGTCAGAGCTGAACTGCTTTACTAGGCTTATATGTAATACATGACGTAGTTGCTGTTTCTGTAGCTGTAATACAAGTTACAAAAACGGGGACTTTTCTGCACTTTATCAGGACTAGTTGAATGCGATTCTGGCTGGTGAAGTTACTTTCATTCAGCCATAGCATCAGTGACAAGAGCTACACAAGAGTTCACGAGGATGAGGGAAGAGTAGCCATGCTGAATATTGAATACAGCAGTCTACAGCCCTCAACAGTAGGAGAGGACCCAGTTGTCCACAACATCCACCAAAGAAACAACAACGCTGAACAATCCAGTCAAGGATCAGTGTGCAGCATCTCATTCTCAACCCATTTAACCTTGCAACTGGAGTGTCATATTGTCATGAACACAGTGTTACACCCACAACACTTAGCTTCCTGGCTGTTGTGACTGAGCAAAACGTGACATATTCATCAAAATTTGTTTCTCATGCACCTTCCTTGTACTAGCAGAAATTTGTGTACCTAATTTAAAATTACTGTTTGATGCTGCTTGTTGAGCAAGAGGCTCCGAGGTGGTGCACAGCAGTTAATTAGTAATCAAAGGCTGACAGCTACAGCTGCAAAATGTTTGTATGGTAATTTCAAAATTGAAAATTATTTATTTCACTCTACATGAAATTAGTGTACGCTCATTAAAAAGTCAGTGATTATCCTGAAAAGTACTAGCAGAACATTTCGGCAGCTTTGCCACAACAACGAAAAGTATGCAACGTATGTTCCCAGATCTGTTCTCATCCCACTCTTTCTCAGGACTTCATGTCAGCAGTCTTTTTGGATCTCAACATTACAGTACAAAACAGAAGAATAATGGCTCATAATCAGCATGTGGATTTGTTCAAATCTCAGTATTATGAGTTTAAACTACTTTGTTAGTTAACTACTTAGACTTGACTTTAGGAAAAGGTTTTCACTGAAACAGTGATCCGATTTTGGAACAGGCTGCCCATGGAGGTGGTCATGTTGCCATCTCTGGAGATGTTCAAGGTCAGTCTGGATGAAGTGCTGAGTGGCATGATCTAGATGTTAGGTTTACTTGGTTGGCTTTAGGTTGGACTGGATGATCTTTAAGGTCTTTTCCAGCCTCATCATTACTGCAATACTTTACTAAGCTGTATATATAAACAGTATGTCACTGATACACATCACAACAAAGGAAATTTAATCTAAAAGGTGGAAAATACTTTGACATTACAGTGCCTGTAGACTGGAAGAGGTTACCCAGAGAAGTTGCATAATGGACCGTGGTGGTTTTCAAGGCTCTCCAGGATTGGGCCCCAAGCAACCTGGTCTAACTTTGAAGACAAGAGATAAGCGATCAGCCTAGATGACCTCCACAGGTCCTTCTGAACCCATTTTTCACCAATTCTACAAAAAGACATGGGTATCATCTCAAATACGGGTATCTCAAATACCTCTAAAGTTTAAAGCTTCTCTTCCTATGCAGTTACACTGCTGTAACCTGCATTAAATTAATTTACCCACCAGCATGGAAATTTCACTATTAAAAACAAAACCAATATAAGCCCAACCAAAAAAACCCCAAACCCACCACCAAAGGAAAAACTAAAAGAAGGAGCAAAAGATAGTCAGAGTACTTTGTTAAGTGGTGACATTCCACTGCACTATACTTAGTGGTGGCTTGTCTTGACAATGTAGTATCGCTGAGATTTACTTTGACACAAACAAACATGCAAAGCACAGACTTTTACGTTAAAAACATCTTAACTAGAATTTACACACAGATGTAAATGTACATGCACATTTATACATACACACATCCAATGGCCACGTACCAGGAACAGTTTAAGGCTTATGAAATATTAAATACAATGAAGATTACACTGAGGAAGTAATATCCATTATAAAATGCTGATGTTAAAAAGCAAATATTGACCTCTATAATTTACCAAGTGAAAAAGCCTTAATTCACTTGTTATTTAAACTTTAACAATAAATATGATAGCTTAAATGGTAGGAAGTAAGAAAAATCCCACACCATTTGCTATCACTTTGCCTTAACATTTTGACCAGTCAACAATTGAGCAGTGATGAAATGTGTAGTTTGATTCAAAGTAAGACAAGGCTATTTAAATAAACTCAAAATAAGAAATGGGTATTGAAACATTAGAATTTTGATAAGCGATCACAGCTGCACTAGAATTAGTTTCTATAGCAACAGAGGAAATAATGTGGAGAATTGCACTGCAATACAAGATGGTTCCTTACAAACACTGCGGTTCAAATAGAAAACTTTCAAATTATTCCCTGCATTAAAATATTTCTATTAAAACAGTTATTCAAATATACAACATTTCATACTTCACACATTGTTCTATTTTCATTCTCCAGGATTTACTTCTAGTCCATCCAATCAGGTCTCCTATAACATATTCACACTTCCCCCCACTGCCTACCTTCCTATTTTAAAATAAATATAATAACAAGTGACTTGCTCTGAAACATACTGTATCTTTAATCTCAAACTCATGTGCATTTCCAATCCTTTTGTTAATATCCCACTCACAGAAGCACTCGTTACATTTTATTTTTCCAGCAGTGCACTTGTAAAAGATAAGAGAATGCTTTGCACATGTTACTCATAGGACGCTGCATAACAGCCCTGAGAACTAACATCGCTATGGAACTTCTGAAACTTGTAGTCATGAGAGTTGCTTGCACAAGCTTTTATCAGTGTGTGCTCTCATGTCCTAAGCATGATTAAGAAACCAGAGCAAATCTATTAGTATTCATGGACCGAACCCCCATAGGATGGTAAGATAAAAGCCTTTCAGTTGAGCACATCTTTAGATTTCAAACATTGTTCATTTCTCACACCGACAATGATTGTTTCATTGCACCATCTCTGATTCCAGCTATTTTTGGCAACTAATTAAAAGCATATGCCTGAACCTTTTATGTATTTTGCCCTTATAATGAGACCTATTACTCTGGCTTATTCTACCCTTTCGAGTTCCAAAGTATCTTTCGAGTTACCATGGATACAAGTGATATGCATTCTCCAACAACTGCTTTGTGAGCCTTATCAAACACCACAAAACCGACAGTGAAGGAATCTCAGACATCTAGACAGGATGAATATCAAACCCTCAGAAGTGCTTTTCTTCATGCCTCAAAAAAGAAAAGCAACTAGGTATACCGTATAGTAACATTTGCAATTAAAACAATGAGCAGGTTCTTCTCTATCTGGAATGTAGTACTTAATCTCAAGGAAAATAAAATTACAAAAGGTGCAGACATAAAACAATTCTGACTGACCCTGAAACAGTGTTAGAACAAAAACAGGAGTTAGCAGAATCATTCTGAGTTTGCTGCTTGTTTTGAGTTGACAGAGTTTAAGCGTTTCTAGATTGGTATATTTCAGCAGGGAGCTGCAGAAACACTGTATGCAACTCAGATTACACAGAGTAAATACAATTTCTTTAAACCAAAATTGTTAGGCCTCTTCTTACAAATTTATTAGGGGCACCTTCAAAGGCAAATTGCATTCCAATAAGCTGTGTATAATTTCTCCTAATCAGTGAAGAGGAGGGCAGTCAGTAAACTCATTTTCCCACTATGTTTCTGCTTTCTGTCCTCTTCTTAAAAACAAATTATTGTCTCCCCATCAGACAGCAAAATTTACAAAGACTTCAAAAACCAAGTGCTGGCAGTAAAATTTGCTCAAGTAATATATGAGAAGGAAAATAACCAGAAGGAAAAATAAATTATTGTAATATGAACTTGATATAGACTCATTCGAAACATCTCCCAACTTTCAATACATTAAATCACTCGAAAGACTTCAGCTACATAAATTAACACCATGAAGGCAACAAAGAGATGGAAAGCCAGAGAAGAATGGGAAGCAAATCCTGCTCTTGACCCTTTTCCTCAGTAATCTAAATGTCTCTAATTATTACAGCAAAACACTCAGCGAAAAACCTTGCCTGGCTTGTTCATGTCCACAAATTCAGCTTTGCTTTAAAATACTGAGATTTTGGTGCATAAGAGAGCTTCAAATGGTATCGAAGCCAGGGACACTGAAGCATAAAAGCCAATTATTTCTATACTAAGATGCAAGCAAATAAACACTGTGAAGCTCAGGGAAAATACCTGATTATTCTAACTATTCTTAATATAAAAATGTTCCACTCTGACAGTATGTAGAGAATTTGAAGCCCTCCAAGCAAAAATACTTTTGAGAAAGTAGGTATGACTGAATGCAAAACTAGACTCACTTTCTTGTTTGTATCCTGCAAATCTTGAAAAAAGTAGGTGGGTTTTTTTAATTTTCACTCCACTGATCAAATTGCCACAAATGCTCAATATGCAACAGAGAAGTGTAATAAATCTTAATAAAATATAACACAGATGGCGAGGAACTTTTCATTTCAGAGCTCTCTCTTTTTTTCCCTCTTAAAATTCATGGCACTTGGAGAACATTCTGAAGAGATCCTAGGTTTTAAATCTGTTTTTAGTACTGAGGATCTGCAAAGTTTCAGAAGTCATTATTATCAGACCACAGACTACTGGAATACAAGGATAACCAAACAACAAACAACATACAACAAAGCCTGGAACGAGGAGATATAGGAAGCTAAAGAAAGGTTGAGCTAAATCAAGTAACATCCCAAACAAGATTTCTTGAACCAAGTGTAATTATAGAAACATTTAGGTTAGAGAAGTCTAACCATTTACCTAACTGCCCCAAGGCCACAGCTAAACCCTGTCCCTAAGCTTCAGATCTCCACAACTTTGAAACATGTGCAGGGCTGGTGATTCAACCCTTTCCCTGGGCAGCCTATTCCAAGGCCTGTTGACCCTTTCAGTGAAGAAATATATCCTAACATCCAACCTAAACTTCCCTAACACAACTTAGGGCCATTTCCTCTTGTCCTATCATTTGTTACTTGTAATCTTGAGCAATTTGAACAAGAACAGATGCTGCCCCTCTTTTTTTTTTCCCAAAAGCTGCAGAGTTGCCTGTGACCTTTTAGCTATGAGTGTGTTTTCTGGTAAAGACGTCAACTCTTTGCAATAAACAACAGCAACGGTGTCACCTGCTCAAGCTGTGTTTGTTCGGGCTGAGCATTTTCAAAGAAAAGATAATCACACCTGAAGTCAGTCTCTTGAAGAGATGAACCGTTTGTAGTTTCACTCCCCGAGATTTGGATTTTTCAGATACACATGCTCTTATCAGCTCTATTTTTAACCTGCCGCTCATAAAGGATACTTAAAATTCTGAACATGTTTACATTATCCATCCAGCAGGCTAATGGAACTGCGTAGCAGACAGTCATGCATAATTCAAATCAATATCCTCAGGCTTGCAACTCTAAGTCAAAGCTGCCTTTAAATAAGCTGGGTGTGACTTTAACATGAATAAAATGGATCTAATTTTTTAACCTTTATCTGACAAATTGATATATTTGCAAAGGAATGTCATAAATCTTCTTTAAAAATTAAAAGAAATAGAAGATCGTGATAACTGAAAATATTTCTAAAAACCACTTCTAGGGACAGAATGGTTCACCAGGACTGAGAACAAACATTTTCAATAAGAGAGATGGTAATTTTAAGATAATTTTTTTAAGCAAAAAGAACTAATATATCCATAAAAACCCACACTGGCAGAATATTAAACGGTGTGGAAGGTGAATGCAGCACCATTTCCTATTTACGGATTCAAAGATCAAGATTTAATTGAATTGGGCATAGGTACCTCCACACAGAAAATCTTATCCCCAATTAAGCATGTCTGTGAGCTTTCCTCTAAGGAGCAGAATCAGAATTTCCATAACAAAATAATTTCCCTTTGAGTTTTGCTATGTGCTTTCACAGCAGAGAACTTTCAGCCATGCTGAACTGACCAGAAACACCACAATTACACCAGTTACAGATCTGTTTACAGTTTACATGTAAACACAGGGGAGGAAAGGCAACTGCAAAAGCAAAACCACAAAACCACAAAACCAAAACAAAAAAAAAGCCCAGCCTTAAGTTGTACAGCATATCATGCTTTTCTCTTCTACAAGGAAAATATTCCAAGAATTCTTAAAAGTCAGGATAACTTTAGAAGATGAAATGTTCTAAGTAGCTTATTTGAACGAGAAAAAAAAGCAGACAGACCTTTGCTTCCACAGGAAATACAGAAACAACTACCGGTTGTTTACTTAAACACAACAGAGTTCTGATAAATAAGCAGACTACTAAAGTATCTAGAAAAAGTCATCTTAATGATTACATCATCTACATTGACTAGGTAAGAAAACAAAAAAGATCCCAAAAATGCCAAAATAGTAGAGTTCTGGGTGCATGCAGGGTAAATTTTTTATTTTTCCAATGCAACTAATATGTGTCTACACAGACATTTCCAGGTTCAATCCTATTTCTAAGTCATTCATCCCATGATAGAGTCCTGTGATCTCTGCCTTTAGGGTTAAGATTAATGTTCGTAGATTTGCAGAATGGTTCAGGTTGGAAAGGATGTTAGAGATCTAGTTCCAATCCCCCTGCCATGAGCAAGGACACCCTCCACTAGACCAGGTTGCTCAAGGCCCCATTCAATCTGGCCTTGAACACTTCCAGGGAGGAGCAGCCACAATCTCCCTGGGCAGTCTGTCTTAGTGTCTCACCACCCTCATCATGAAAAACTTCCTCCTGACTTCCAGTCTAAACCTACCCTCTTCCAGTTTGAAACCATTACCCCTGGTCCTACCAATCCAAGCCCTTGGAAACAGCCCCTCCCCAGATTTCCTGTAGCTCCCTTCAGGTGCTGGAAGGCTGCTCTTAGATCTCCCTAGCATCTGCTCTTCTCTGAGCTTAATTGCCCCAACTCTCTCAGCCTGTCCTCATAGAAGTGCTCCAGCCATCCAGTCATCCTTGTGGCACTCTGGACATGTTCCAACAGCTCAATATCCTTCCTATGTTGGGGGCTCCAGAACTGGATGCAGCACTTCAGATGGGGTCTAATGAGAGCATAGCACAGTGGGAAGACCACCTCTCTCAACCTGCTGGTCACACTTCTCTTGATGCAGTCCAGGATGCAGTTGGCTTTCTGGGCCACAAGCGAACGTTGCTGGCTCAGGTTGAGTTTTTTATTGACCAACTCTCCCAACTCCTTCTCCTCAAGGCTGCTCCCACCCAACCTGTTATTTGTGCCTGGGATTGCCTCAGCCCAGGTGCAGGACTGTACACTTGGCCTTGTTGAACCTCATGAGGTTGACACTGGCCGACCTCTCAAGCCTGTCCAGGTCCCTCTGGATGGCCTCCCTTCCCTCCAGATGTCCACCACACCACACAGCCTGGTATCATTGGCAAACTTGCTGAGGGGGCACTCAGTGTCACTGTCTGTATCGCAGACAGAGATGTTAAACAGCACTGGTCCAGTACTGACCCTTGAGGGACACTACTTGTCACTGCTCTCCATCTGGACTTTGAACCGTTGACCACAACTCTCTGAGTGCAGCCATCCAGCCAATTCATCATCCAGCAGGTGGTCCCTTCATCAAGTCCATGCTTTTCCAGTTTGGTGACCAGGATGTCATGTGGGACAGCGTCAAGCGCTTTACACAAATCCAGGTAGATGTCATTGGTTGCCCTTCCCTTGTCCACTTGTGCTGTAACGCCATCATAAGAGGTCATCAAATTAGGCAGGATTTGCCTCCAATGAAGCCCTGTTGGTCACCAATCACCCCTTCATTTTCCATTGGCCTCAGCAGAGCCTTTAGGAGGATCTGCTCCATGATCTTGCCAGGCACAGGGGTGAGGCTGACTGGCCTATAGTTTCCAGGATCTTCCTTTTTGCCCTTTTTAAAGATGGGGGTTATGTTTCTCCTTTTCCAGTCACCAGGAGCTTCACTAGACTGCCATGATCTTTCAAATACGATGGCTAGTAGCTCGGCAACTTAATTCACCAGTTTCCTCGGGACCAGTGTGTGGATTTCATCAGGCTTCACGGACTTGTGCACATTTAGGTTCTTCAGATGGTCTCGAACCTGATCTTCACTGAAAGTGGTTGGATCATCCTTCACCCTGTCTCTATAGCTTTGCCTATTGGAACTTGAGCAGAGTGGCTAGAGCCTTTGTCGCTGAAGACTGAAACAAAGTAGTCATTAGGCACCTCAGCCTTCTCCATATCACCTTTAAAGGCCCTTTGTCATCTCTAGCCTTCCTTTTGTTACTGATGTATGCAAAGAAATCCTTTTTTCCCTTTATCCCCCTGGCCAGATTTAATTCTACCTCTGTTCTTGCCTTTCTAATCTGAGTCCTGGCTGCACGGATAAGTCCTCTGTCATCTTCCCAGTCAGCCTGTCCCTGCTTCCACTGCCTACAGACTTTCTTTTTGCACCCACACTAAGTCCAGGAGCACCTTACTAATCCATGCTGGCCTCCTGGCATTCTTGCCTGCCTGGTTCTTTCTTGGAATGTAGTGCTCTTGGGCTTGGAGGAGTTGGGCCTTGAATAACCATCAGCCCTCTTGGTGCCTCTTCCCACCAAGGCTTCAGCCTATGATACTCTGTCAAATAGATCACTGAGGAGGGTGAAGTCAGCTCTCCTAAAGTTCATGGTTGCAAGATTACAATGCATCCCCTTAGTTACCCTAATAATCTTAAATTCCACCATTTCATGATCACTACAGCCAAGACTGCCCTTGAGCTTCACTTCACTCAACTGGCCCTCCTTGCTCTGTTGGAGTCTTTCAAAGGATGACTTGCCTTATGGTACATCTGCATAAAGATCAAAGAAACTGCCCCCTTATATCACTAGATATGACAATAATGCCAAGGAAAAAAGGAATGTCCATACGCTATACATTTTAGACCTTTTTAGTACAAGAAATACCCAGTTTTCAGTGTGGGCTCTGAGAATCAGCCACAGCACTTGGGCCATGAAGGATCTTTGCTGATACGGTACCAGCTTTTATATTTATACCACAAACCAGTTCTATGTTTTATTAACATAGAATATCTATATAAAATACAAAGCCACAAGGAACTATTTTAGCCAGAAACACATGTGTGAGCATTCCCCAGCTAATGACAGCTTTTGAGCCTTTCAGAAATTCCAGATTCAAACAGATGAGCTACCTGGTAAAATAGTAAGTTTACAATAACATTGAAACTGTCCTGTAATTATTAATGTATGATTTACATCGCTTCAGAGACATCACATTGCTAAGGGTGACTTTCTTCAAAGCCTTCACAGCAATGCAAAGGGTATTTCTTCAAAGACATCAAAATGCTGGCAGAAGGAACCTAATTTGTGAGGCTGCTTTGCTCACTTCTGCACATCAGGAAAAAAAAGCCCTTTTCCACTGGAGGATAGTTCTTCCTGTCTGGAGTTGGTCTAGCTGGAAAAGGAATTTTCTTGTTGAAAATCTTATCATCACTAATTCAGGGTTTAGTTACAAGTTTTCTTCTCTCAGCAGTAGATGACACACATGCTTTAACGTCTTCTTCCAGCATCTCTGCTGTTAATCACAGGGTAAATCCATGATTTTGGATTTATTCAAATTCATTCTATAAGGCAACTTTCATGTGTTTCCTTTGGTTGACAAGATTGTGCACAACTTTGATATCATCCATCTGGCTTTTAAACTCATAAGTTCTTAATGTAAATCTATTCTCTTCCAAAACTCATTTAAACTCAGACACAGATCTCCTTTGCATTAAATCCCATCTTTACTTCTTGCCACCTCCACAATATTCCTCAAGAGCATGACAAGAATATTGAATTATACAGGTAGTTTCGAGCTCCATCTGTGAATTCTGTCCATTCCAGGTCTCCAGACATTGTAAATGTGACATTTGGCTGCCATTCAGGCATGTGAAGAATCAAAACCACAACAGAATCTCAGCCTAATATGTGAATTACTTACATGGAAAGTTCCCTGCTATCAGTAACTTTTCAAAAAACAAAGGGTAACACTTTCTTGGGAAGTAAAAAATACCCCAATTCTACAAGACTGAACAAAATGACAAAAGACAATCTTTACATCACTTTAGACTGTGCAACACTCTGATTTTGAGCAAAAACATTACCATTTCCAATACTTAACCAAAGTGGCTGTCTTGACTGTCATAGAAGAACAATAGAGGTGTGTCATAATACTCCAAGAAGCTTCTTTTAAACTCTTAAAGCCCCTAACCACAAGATTGGAGAAATTAATTAAAAGGCAATGCAAATCAATTTAGCTCTGGACACTGCTCTGCAAATCCTTGAATGACTAGGATAACTTTTGTACTACACAAAACAATTCTTAAAACCTTCCCTTGACAGGCTATGGACCGAACTACCACACTCCCCAGAGGCTTCAAAACTGCAAGAAACTATCTTTCAACAATTTTTAAGGGTTTGAAGCCAGTGAAGACTCGCTTCAACATACTGATAAATACAAGGCAGGCACACGTAATCAGGGATCAGAACCTTGTATTATTGCATTCACTGGTCTTTCTCCTATACAATATGAAGATCTTGAATTACTCTTTGAAGTGTCAAGGGTAGATGCCCCCACGACAGAAAACAAGCTTAAGGAAGCTGGATCAACTAAAGAAATACTATAACTTAAAAATCCCCTTTTTCTCTCCCAAAAATCTCCAAAAAGGGTATCAAGAATGACATCGATTTATAATACATAAGCATCACCAAGCAAGAGACAGAGCACAACACAAATGTTTGGAATATCTCCCATCTTTGAAGTACACTCTGAAACATTTGGGAAATACTACTCTGGAGATTGCTTAAAACTTAAGTATCTTTACCCAATACTCTTTCAAATTATCTTGATGAATGTTTTATTCAAAGCACTGGGTCTAGCTACAGCTGCAGGCCCAAAGAAGTATTTTCTTCCAGTCGGAGTTATACCAGCAAAATGGTACAGGCAAACTGATAAAGGAACATAGAAAAATAGGTGGCCACCATCTTCCTAACTACTGTTTTCCCATTGTATTTCTAATTCAAATTTTTAAAGCAAATGAGAGGAAAAAGAATTAACTACATTATGAACGAGTATTCAGCTGAGCATTTAGTCTTCCACTGTGAAAATTAGTACGCAGTTTTATTCTATGCAAGCCATCTTCTTGGTCTGTAATTCTCAGCATCTGAATGTACAGACATATCAACTTTGAGAGAACTTTGTGGCTTTACTTTGCTGAACACAATACACATCCATACCAGGGCCCTCATGCAGTAGTTTTGAAAAAGTACATTTTATTCACACTTGGCTCAAAAAAGCATGGAATAATGCTGGAAACTAAACTGGAACACATATGATTATCATAGGATTCAATGAATGACCCATTCTTCCTCTCTGAGCCTGTCCAGTGGCTTTTGCCTTAGCTTAGTAAGTCTGAAGAAGCAGGATTCTGCTTTACAGAAGGTATTTACTGAGGAAACCACTCCCAGTTTGCTTTAATACACTGGGAAGAATCCCCTGCACACCAGCTTTGAGGTGCTTATGAAACAGATTTCAGTGTTTAAGTTGGACAGACACTGATAGAAAAGCTCTATATACTTCAGGTAATTCATTGAAGAGACTTTTCCCAACACACGAAAACTAACAAGAGAGAAAGAAAAGGCAAAAAGCTGCATCAAGAATCCAGTCCAAGAGACTGCAGAACAGTTGTCTTCACGTGCAAAGATTGACACTGAGGAGCAAGGCAAACATATGTCCAACAGACACATCAACATACAGTGCTGAAAGCCTAGAGAAGAATAAAAGTGGAGAAGCTAAACTACAAAAATAACATCATACTCTACCTTCACAATATGGAAAAGATGGATAAAATCCAGTAGCATATGCCTGCTAGAGCAGCAGATTCTCATTTAAGAGAACTTATGTTTTCTCACTGCAGTCTTTTAGTGCTTCCATATGTTTCCAAAAAACCTTGTGAAATGTAAGACTCTTGGGCCAATCTCAGAAATAGAACCTCTGAACAAACATGTCTTCAGCCGTGGGGCTTTATCAATTGAGAAGTTATAAAAATGCTTTAAAATAGGCTGGAGATGGAACCTGTGCTTGTGCTGAGCTGGTAAACTAAAGTACATCAAGAACTAAATAAAGTACATCAAGACATGCTAAGCAAGCTGGCTTAATCGTTTCTTTCTATCATGATGTCACTTACTGCCTCAGAATTGGGATTGGTCCCTCATTCCTTGCTTTCTCACCTGGAATCTGGGTTAGACACACTCTAAGAATGTCACAAATTAACTATAAAAAAACAATATGGTTTTATTCCCCTCTTCTACCCTTCTCATTTCAAGGGACTCAAAATACTGATTTCAAAAGCTGACAAGATCTACAACTTTTGACAACTGCCTGTAAATGCAAACCTGTACTTTCAATATATTTACCCTAACATTTCTATGTTTAAAAGCTTACTTTTTTTTAGTTTAAGTGACTGCTTTCTTAAATGAAATATACTGCACTTGCCTAGGAAGATTATAGAGACCCCACAACTTGTCTGTATAATGCTTGAGGCTTAAGAAAGTTTAGGAAGCAGCCACTACTGGAGCCAAATGATCCAATTTAGTATCAATTAAATTAATAAATTAGCATGATTTTTTAAAATTGAAGTTATCAAGAAAGGACATCCATTTAAGATTACAACAACAGAGACACTGAAAAATATTTCCAATTACCAAAGTACAAATTAAAATTAGATGAGAAGTTTGTACATGTCCTTATTTAAATCACTGTTTCAGTTCACCATCTAATTGTTAGTAGAAATCACACACACAGAATTATCATGGTTTGAAAGGACCCCCTAAACGACATAGTCCAACCATCCCCACACCAAAAAAAATCTAAATAACTGAGAGATGGAAAAACACAAAATAATCCCCTTCAGGCCTGCCACTACAGCAAGTCACAAAGCACCATGTCTACATGCTTCTTAAACACCTCCAGGGATGGTGATTCAAGCACTTCCACTGGAAGGCTGTTCTACTGCCTCCCCACTCTTTCTGTAAAGAATTGCTTCCTAGCATCCAATCTAAACCCCCCCTGCCTCAACTTTAGACCACTGCCCCTGGTTCTGTCAGCAGTCACCAAGAAGATGAGGCAAACACCCACCTCTCTACAACTGCCCTCCAGGTAGTTGCAGAGGACAATGAGGTCCCCTCTCATCCTTCTCCAAACCAAACATGCTCAGCTACCTCAGCCTCTCCTCGCATTTCTTGTTCTCTAAACTCCTCATAAGCTTGCTACCTCTCCTCTGGACACGCTCCAGCATCTCAATGTCTTTCATATAATGAAGAGCCCAGAACTGAACACAATACTCGAAATGAAGCCTCACAAGGGCCGAGTACAAGGCCATGAGAGCTTCGCTTCTCCTACTGACCACGCTATTGCTGATCCAGGCAAGGATCCTGTTGGCCTTCTTGGCCACCTGGGCACACTGCTGNCTGAGGGTGCTCTTAATCCCCACGTCCAGGTCATCAATAAAGATATTAAACAAGACTGGCCCAAAAACTGAGCCCTGAGGGACACTGCTTGTGACTGGGTGCCAGCTGGATTTCACCTCTTTAATCACAACTCTGGGAATGGCCAGCCAGCCAGCCAAATTTTTAACCCAATGGAGGGTACATTTCTCTATACCATGATTTGCCAGTTTCTCCAGATGTAGAAGATTGTGTCAAAAGCCTTCCCAAAGTCCAAGCAGGCAACATCCACAGCCTTCCCCCCACCCAAAATGCAAGTCACACAGTCATAGAAACAGATCGGGTTGGTTAAGCAAGATCTCCATTTCATAAACCCATGCTGGCTAAACCTGATCACTTGGCTGCTATGCAATTGCTGTGAGGGCTCACTCAACATGATTCTCTCCATGATCTTTCCTGGTACCAAATATGGTCTTATTTTTTCATTATTTGTGGGATTTTTCTTATTTTCATACCTTCTTTTCTGAAACAGATGTGTTATGTCACAGCCTATATTAATCCCCTCTTTCAAAGTATTACACAGGACATTTATCAGGAAAAAAAATGCCCCTTCAGGAAGCAGCCATATTTTACTAGATATCATAAGAAAGAACAGAAAGAATATCATAAGCAAAAACTTGGAGGTTAACCTAGAACTCTAAGTCTAAGCACAAACCCTGTGTTAGGTCTACATATGGATATCAAAAGTACTATAGTAATACAGGCTTCTTTTTTCTGTGATTAACAGTTTGAGGTCATTGTACATTTCACGTGGCCATCTGTACCATTTACTTTGCCATCCTGTACCATTGTACTTTTGACATCTGTCATAATTTTGATTTTATAATGAAATTACAAAGTATTTACAGATGCTCTGGAATGAAGCCTGTCCATGAGGAGTTAACTGCAAAACTTTTATATTTACAGTAGCTTGGAGTCTACAGAAGCACTTGCATCAAATCACAGCATTAACATTTTTCATTTAAGATGTACCTCAAAAGCTAAGCACACTGAATGAACTATACAAGTGGATCAGACACTGGTGAGAAGCAAGTACTTGCGGATCAAAAATTCAAATCCTAAATATAATAAAATGGAGTATTGCTAGAATATTTCACCATCAGAAATCCCCAACAAAAGCCATGAAACATACTGCTTTCTTCATTTAGCTATTAAAAATATCCTAACAAAGTGCCATGTAGGTTCTATATAAATACGTTAGAAAGATTAATATGGCCATCTAGAGGAGAAAAGAATGATATGAAAACACACCACACACATGCTTGAGCTTTTGAATTAAACATTTTGAGAGACACACAGCCAGGAAGTAAATGTAACAAACTAACAATGTAATCGACAATAAGTGAAACATGATGATCAGACATCTTGATAATCTTAGAAATGTGTAATTGATATTATACATGTTTGCAGCAATGCAAGCTAAGCTTATAGGATGCTTTCATAAAGACACAATTCTGGTTTTGTCTGGTGGTTGAACTGCCTGTGCACTGCTACACAGAGACACATCCAAAAAAACAAATTTAAGAAGTGAAGATTGAAGTGCAGAGAAAGCAGTTATTAGCAAAACTGCTTATTCGTACCTGTGAGATACAACATGATAAACTGCTGAAAACACCACAGTACTTTCCAATATTGCAACATCATTCTCATTGCTCCTATTACTCTGCTTCTGATGGAGTTTTTAATGCTATCATCAGAGGCTGATTTACTAGCAATGAGCAGATGTGAAGCTGAGATGAGACAAAAATGAATTCTGACCCCTCAGCACTTTGCTGGAGCACTGTCAAACCCTGCTCAGCACATGAACTGACTGGGACCTTAAGCTGGAAGTACAGCTGAAATATTAAAATCTTAGAAGCAGAAATTATAAAGTATATAAGGAAAAGATAAAGTATACATGGAAACAGAAGTACACAAATATTGACAATTGCTTCTCATATTAAATAAAGTACATGGGAGCATGCTGCTCCCTGCCACCACTACAGAGATGAAACATTTCTGCCATTTATCTTTACAATTCTTCTAAAAATAATTCAATGGTCATAAGAAGTAACTGTTAAATAAAACATGTCAGGGTTCCTATTGCACCAAGTTTTCTAGAAAACTATTTTGCAAGTTTAAGGAGTAGTAAAGCCTCAGGTTTGTTTTTTTTTTAAATTACAGAGAAACATCCAGTATTGATGATCCTCTCCACACTTGGAATCAGAGATTTTAGCTTCATCCATGCAGTGAGCCATTTCCCTGATCACATACGAACTATTTGGTAGCAGCAGCCAGTCTCCCATTTACTTTTAACTGCAAACTAACATTAATTACTCTGGTGTGCCACCTTCAGGTCACACTGAAGTGAAAAGTAAGATGTTGGTAATCTGTCATCTCATAGAATCACAAAATGCTTCGAAAGGACCTCCAAGATCATCATTCTAACCTTTAGGATGGAAAGAACTTCAAAGATCATTTAGTTCCACCCTCCTGCCATGGGCAGTGGCACCCTCCACTAGATCAGGTTGCTCAAAGCTTCATCAAAAATATTTTTAATAGCATTGAATGTAATTTTGTTGAGATTGACCATAAAAGCCAACAACTATGAATTTGGATGATCTCTGATTATAAGGAAGACAAGTATTTAAAAAACAAAGTGAAACAAAAGCCTGGATATAGGCCAGCACAATGTCTTTAGAGCTTTAGTCCAACACGGTCTAAGTTAGAAAGATCAGATGAACTAAGAACCTTTCACTGAACTAAAAAAAAATACAATAAAAAAAATTAAAGATGAACATCCGTGAAACTGAAAGAGGAATGTCACATTGTTCCTTCCAACATGAATTATTCTATGAATATTTCAACAACCAAGCTCAACAGTTTGGAAAAAGACAAATACATTACTCTGGATATCTGAAAACAGTCTTCTTGTATCTGGTATTCTTTGCTAATAAATACAATTGAGCTTTACATCTCCTGTTAATATATATCACTGTTTCCTCCCAGCAGAGACATAAACGATGGCAAACATTTGTATATTATATTTCACATTTTCCCCACCAACAGTTTTGATAGATCTCAGAAGATACAAATGTGACTCGTTCACTGTCCCTCTTGGCCTTCTCAGCGTCCAAAGCTCCATTCTTACTACCTCACCTCATCTTTGCATCTCCCTCCCTATTGGCTGGATCTCAGATCAACAGCCTTACTTCAATTTAACAGCAAAGAATAGAAGTTTCTGATTATCAGAAAAGAACTGTCTTACTCAGCAGTTTATTTCAATTATGGCTTTTGTGTCCTTTATCTTAACTTTGAGTCATGAATGAGCATGCACCAGTTTCAAGTTTCAGTGGCAAACAGAACTATATCACATGGCAGAACATTAACTTTTTTCCAAGCACTTTCAGACTGTAAAGAACATTTAAAGACACATACTTTTTAATTATACGTATCCTATCCACTCTTTATTAGAAAATATCAATCGCTAAAAAATCTTGCATGAAGGAGGCCAACAAATACCTTACTATACCACAGCATCTGTATAAGAATCTGACTTCTGTTACTTTTGTGTAACTCACTTTTCACGCTAGAACATAGCTATAGACAGTTTCACATTGAGCTAGTCTGAAGCACACAAAGTGTATTAGTAAAATATTAACAGCAGGATTCCCAGCCTCTATGCCAGACTGCCGCCCTACCTTAAAATCAAGAAATACTATACCACAAAAGAAAACATCCACTGTTAGCATCCAACTAGTAATGCCATGGGAAAATGGGATTCATTGAATCTTTGTTATAATTTCTTTCTGTGGTTTCAAGAAACAGATAATAACATTCCATATATACCATAACCAATAACCAAATCCATTCACTCTGCTGACAATTTATCAATTGAGGAAGAACACGTGTTCTAATACCATAGAGCTCATTGCGAGCTGCCAAGTTTCCTCCCTAAATCAAAATACTTTGAATCACCAAAACCCCAAAACTTACTAATGATGAAATGGTATAAAACTTGACATAGCAAGATACTGTATGTCCAGAAGAATGTGTACAAGTCTGTGCCATTTATTTCTTTTTACTGAGCATGCACAATGATTAAAGATTTCTGGATATTTCTTGCATACACTATGTGCAAGTCAAGCTGTCCTTATCCAGGACTTGCTTTTCCAGAACATAACTGAAATTTGGAAGAAAAGGAATGCTTTTAAATTACTCTTACCTTCATCTATTGAGGCTTCACTACTGTATCCATCATATTCTGCAGACAGGGGACTATATTTTTGTCTGGTTTCCCATATATAGTTTTTTTGCTGTCTGCCATCCACCACTGGCAGCCTGGAACTCTGGGTTCTAGACAAGGCCTCATGATATTTACCCAGTGCTTCATCTTCACTCTCAGATGATGAACCATGCTGGTCTTTACTCATATAAGAGTTGTCTGTTTAAATAAAATAAAGCAAATCGACTACAGCTCAAAATAGAATACAAATAAATAACCATAAGAGGTTATCATTGAAGTTATTTATGTAAATTTAAATTTCTGTAATATTTTAAAAATATCATGTTGCTGTACTTATAAATATGTGATTCTGTAATTGGCAAGACTTTTTTCCTAGAAAAACTGAAAAATCATTAAGCCCCAAAAAAACATTCTAAAAGTTATTCAACAGAAAATGGATCAATTTATGTAAGGCAGCACACACTGAACTTCTTGAAACCCCTCACTAAGTAAGAAAATACATAAAAATAATTAATGTAAAGTAAATCCAGCAGTGCTGCAGTATTTGGACAGCTAACACATAAAAAAGTCAGTCCCTGATCCCCCATTCCCTGCTGATTTTGCTGTGAGCATGCAGTGTAAGGCAGAAATGAGACTGATTTACAAAGTGAAGCCTGCAATGAAATCGTCTTAGGATATTTATGTCAGCAGTGCTTAAACTCAAAATAACAAATGGGAAAATGTTAGTGAAAGATGTTTGCATGCACAACTTTATTTAGCTTACAATAAACAGCCCCTTGTTCAAGTAACTGAAATTAAAACATATTCTGCTTGCAGGCATCTGGCAACAGGAAAAATTGCACAGAAGAATCTATTGAGTTAATTCTTTTATACCAGTTTTTTGCTGATATCCACTCCTGTGGTAAACTTTTCACAGCTACTTCTCCTATACAGCTTCCTATTAAAGTCAAAGATTCTGCTGCATTTTTATTTCTGTAAAAGGAAAGCTTCCTCCTCCCTTTTCCAAACCTCAAGTAGAATGTGTCCAAATGTAACACATCTTCTAGAGGTTCTGTAGATCTCAAACTATTAACAGGCATTAAAGAGTCCATATAAACTCAATAAAGGTCAGCATTACCTGGGATATGATTTGCCAATGAATTTGCATTACTGACAGAACTCTGAGAGGCCCAAAATGATGTTTTGCAACTCTTGATTATACAAGGGAGCCAGTCTAACATGATACCCTGCCACACCCAACCACTTCTTCCCTCCCTGCTTTTATGCCTTTCTCACAGACTCTAAGTCTCTAGAGCAGATTAGTAAAATCACACCCATAGAGGTTTATTTCTCCCTGATAATCATACAGAAAAGACAATGCTGCAAGTTTAGGTAGGACACCTTTTGCAAAGTGACATTTATATGAGTAGAATCTTATCCTAAGTGCTAGTCTCCCAATTCCATATTCCATGCTTCTGCACCAAGCATCCACTTTTGATCTCTCACGGATATTTCCTTTTCACTCTATTTAGTCTAACCAATGACAAATTCTCTTTACTTGCACCTAAGCAACTACCCATTGTAGTCTTTCACCCTTAGTGTCTCCACCTTCATACAGTATTATCAGTTCTCATAACTGTCACCTGTTCTACTTCATATCCTACTCCACCACTTGTATTATGTCATATTCAGGATATTTCTGCTCTCGCACAAATCATGTTTGTTCTCAGTTCTTCTGTTCAAACTTCCAGTGTCCTTCAGTACCTGTAAGTATCAGATAAGACCTGCTCTGTTCCTCAGCCCCTACAATGAAGCATGTGAGTGCAAATGGGATGAACAGTGAATCAAAAAACCAAATAAGAGCGTTTACTATGATTTTTTGAAAGGCAAAGTTTCCAAAGATTTACAAGTTGGTCAATCTCAAGGTTTTTTTATAGAAGAATACGTGAAAAGTGATCTCCCACATTTCAGTACTTCAATACCAAAGGTGCCAAAGCATCTTAGTGATGCAAATGTGGAATTTATCTTTTGTACTGAAAACAAATATTGTGTTTCCCCAACTCTATCCCTGGAAACAACTAAAGATTTCAAACTATAGTTTAAAAATAAAATAAAAACTAAAACAATGTCAAAGCATGCCAAATTTCATCCCATATATTTCAAATTTGGCACACTGTGTCAGAAAACTGAAAATAAGGTCTTTAAATGCAAAACACCAGGAAACCTGAAGTGCCAATGGTGTAACCAGCTCTACATGTAATGTGTAGTGTACATCATTCAGTATTTACAGGAAAACTGGTGAATTAAAAGACTGCTAATAAGCAACTAGAAATTAGGTTCATTATTCAGTCTGCATAAAGAAAGGAAGAGAATAAAACCCAACAGCAACACGTTTGAAAGAAGTTATCAAAGTTATGCCTCTAATAACACACAGTTCTTTGTGAGCACCCATAAATTCTCAGTGGTACCAAGGTACTTTTTCTCAGTTCTTAGGATAAAAGAAAAAGAATGAGGATGTAAACTCTACAAGTCATAAAACAAGACCTCTTCAGAGGAGTTAAAAACCTCATTCAAGTTCAAACACGAGCTATCTATGCAAATGTGTTTTAAATGAGCAATGCAAATCTGTTAAGAGTTTCTTGGGGAAAAAGTAGCTTCCTGCACATTAAAAAAAAATCCTCAGGGTATTATGCCTCTCCTTGCCATTTTCGTTTTGATTTCCAAATGTTAGTTGGAAACCTGCCTAAGAGAATTCATGTTCTTATTAAAACTTTTTCTTTATTTGTCTAATACAGGTCATATGTAATTATTAACCTTACAAAAGCTATTAGTTTTCTTATTATGGGACCTAAGTGACATTTTCAATACAGAATATACTTTACAAATATTGTGCTACATGAAGAAGTAACGGATAAGATAATGATTTATCACACAAGCATGGAAAAGCATCTCCTAAAAATCAGAACCGATAGAACCAACAGAACCACTGCAATTTTCAGAGAAGGGAAAACATAAACACCAAAAACCTAAATACATTCTATTATTAAATAATTAACTTCTCTACAGAATGTCCAAAAAAGCCTGTGATGCCTTCTAAAAGTTCACTAGACAGTCCACAAAGCAATTACATAAAAAACGCATCTTCCAACTACTGTTGCAATTGCACTGTCATATTGTTTTAAGACTGGATGTTGAAGACGGCACACACGGCATCCTTATATCAATACCACATGGGTTTTCTCTGTAAGACAACTTTAAGATAAGCCTCACTCAGTTATTTCTATACTTAAAATCACTTAAGTGCCACTTCTTATTGAGTTTTGTGTCTTGAAATTATTATTATCTTGGATATCACAGGAATATGTTCTGAAGATCTAATATAATGTAAAGGTAAGAAAAGTTATTTTTTGTTTAGCATCTTATCACATTTTATGCATTGCTTTAAAAATACACAAGAACCACGTCCACAGAACAAGTAGTAATTTCCAGTATTAATTAATTCATAGCTTTCAACAGAAACCACACAAGGCACTGCAGAGAAGGTAAAAAAAGCCGAGTATAGAAAAAGAAAGGTTAGAAGATAAGGAAGGCATTTATTAAAAAGCATTACTTGAACAAACTGGTTAACGTAATTACCTTCCAAAAAGGAAGTACTGACAACACAGCACACTTTCATCCAGAGGAAACACTATTATTAAATGAGTAAATCAGATGAAAAAAGTAGGAAGCATCTTAAGTTTTAGGAAAGACTGAAGAAGGCAGTTTGCTGTCAGACTCCTCACCTTTTCCTGCCATCTTCTTACCACACAGTTCTTGTTCCAATTTCTTTGTGATTTTGTTTTTACCCTCTTTTGCAATCGTAGGCGACACATTGTCTTCATCCTTTGATACAGATTTTTCTTTTCTGTCAAAAAAGGCTTTGGATTTCTTTTCTTTGATGTCATTAATGCAGCTGTGATGGTCATTGTGCAACTTCTTCAAGCTGGGGTCAGGTAATTTTCGCTTCTGTACTTCAAGTTTTGTTTTGGAATCCTGGGAAACCCTCATACAGTGAACATCTTCAGAATCCTTTAGATCAATTCCAGGTGAGCGTGGTTTGATTTTGCTATGAAAGTGATTCTTAGAGTTATCTAACACTGGACGTAGGCAATTATCTTCTTCCTCAACAGATTGCTCCTTTGTAAAATTATTACTTTTCAGGTTACTATCCTTCAAGGAATTAGGATTTACAGAACGTTCTTTTCCTCCTGCTGCTTCCTTTTTTAAAGGTCCTCCTATGGTCTGCAAATCCTGAGGTCCTTCTGTATCACTTAATTGATTATTCCTATCTGTGCCTTTTAACTGGCACTGGGTTTTGTCCACAGCATGGTCAGATACGTCATCCTGACTTGGACAGTCTTTTACAGAATCTAACAAACTAGAACAATGAGTCTCTTTATGTTCTGCAACACTTCTCTTCACTTTAATATTAGTTCCCTGAGAAGTTAAAGGAGGTGTATGCTCCTCTCTTTCTTCCACAAGTTTTTCTTTCTGTATTTTGGAGCTTTCATCTTCCGCACGAAGACCATTTAACATGTTTGTTACTTGTTCTGCTACTGAATCAGCTACGCTGTAGCCAACCTCTTCAACAACACTGGTCAGGTCATCCATAGCACTGCTAAGGGTGTCCACCAGAGAAGACACAGAGGGAAGATTCAGATTTTGGTGGAGGTTTCTGAAAAACGCCATTTGTCCAACTCATTCAGCAGTAACTTTTAACACTGAAAAGTCCTGTGTTTCACAAACAGATCAACTCTCTTTCTCCAAGTTCAATTTCAGAATTATTGACTTCTATCTCAAACTCCATACATCTACCAGGGCAAGTTGCAACTTTGTGCTTTCCATTCAATACGCATTGAAAATAAGAAGCAAGCAGCTAAGAATCTTGTAATGAAGCAACAATGAACCAGAAAACCACAGTCTTTCTCAACTGCAGCATCAACTAGCAATAAAAAATGTCATTATTTTCAAAAATACGACAACTGTGTGAGATGGAAATATGGGGGGTTTTATTCTAACCTGCAAAAAAGAAGTTGTGAGACTTAATTTATGCCCTTTCATCAATGCCAAACTAAAACAAGATTTCAATATAATAGCTGTGCTAAAAGATGGATCATGGAGACATCTTCACCTTGACAATACTTGGGTTTTATATAAGGTAAAATATTTTGGAATATGTAAACTTGCTTTGTAAGAAAAAAAAAAAGCTGTCAGGATTTATTTCCAGGGGGATCAAGGCTTTCTGCCTTAGAGAAAATGCAAACTAAAAACCTTTTAATGAGGTAGAACGGAAGAAAACCTCTCCATTTTCCCACTCTGTTCTCTGGTTCCTGTCTCTTCCTCTCATGTTGGCTAATAAAGCCCATTCAAATTCCACAGTCCTAAAGTAAAGAGTGGTTGTTTTTGAGGTCTAATTTTTTTTTTATTTCCCATTACCCATACATTCCTTGTTACATTAGAAAAATTGTAGAAATAATATGCTAGTCAGAGATACAATACCTTTAGTTTTTAATGTTTTACTTCTACAAAATTACTTTGCAGGTGAACAAATGCAAGACTTTCTCCAAAAGGTCGGTGAAAGATTTTAATAGGCTGGGTGAAAATCCAATAATCCTATTCACAGATTTACTTAAGAAGATTTAATTATACACAACTATGGAACATTTAAAATACATTCAAAAGTTTTCTCATAGCACAGAAAAAAATAGCCTCCATAAATAAATACCAACTCTTCAGTTACGTAGCTGTTTGATTTTCTGTATCTAGTGAATACAAAGGTTTCTTCGTTTTCACATAGTGCACAGTCATAGAAAAAGTCAATATTCTGTGATTTCATCACTTAGGTCAAAGTGATTACTTGTGTATTCCTACACATCCCTGAAAAATGTGTGGTGTTCTAATTTTTTAGTACACTGTATTTGAGATACTTACACAGTTTGTCTTGTGAATTCTTCCTTGTAGTGTATCCTGAATCAAGATCTGGGAAACCACTAACATTTTCAAAACACATCTTCTTATTAATGTACAGGAAAAGTAGCAACATGAGAATGATGAACACACCAACAGCAGAAAGGAATCCAATTGCTTCAGGAGACACTAAAAGAAACAGAAACAAACATATTCTAAGAAATATTGCAAAAGTTTAGCTCATAACAGTTATCATATATAATATTTATTTGTATCAATTATATAATAATTACTACTTGTTTTCCAAATATATGTGCAGGATGTAACTAAAAAAACCCACCATTTAAGTTATTGTTTCATAATATTTTCAAAGAACAGAAAATTATCCAAGGATAATTATCTAATGAGGAAGTTGATGAGGTCT